>OU015502.1:50634886-50672386 GCA_907164885.2 Dolomedes plantarius | reverse complement strand
GAATAAAACCGTTATAAAACTACTTTTGAAAGTAAATATTAAACAAAAATTAAAACACTATCATCGAATAGAATGCTTTACGAAAATCACATGAAAGCCAAATGTGAGCATATGAAAGACACGTGTGTTGGCAATTTAGAAATATTCATTTCTACCGTACAAAGTTTTGAACATATCACTACGCATGCGTCGAGCTTGCAACTTTATCGAATTTAAATATAAATTCGATCAATAACAAATGATTTTTTAATTTATTTACTGCACTATCTTGATAGAGCAGTAAATATCGTTTACATATCACTATTTATTCAATATTTACCGTTCAAAAGTGTCTGTACGGTAGCTTGCTTTTCAAAGCGAATACCTACTATAACCGCAAAATTTTCTTAAATATTTTTAAGATGTTTAATCGAATATTTCTAAATTGCCAGCACACATGGATTTTATGTGCTCACATGTGGTTTTCATATGATTTTTCGTAAAGCATTCTATTACGATGATAGTGTTTTAAATTTCTGTTTATTATTGTAATTTTATTATAACTTTTAATATTACTTTTATAACGATTTGTATTCGATTTCGATTTCTTATTTAATGTAACAATTTAATTTAATTCAGTTTTAGGTTAACAATTTAAAATTAACAAATCAGACTGAAAACATTCAAGTAAATTTAAATGTTCTAAATTGCAACACGTTGTATTGCAAAACAGGTAATATTCTGTAAAAATTTCTAATATTTCAATTACAATTTATGTATTTTATTTTTGCTTAATATGTTTATACATAGCCTATTTATACATGTATATAGCATAATATATAATATATTTAGGTTAAGTTATATCCAACTATTTCTAGAATTTTAATTGTAACTGAATACTTGGCTTAATTACTCGGTGGTATTATATATTTAATCTATTACTATAAATAAATTAATCTAATAGTTCTCGTGTTCTGTGTAACGATCTGTAAAGTAACGCTTCCGGAGCAACCGCTTCATAAATATATCAGCCTATATTAATATCACTTGCAAAAATACAATAAAGAGAAATATTAACGATATTACTCGGTGGTATTATATATTTAATATATTACTATAAATTAATTACCCTAATAGTTGCCGTGTTCTGTGTATGTATCTGTCATGTAACGCTTCCGGAGCGACCGCTTCATAAATATATCAGCCTATGGCATCCATTTTGTTTTATGAGTTAGGCTTAACAAGTTAAAAGTAAAGTTCAAAAAGATTATTTGCTATCTAAACCGAAATAATTTTAATCATAACAACGTGATATCGACACAAATCAACTTTATTTCGATTTTTACGCGGCTGCAATACAAATATTCATTTTCTTATACTCAAAACTGGAAAATGTAAACACGAGTGAGTACACCGTGTATTCACCGTGATTCATTCATCGTCGTTAATTTAAGAAAAATTGAATCAGAGAATCTTCACATTAAAACAGTGTTTCATTATATTATTATTTTAGTATATATATTTATATTTTAACCATATAATATATATATTTTTACCAGATATTACAATAATGTCAAATTTAGTATTTTCAAAAAGTTGCAAACACGACGAATGCCTAGTGATATGTTCAAAACTGTCTGCACGGTAGAAATGAATATTTCTAAATTGCCAACACACGTTGCTTTTATGTGCTCACATGTGGCTTTCATGTGATTTTTCGTAACGCATTCTATTCGATGATAGTGTTTTAATTTGTATTTAATATTTACTTTTACTAGTACTTTTATAATGGTTTGTATTCTATTCGATTTATTATTTAAACGGTGTGATGTAACATATTGACTAGATTTTTTAAATTTTATTTATTCTTTTTTTAATTATTTTTATTTCGTAATGTCTGAATGATTATATTTGGATGTAAATTTCATATTAAGTAACTGAATTTAATATTTTAATTGTGTTTAATTGAATATTTATTTGCTTAAAATTGTTGTTCTGCACATACCGATTTTTCGTAAAGCATTCTATTACGATGATAGTGTTTTTAATTTCTGTTTATTATTGTATTTTTGCACGTGAGTAATTTGTATGATTATTTCTCTGATTTTCTTCAGTTTATATATTTTAATTTTGCTTAATACATTTATACTTAGCATATTTATACATGTATATAACGTAATACATCAATATATAATATATTTATATTAAATTGAAATAGATTGAATTAGATTGTTAAATTTGAACTTATTCTTATTTATTGACATAGACTGAAAAAATTTTTTCCATGTGAGTAATTTGTATGAATTTTTAATCTGATTTTCTTTAGTTTACATATTTTATTTTTGCTTAATAAATTTATACATAGCATATATATAGCATATTGGTTAGATTGTGCAAGTCGATGTAGGGAAAGCTGCTCCACGTGACCACCTTCATTCACCTACAAAATTTGAAGTCGATGGACTGTGTGTTCAACAGCAGATCGTAACTGATCAGTTGTGAGGCTTCGCACATGAAGCGTTATGGAGTTCTTTAAGTCATTCAACGTCGCAACACCTCCACGATACACAAGACTTTTTAAATAGCCCCATACGTCCAAATAGCCCCTACATCGTCCTGGACACGATCAACAACTGCTCCTCTTGTGCAATTTTGTTCTAATCTGTTCTTGTTTCTGCAAACTGAACTGTTTTTTTTTTCTCCCTTACCTTTACTTAATGTGGTTCAATGGCAAGGTGATCAGAAACTAGTCAATAAATGTTAATATTGTTTCTGTATTCCATTTTGGTCGTTTATTGTGTTAAATTTCATGTTTTTCCCGAAAAGGCGCCCTCTGGTGGACATTTTGGAATTTAAATTTTTTTTTTCGAAATTCCATGAGCGCATCTCGTGTATAGCCTAGATACAAAATTTCGTTGCATTATGTTCACCCGTTTGCGCTGTAGGATGCCGTTTATAGGGGAAGTTTAATTATAACCCCCCGTATATATATATATATATATATATATATATATATATATATATATATATATATATAATATATATATATAGGGGAGAAGGTGGGATTATGGACCCCCTTAATATCTGCCCTATGTGCAGGTGCAGCCGCTAATTATAGCTGGTATCTAGAGCCCTTAGGTGGCTGCAATGGATAGTCAAGGCCATTGACCCCCAGTTCATTCGTGAAGGACGTCCTGTGGCCAATTGTTTGTTTTTTGAGTTTTCAAACTTTTTCTGAGGAAAGTAAAAGTGAATATTTTACAAATCTACTACTATGTTTTGTAAAAACTGATTCCTGTGCCTTATTCTACACGACATGAAGTTCCTATTGAGCTGGTTCGAAATTAAATTCGATGTAACACATAATGTGATAAACGAGTTTCTTTCCAAGATGGCGTTGTTTGAAATATGGACCCTATGGGTGCTGGTATTATGGACCCGGGTTCATATTACCATCAACCGATTTCGATGATGTAATAATAATGTTTCCGTGAGAAAATGCGTTTCCACAGATGATTTCATAGTGATACATTTTATGTTCATGCTTTGTAATTATTTTCGGGATATTCTGGAAGCTAAGAATGTGAGTAGAGAAGAAATCTCTCGCTAGCAAGGACGCTGTAGTGCGCAGAAGTTGGGATAGGGGTTGAGGCTATTTAGGAGCTAATATACGGAGAAATGGGACTAAAGGAGGCTTCCAGAGTGTTTAGTGTATCAGGAATAACTTTGAGATTATTGGTTTCACAAGTGGATAAGCCAGCAGCAGATTTGGTTATACAAAAACTGTGGTTTGGTTTTGGTTTGGAGCGCTACGGTCAACTTTTGTTATACAAGGGCTAATTAGACCGGGACCTACAGTTTAAAGCCGATTCCGAATGGATACAAACATTCATGCCATCAGTGGGACTCGAACCCAGATGACCTGAACAAAAATCCAGTGCCCTAGCCATTCAGCCATCACCTGGCACAAAAACTAGGGAGGAATCCTGTTTTACCCGATTACACTGAAAAAGACTTAGTGGCCTATTTACTAGAGATGAGGTCAGTATTTCACAATGTTACTCGACAAGATGTGAGCAAATTTGCGTTCCAATTGGCTGAACGCAATAATAGCTCCCACATTTTCATAAACGAAGCAGCAGGGGGAGACTGGGTAAACCGATTCCTCACTCGTCAGACAAATTTCGATGAGAAAACCTACAGGGACATCATATGCACGTTCGGAAGGATTAACACGTGAGCAGGTGGCTAGGTTATTTTTATTTGCTGGAAGCCTTGTGTTTTGGGAATCATTTCCAGAATCTTCAATGTAGATGAGACCGGTTTAAAACCCCATCAGTGGTGGTGGTTCATTTTTGAACCCCCTATTATCTTTATTTTCTAACATCTAACTCATTCGGCAAATTTATCTGCAAATTCCTGTAAACATTTAACACATTAGTGTGGTTCAGAAACAACAGATGGCTGCACTCTACGGGTCTATATTTTCAGAGAGGATAATGTTTTTTTTCAAGCCAGAAATTTGTAGTGTGAAGTAAATTACAGTTTTTCTAATTTGTTAGTAAACAGTTTGTGATGGCTCCAAGGCGAATACGCTTCACTGCTGTGCCCCGGGCGATCACCTGCTAACTGTCCCGGCTTTGACTGGCCGAGACTATTTCCACAACCCAATAAGTGACTCGAGAAGATGAGTTTAGTGTTTCAAAGATACTTTATTCTTTTCTGGAAATGTTCACACAGAAATGCAACTGTACATAAGTCATCACCATACACAAATGCAAACTGCCTTGAGGTTTACACGGCCCACAGCCGAAAATCAAAAACGCACACGCTTCGACTGTCATGTCGATCCACGCGGCCCGCTGACAAGATCATGTCAGTCTTCTAAAAGTCCGGCGACAAACGCCTCTCAAAATCTCTCAGCAAAAAGCCCCCTGCAATGGCTCGCAGTCCTTTTATACGACCTTGCTCGCCTCGCCAAACTGGTTCCTGGTGACGTCAACCCTTCCGGCGGAGAGCCTTTTCTACAGCCCGGCGTCCTAAGGTGCTGTCAAACGGGTCGCGCTGAGCGTGACACGGCTTGAAATTGTCTTTTCATCATCACAAACCGTTTGGGGACAAAACCCTTTCTTAACCAGAGTTTCACTACTGGCACATTGTCAAAATCGCTATTCCCACGCTATCACAAGATGCATGGAAGTTATGGAATTTCTTTTTACGATTGTTACTTATTTATTTTAAATAGAAAAGTTTAATTTATCTGCATAATTCCTTATCTTTTTTTAGTAATTTCAATGCACGCGTGTAGCCTTTTCCTGTAACTTGGTGGCAGCACTGCTAAATTAGTTCTTCCCAGCAAAAGTTTAAAAAATCATATTACTGAAGTAATTTTCCTATTAAATTATTTTTGTTATATTAATCATTGTATATTACTAATAATTTGAAACATACATATATATATATATATTATCTATACAAATTTCATGTATGTTGTTATATACTTTTTAATTTCATTATATAATTTCATTTATATACTTTTTACTTTTATTATATACTTTCCTTCACATACGTCTTACTTTCATTATATACATTCATTTATATACTTTTTGATTAGTTATTTATTTTTTTGGACAGATAGTTATTTTGATAAATACTGTGTATAAATATAAATGAATGAATGCATATATATTAGGGCGGAGCGTAAAAAAAAAAGGTTTTCAATTTCGATTTGCCCTAGTGCGGAAAAGTTGGGTACGCGTGGGTAGGTAACGTATGCAAAGTTTTGGGGAAAACAAAAAATATCTTCCGTCTCCATTTCGGCCGTGATTTTTAGCAGATTTTTACAATACAGTTAAAAATATGTATTTCCATTGTTTTGTATGCAACTCGTCATTTTGTTCTTAAATAAAATACAGAGGTAGTTCGAAGCTTAATACAAAAAGGCAGCAGCTGACACACTGCGTGCAGAATGGTAAAGAAATATTTTGGCATGAAAACATTGTCAAGAACAACTTTAGAAACGAAGCTTAAAACCTTCGTGAAAGACTCATAGAAATCGTTCAATATTTCTTCATGTAAGTGTGTTTCTTTTAACAAATGTTCTTGCCCAAAGCATAAAAGGATCTCTGAAATGGAAAGAACTTTTCTTATAGACCAACGGGAACTTAGGCAAATGTCCATAGGAGCAGTTGACTTAAAAGACACTGAAAGCTGAGGAAACGAGCCGATAGGAAGCAGAAAGAGACAGAAGCAGTAAGTCTTAAAATAAACGTTTCGCCATCTGTTACTTCATCTAGGATCATATTTCCTGATCCAGATTCTGACGTGGATCCACATAACTCCGATAGTGACACAGATTATTTGAAGCTTTCCCCATCCACATCCAGGATGACTCAATCTGAAGGGAAAAAGACGTTACGATCAAGCCGATACCCAGCAGTAGCTATAGCATGGGACAGAACCGGAGTTTCAGATCGGGCTGGAACCGTCATTGCAAACGCTGATTTGGAAGATTTGGAGATGATTACCGAAACAGACACTTTAAATGTAATTGATAGACATAAAATAAGAAGAGAGAGGCAAAAAATTCAGAACAAATACCAGCAACGAAATGAAAGACAGCAAGAACCACTGAAGGGACTTTATTTTGACGGAAGGAAAGACAAAACTCTAATGCAAGAGAGCATGAGGGGAAAGATGTATCAGAAATCGGTCCTGGAATAACACTTTACAATGATTAAGGAACCTGGAAGCAAGTACCTTGGACCCATAACACTAACCTCATCATCAGCTTTGAGTATTTCTCAAATGATGCTGCAATTCATGGAGAATAAGAATATTGACATTCATCAACTAGTAGAAATAGGGTGCGATGGAACAGTCGTTAATTCTGGCTATAAAATCGGCGTGATTCGCCTTTCTGTGGAAGCCATTGGGAAACCCTTGCACTGGTTTATCTGCCAGTTACACGCAAATGAGTTGCCACTCGACATTTAGTGCAGCATTTGGATGGTGGAACGAGTGGCCCTAATGGATTTCCTGGTCCTACTGGGAAAGCATTGGCAAATTGTAAAAACTTCCCAGTTGTGAGATTTGTAGACATATCGAGCGAATTTCCGAAAATCGACATAAAGGATCTTAGCACACACAAGCGATAGCTTTGGGATATTTGTCAAGCTGTCACAAATAGAAACTGCTCATCAAGTTTGTCACAAAAGAACCCTGGGAAAATGTTTCATACACGTTGGCTAACAACTGCAAATCAAATAAAGCGTTTATACATTAGCTCGTCAGAGCCTTCAAACCAACTTCAAACCCTGGCAGAGTTCATCATGAAAGTGTACCCACCTATGTGGTTTACAGTCAAATTAAACTCATATTGCACGTATGGTCCACGAAATTTGTGGAAGACAATAAACGTCTCACGCTATATTAAAAACGATTTAAAGACTGTGGTCGATCCCATTATCCAGAGAAATGGCTATTTCGGCCACCCGGAAGCATTAATCTTGTCAATGATCACAGACGACAAACAGTCCATTCGAGAACTTGGACTACGTAGGATTTTACGAGCAAGAAAGGAAAAAAAGGAAGGAATCAGACACTACAACATTCCGTCACTCAACTTCGAGGAAGTTTCATATATAGACCTTATTGATTGGCAGAAATGTAATTTAAGGGAACTTCCAACTGACAGAAGATGATATGAGAAATTGGATTTCCAGTGGAGAGTCTGTAGTTCAACACCTGGGAAGTCTAAAATTTCCTTGCCACACCCAAAGTGTTGAACGTTTCGTGAAACTAGTAACAGAGGTTTCTGCGTCTGTGTGTGGAGAAAATAAGCGTGACGGTTTAGTTAGAACCCGAACAGAGTCGACAAAAGTATGCTATCATTTGAAACCAAATGCGAGTAACGAGTAAATCTGGAATAACTGCAAGGGCAAAGGAGTTAAGTGCCGATATGGTTGGGTGGATGGGTGGGCACAGGTGGAACTCGCAATGCAGCCACCTCCCCGTGGTGAGTTCTGGGGTTTTTTCTGAATTTTATTTCAGAAAAAGCGAAAAGCTGCATACAAAACAATGGAAATACACATTTTTAACAGTATGGCAAAAATCTGGTAAAAATCACGGCCGAAATGGAGACGGAAGATATTTTTTGTTTTTCCCAAAACTTTGCATACGTGACCTACCCACCAGTACACAACTTTTCCGCACTAGGGCAAAAACAAATTCGAAAACTTTTTTTTTACGCTCCGCCCTAATATATATGTATATATATTTCAAACTGATTAGTCTTATTGTAACTGATTTGTCAGAACAATATTGTAACTGATTTGGTCTAGCCAGTCAGAGCAGACGTTCTAATATAGAGTGCTCTAGGTGTACGGTGGTTCAAAAAGGGGCCACTCCCTCCTGCGTAAACTAAAGCTACAATTTTTTTAATTTTTACAGAATATGTTCATAATAGTAATATTTCTTCAAATAAAAAGTTTTGTCCTCCCAAAAATATTTTTCATCTAGTGCCCCTGAAGAGGTTAAGTGTGGTTCAGTCAAAAGTTTTCCAAGTCATCGGGTTGAAGAGAAAACGTCAGGTGGGAGCACTGACTACAGCTGAACGCGGTTCACTGGTAACTGTGGTTTGCTGCATGAGTGCTGGGGGGACATATTTTCCACCAATGATGATATTTCCTCGTAAAATCTTAATGGATAACTTATAAATGGAGCCCCTTCCATTCATAAGTGATTGGAAGAGCTCATCCCTCTGGGTGGATACAAGCCCATATGCTTGCAGAGATGGCCCATACCAGCAAGAATTATCCTGCATATTCGTCTGTGAAAGTACATTCAAAGATGACTCATGAGGAGAACTTTGGATTCGTTGTGTGATGAGCCTACACTGGACACATTCTGAGTGCACCGGAGCTGAAGCTGAGTTTTATATTTGCGACTTTTCTCGTTTTTTTTATATAGTCTTTTTTATATAGATAATATTAGATGATCCAGCTGTTTAATAATATACTATCTTTATTTCACTTTTTCATTTGAACACTTCTGTCTTTTTTGTTTCCAACTGTTTAATAAATAGATAAATGATTTTTTTTTAAAGGTGGGGTTCCTTATTAACCTCCACTTTGGGTCACCTGAAGTTGTGACTTTTTCCACTTATGTGATTGTATACATCTTAAAATTTGATTTAACGGTAAATCCACTTAAGGATGTTTAGATGATGAGTTATGGAAGAGGTTATAGCCCCAAAATATGAAAATCAGTCTTTGGTATGACCACAGTGAGCCAAAAGCAAAAGGGGGTTCATAATCCCCCTTCTCTCCTCACTCTCTCTCTATCTATCTATATATATATATATATATATATATATATATATATATATATATATATATATATATATATATATATATATATATATATATATATTGGTTCCGGAATGCACAGAGAGTTCCGAAAAAATATCCTAAGAAATAGTGTAATATGAAATAGTCCATTACTGAACTCCAAAAATTTCACATTTTACTTCGCAAATAATAAATTGATAGGGTTGTTTGCTGATACCAAAGTTAGAAATAAATAATAATCAACAATTAGATAAGACAAAATAAAGTTTAACTTCGCTTAAACTATAATAAAAGGAGTTCATGGACATCTAGGATGGTGGTGAGATGTTTTTGCTTGGATTCCCCCTCCAATAAGACACTTGATCTGCGGTTCTTTGTATTTCCTTGCTGACTCTGAGCCCCTGTACAGTTAGATTTGTGTAATTTTACTATAAACCTATGAAGAGATTTTTTTTCTGTTTTTGCGCGTTTTGAAAATGTTCCAAAAGTTCATACTTCGGCGTGTTAGACGTTTGTCAGAGTGATACGTTAAATAAAATTTTGTACATCAACCCAATTATAACACATTTCTAGTAGCAATAGAGACGTGTCTCCTTCCTTCCCTTCCACCTTCAGGAATAAAGTTACTCAACCACTATGTGCTGCTCCCTCCTTTGAAATTCCTGCAGCACCTTAATCTTAAGCGCTTCTCTGCGTTCTTCAAATAACTTGACAATGTGTTCGTCCCTGCCTTCCAAACCCACGCAGAATTTTTCAGAAACAAAATGGCCTCCACAATTGCTACTGCCTTAGAGTATTCAATGTCCCTCGGAATTACGCCCAATCTTTCTTCTGCAGTGATATCAGACCCTACTAATGCTTAGCTATTGTGTCATTGTGGTTCTCACTAATTTTCTTTTCTGCTGAGTGGAATCACTAACATTTTTTAACGCATGATGACTCATACGAACAAGAAATAAGTTCCAAATGAAGAAAAAAGTACATGGCTAAATACGTGAGTTCTACTCTGAGCACGAAAGTAACTCGTCGGTGTTTCTTTCGTCCAGAGAGACGGGATTCTCTCATAATGATTAGAAGTTTCACGAGAGCCGAGCAAACATCGATTGCTGAAGCGTTTTTTTTTTTGGCGTCGAAGTGCGTAGAATACAGAATTCAACGAGTATGGAGATATGATAAATAAATAAATAAATAAATAAATAAATAAATAGTGTTCCAAGTTCGTCTTACAGCCATTATCCTTCAGATGGCAAAAGTTCTATTTATAACTATATAAAAACTAATTCCGTTTCAGAACCAGAATTGACTAAGTGAAGATTGTGAGCTGAGGACAAGCAAGTGCCTTAGTAGGTTCTTTCTATAATTTAAGCTATTTCATTGCCCTGAATTTACCTGACAGTCAATTTTTCGAAACTATTTATAACATTTAGTTGTTAAAATATTCTAAACAGAAAATTTCCTTTCGTTCATACCTCAAAGACCATGCGATCATGTCCAAACGATGGCAAATGTTTCAGCTAAAACCAGAGATAATCTTTATTTCATATAATATATGAGAATGAGTGTTTGAAAGAAATGTTTCCTTGAATATTAAGACTAGTTTAGTGAATGGTGTGTAGACGTCTTAATAAAAATGGTGTTTTGGAGTGATTGACAGCCGGGGTAAGGGAATTTCGAACAAAATTCAAGAATTTGATGTCTTTGCCCTCATCAAAATTTTCCCTAGCTACAACAGTCACTAATTACAAAATTTTTATGACAGCAACAAGTAACCTAAACATTAAAAAATGTGTGATTAATATGTTGCAGAGTGTGTTGATGAAAACAAAGAGCCATTGAAATAAAAATACTATTTTATAGTGTTTCCGAAAAAATTCAATTCATTCTAAACCTATATGATTACGTAAGTGTTTTAATGATAACGAAAACCAGTGTCTACATAAATTATGAGAGGTGGTTGTTTGTACAAAACATACCACCAAAACAGTGGAGGTGTTTTTCGTATAACTCTTTTTTTATAAAACATTTATTGTGAGGAACTTTCGAAGAGCCAATCATTGTCCTACTGCATATCAAAACATGATATTCTGATAATCCTCCTCAAGGTGCATATAATACAGCGATTTGTAGCAAATTGCAGGACTTTACTTTATGTTTTTCTCATTCCAGGAAACGATAAAATTTGCGCTTTGAGTAACCAAAAGCTTTATTCCGTGAGATTTGATCTGAGAGACGTGGACAACAACAGTAGATACGCCCAGTACGATGAGTTCTGGATTGACGATGAATATCATAAGTACATGTTCCACGTTGCTGACTATTCGGGAGACGCAGGTAAATGTATTTTGTATCACTCGAAGAATGTCCTGGCGTTACAGTTCTTACCATTGTTCATAATAAAGACATAACCATTGTTCTTTATTATGAACAATGGTTATGTCTCTGAGGTGAAAATTGATTTGAATTTCGGAAAAAAATACAATTAAAAAAAATCATTTAGACTATTATAGTCTAAATACTCAATACTACAAAATAGTCTAAATACTCAAAAGTATTTAGACTATTTTTATAATTTTTGTAAAAGTTTTATTTTTTGTTTTGTTTTTTTAACACTTGTACATCTAACAGATGGGCTTTGCCGTTCGAAATTAATCAAAAAAAATCAAGCTAGAGAAATGGTTCTGAAACATTTTAGATCCTTGATCTACAGATCGATTCCGGCGGCGCCTTTATTATAAACAATGGTTGCACAGTACAAAAAATTTTGAATTATATTTCTAACTAAATCACTTTTCACTTAATAGTATAACTATAGATATGAGGTGGCATAGGTAACAAAATCAAGATTAAAAAAAATATAGTTTTTGTAAAGGGTACTTGTACTTAAACCTCTCCAAATCATCTCCATAAAACAGTATTTTTATTACATTTTTTATTATAAAGGAACGGTTTTATTATCTGGAGATTTTTCAACACATGATATAGTTGCTTGAAATAGAAAATGGGATTTATGTATTTATAATGCTTTTTTTATTCCTTTAAAAGGAAAAAAAAATGAAATAAATGTATCCCCAAAATTATTGAACCCGATCAATTGATAGCTTGCAATTCATAATACATTGAAATTCAAAATTATCTTTCATTTCAGGGGAATCTCTGATGTTGCATTCTAACAATCGAGAATTTACTGCGAAAGACCAAGACAATGACGGCGATAAAGCTTCAAATTGTGCTCAAACATATAAAGGAGGATGGTGGTATGGTAACTGTCACCATTCCAATCTGAACGGGCTGTACCTCAGGGGAAAACACGAAAGTTATGCAGATGGAATACACTGGCATTCTTGGAAAGGCCTCCATGAATCTCTGGAATCAACAGAAATTAAAATCCGCCCTAAAAATTTCAAGATGCAAATTGATACTCTGAACACCCCCATGTGATTAAGAAATAGGGAACAGTGTGCTTATTTTAGAATAACTCCTTAAAAATATGTTTTTTGTCTTGCAGAAAGGGTAAAATGGTCTTTGTTGGTTAATCTAAGGCATTTTTAGACTATGAACTTATATCGAGAAGAGACGCGAAGTTGGAAACGACTGCTCCCGCCCTGTTTCATCAAACTTTACGACTTGAGATTCCTGGTTTCTGCAGTTTGCCACCTTCCATCTGAGCATGGTGATTTAACGATTCATGACGTGCAGCAGTATGCAAAATTACATCAGGGCTATTATGAGCGTGTCCTATTTGGGATTTTAAAATGACCCTGTCAGACCGCAGTAGAACGCAAAATCTGTCACAGCATCTTTGCTTTTTGACCGCTTCTAATCGGATATTATCTTTTTGTAGTCATGGGTTGATTTAGTGTTCTGAATAGTTGTTAAAGTGTTTTGTTTAAAAAGTTAAGCTTGTGTGCTTGAATTGCAGTAATCCAATTTATTCCAGTCTTTTAAGCAATACATCGTCCCTTTTAGGAACACTGAACTAGCAACACATGTAAAACTACAACATAATATCTAGGCTTGTGAAGGGATTTCTTTAATTTTTTTTTCAAGATATATGATAATACTAGCTGAAAACCCGCACTTCGCTACGGAGTACATTCAAAGTCAGAACATCGGTCAATGTATGCAATTAATGCCAATATATATATAATAAATACGACGATCAATGTATATAATTGATGTAAAATATATATATTTATAAAAAAATCGTAAGGGATATTTTTATAGACAAAATAATGTAGAAGAAGATATTGAAATTAAATCCAATATAAAGAATACTAAAGAATATAGTACAGTTAATATAGTACAGTTTCTAGAACATTTCTTTTACTGTATTTTAATATTTTTTTGGATAATGTCCAATCGTCTGCCACATTAGCAAGAAAAAAAATTATTTTTGGTCTATTTAGTTTTTATGCACGTGACGATAAATTTATTTAAAGTACCAGAAAAGGAAGTCACGTGATCAGCATTTAATAAATTAAATTCTAAAAATTAATCTTTAAAAATTCACCAAAAATCAGGAAATGGAGGTAAAGATTCGAAAAAAATTTCATTTTAAAGGAATTTTTATGCTCTTTTTGTGATATAAATTTTATAACCCTCAAATTATTATTTTAAATGCAAACGTAAAAAAAGTTTAAAAAACAGCTTAAAAATTTAATTTTAAAAAATCTAAGAAGAATTTTTGAAAAATCTTTCTTAGTGCACCTCTACACTATTAGAAGAATCGCCATGCAAAATGTCAGCTTTTTAGGTCCAGCGGTTTGGTCTGTGCGTTGTATGTCAGTCAGTCAGTGAATGAATGAATGAATGAGTCAGTTACGGAACTGTTTTATATATATAGACTAGCTGAAAACCGGTAATTCGCTACGGAGTACATTCAAATTAAATACAACGGTCAATGTATGCAATTCATGCCAAAAAAAATAAATAAAAATAAAAAAAAATAATATATATATATATATATATATATATATATATATATATATATATATATATATATATATATATATATATATATATATATATATATATACATTTATAATAAATATGCCGATCAATATATACAATTGATGTAGAAAAAATATATATATATTTATAAAAAAATCGTATGGGATATTTTTATAGACAAAATAATATCCAATCGTCTGCCGCATTGGCAAGAAAAAAAAAATATTTTTTTGTCTATTTAGTTGTTATGCACGTGACGATAAATTTATTTAAAGTACCAGAAAAAGAAGTCACGTGATCAGCATTTAATAAATTAAATTCTAAAAATTAATCTTTAAAAATTCACCAAAAATCAGAAAATAGAGGTAAAGATTCGAAAAAGATATCATTTTGAAGGAATTTGTATGATCTTTCTCGTGATATAAATTTTATAACCCTCAATGTATTATTTTAAATGCAAACGTAAAAAAGTTTAAAAAACATCTTAAAAATTTAATTTTAAAAAAATCTAAGAGGAATTTTTGAAAAAAACTTTCTTAGTGCATCCCTACACTATTAGAAGAATCGCCATGCAAAATTTCAGCCCTTTATGTCCAGCGGTTTGGTCTGTGCGTTGTATGTCAGTCAGTCAGTGAATGAATGAGTCAGTTACGGAACTGTTTTATATATATAGATTAATGAGATGTTTCGTTTGCAAAATAATTTAATCGAATGTTAAATGAGAAAATACCCATTACTATCAGTCAATTTTATAGTGGTTGTTTTCTTTGATTTCTCAATAAGAATAAGTTAGTACACATTAAATTAGAACACAGGATATATATAACAGATTGATTTATTACCCATATAGCACAGTTAACAGACTACATTAACATTAAATCCTCAACGTATTCTTTACTCAATATAGCATAATAATATCAAATATTATATCATTTAGCACATTATATCCACCTTTGCTTTCCGTCGTTCCCAACACTTTCTTATAATACCATATTATGATTATTAAATTCAATACGTAATTATTTCTTCTGCATTCCTTATTAATACAAAAAGGTATTAAATCATTCTAAATGAGCCAATGTCACTACTAACATAAAAGCAGGAAAAAGGGTCACATACCAATATACTGATCGATCTGCTGGTCATCTGTACCGGGTTCTCCGCTATTCGTTAACAATAGCGGGAGCAATTCAAGATGGAGCTCTATTTGCTAATCTGTAGATCCTTCAACACTTGCATGGGGACTCCGTCGCTTCGTTGACCATTCTTGCGAAGGTCAGATCATGAAACAAATTGTCTATTTCCTAACTTCACTCTTTTTTACCAAGTTTTTAGTAACTTGCTTTCTTGTTTGTTTGTGTGTGTGTGTGTGTGTGTGTGTGTGTGTGTGTGTGTGTGTTTGTTTGTCCCTTGCAAATCTTGCAATCGAATTTTAACTAACTTCCCGTCTAGCTAGACATTTAAAAGTTTTAGAATAGCTCAAAACACGATGACAATGCATTCTTTAAATACTTTTAGCCATTTTTATGCATATTTGAATTCATTTTCAGTTAATCTTGTTCTGTAGACTGGTGCAGCCATCTATCGGCCTGGACGGGAACGAAAAGTTAAACGCAAGTTAACTTCCAGTTAACTTCATTTTCTTTCAAGTTGATGGGATAATTCATCAAAAAAATTTTAAAAAAATATTTATTAATTCATAGAATTGTCAAGTTTATATGATTCAACAGAAAATTTAAAAACATGGTATATAAAAAGTTCTTTTTATCTTGTAATCATTATTTTCTTCCTCTGTTATATCCTTACTTCTTATCTTGGACCACGTTCATTCTCTCTTGTTGGAGAACGACATCCAGCCAATCATTGTAGCTACTTTTCTCTGCGCAATTAATTTCGCGGGGAGTCACTGTAACTTTTGTCATGAACTCCCTTTTCTGCTTCTGTTTCCCACGTATTTCTAAACTTCGGAGGTCCACATAAATTTCCGGTGTTGACATTAACTCTGAGGGATTCTCCTACGACAGTTCTGACCCTTTGCCATATATTTATCAGTTTTGACTCTTGTTCAACTCTGCAACTGCCTTCTCATCTCCTAAATATTTCGTTCCCCACCGTCACCTGTCAAAATATTTGTTTTCGCTGCGATCTGTCGTCGATAAAGACCACAACATTTAAATTTTATGTACTACTCGCAGCAGTAACTTATCTGGCTTTCTCTTTCACATACAGATTTGTCACTGTGACAAGGGTCCATGTATCCTTCAGTGGACTGTGCATTCTGTTTTAATCTCTCACTGAAGGTAACTTTTCTTGAATCACCAACTACATTGGCCACCGACTTCGGTCACATTAAGGCGAATATTTTACATCAGGTAGATTCAAATAGCTATTTTTTCCTCTATTTATGCAAGGTTTTAGACTCAGACTACAAATATCTCTATTCTAAAAAAAGGAAAATCCCGCTGCCACTGTCAAAAGCTTGTCCCGCTATCTCCTCCGAAACTACTGGGGGTATGGGGTCGAGAGTGATACCGATGGATGCAGAAAAATGGGGGGACTAAAGTAAGATATATTTCATCTTCGTCGGACTTTTAGTTTTTATTTTATTTTATGTTTGGTGGGAAAATATCATCTTTTCCATCTTCAGATTACGATAACTCGCCAAAAAATGATCGTAGAATTTTGATCTTTTTAAAATTAAAGACTACAGAAATTTCTCTTTCAAACTAGACCTCATTTGTTTAAAAATATTTTAAAACAGACTAATGTTTTCATCAAAAAATTAAACACAGTTTTTCAAGAAATATCGTCCCATATGTGGATGTAATATCGATCATCCTCGAGTTTTTATCTTATAAAGAAAATATTTACATCATCTGGAAGCTGAAAGCGTCCTTATTCATATTAACTTCATTTCAAGTCTCTATCTTAAAATTTCGATTTTTAATTGAATTTTAAATCTGATAATTCAACAGTGATGAAAAGCCCTTCGCATAAGGGGGACAACAGTAAATGGATGGAAGCCGTTACTTTGTCCGAGAATCATTCCTATGTATCTCGCTATTAGCCCTAACAGAGGTACGAGCGTAGTGACCCTAGGGACGAAACCCCTAGTTTATGAAATGAATAAAATAAACATAAGATATGTTGAATATGATCTAAATTCTTTTTTATTGAAGTGAAAGGAATTCGTTTTTAAAAACTTATTATTTAACTATTCCTTAACTTGATGTTTCAGTCTATAATAGTTACTGAGTTTGCCTAATATATTACATGAGTATTTTTGTGTATCTTAAAGCTTTTTCCGACTTTTTCTGTCGGTATTTATTTATTTCCCGGATTTCTGTTTCTGCCGACCACTATTTAGTGGTTTAATAACACTAGCCAACAAAATTTAACCTTTTTTCTGTAACATTGATGAAAACAGTTCATCTTTATGTTTTCAAGGGTGCTGAACACGGAAATGATAGTGAAAATGCAAGTTTAGCTCTCCTTTTTTTAGTTATTGAAGCTTTTCAGAACTGCCGTTAAAAGCCTATGCTTTAATTTACGCTGTAGTTCTCCCTCGGAGGAAGGTCACTAATGGCGCAATCGCTTTGCCTTCCTTTTGTATTCTGTTACTGGTGATTCCCTGATGAGCGTCCAACAGTAATCCGCTACCATTGATTCACTCCACTTTCCCTGGTATCTTTCTTCCATGTCCGAAATTTCTTGATGGAAGCGTTCGCCATGTTCGTCGCTAACAGCACCGCGGTTTTCAGGGAAGAAGTCCAAGTGTGAATGTAAGAAGTGTAACTTTAAAGGCATGTTACACCCTAGTCTATCGTAGCACTTCAGAAGATTTTCCACAAGATCCTTATAGTTTTCTGCCTTATGATCTCCAAGGAAGTTTTTGGATACTTGAACAAAGGAATCCCAGGCTAACTTCTCATAACCTTTGAGAATATTATTGAAATGTTCATGGTTAGACAGTTTGTGTATCTGTGGGCCAACGAAACCCAAGTACAGGCTGTAGGCCTTCTTAATCATTGGCATTATTGTTCGCTTTTGTGATTTTAACGTAACCTGTCCACAAATACACTCAACAATACACCCAGAATGTCATGTTGTTTACCATCCACGGAATTTCGAAAGCAATATCGAGAAGGCTAAAAGGAAATGATTATCATTAACTGATACACCCCACCCCCCTTATATAACGAAAACTAGAGCTAATCAGGGATTTTCATGGTCGTTTTCGTGATCAGTGTTGTCGATTTAGTACAGAACAACTCACTTTGTTCTTGTTACATTTGCACTGTTGGCTAGTGTAATTGACAGTAGAGAGGACTCATTTTGAGATATCATAATGTATTAGTTACGTTTGTTAGCAGACATTTCAGAAATGCTTGTTACTAACAGTTTATCATGACCTGAAATGTTTGGTTCGTTGGTGGAGAGCGCTGTGGACAAATTTTTTATCCCAGGTGAAATGTTTAATATTTCAAGTGGGAAAATTGGAGGGTGAGAGGGGCTTTGGATACAATTGGATGCATTTTTTTTATTAGAAGCGTCTTAATTTTCAATGTATATAAATTAAACAATGGATATATGGTGAAACAATGAATACAGTGGAACAATGGAAGTTTTATTGTACATAATTAAACAATGGATGAACATAAAGAATACATTTTTGAACAATTAAGGGAATTGTTTTGATCCTTTGAATGGACTTGTGTTCGATATCAAATTTAACCCATTAAGCGTTAACGGTCACGAGATATTTCTGCTCTTAAAATCTTCTCCACTGGTTTCGAGAAACTGCACAAAAATGAGGTACAAATCCGATTTTTCTCAAACGCTTTCTTCGAAGCAAATTTCATCCCCCCTCGCTCTCCGAGGGTGGTAAGATAGAGGTCTTATTGTTCACGTCCCCGTCCGTCTGAGCTCATTATGTCTGAGACGGACATAAGGTAGGTGGGGGAAAACGTTCGCATGTACATTTGTAAAATGACCGGGAAGAGTTTTGGGGGGAATCGGGTAACAATGCATTCGTATACTTCCAGTCAGTTGCCTCATGAAAGCTGTTGGAGTTACGACTCCTCTTGCAAAGAAAATGAGATAAGCTTATTTTCATCCTTTTGACTGTAATTTTTTGCAACGTTTGTGTAATATTGAGCATCATTCAAACTCACGAACACAATGACATAGTTTGAAGTATACCATAAAGGCTGTTTACTTACACACATCGTCGTTAAGATATTTGCATACACCATATTATGAACACTTTTACTGTTTTTCAGGGACTGCAATTTAGCTTTCTCCCTTCAAATTTTATTTCTTTATTTTCTAAGTTATTCAGAATATTTTTTTAGCCCTTACATTCGTATGAAAATTGAAACTTTCGTACTAGAAAAGTAATTTATACACGTAAGCACCAATACGGAAGAAATTCATGAAAAAATGAACTGATTTATTTTATTTCGTGAAGTTAAGATAAACTAGTTTATTTTTTCTTAGATTTAACGAAGTCATAAAACATTTCAATATAATATGCAATGAGTCATTTAAGAAAAATTCATCATTGTTAAAATTGTAAGCTTTAATGTGCATCGTGGAAATATGTATTGTCACATTCACCAAAATGAGTCTCACTCTCTAAGGATTATTATATCAATGTTAATCAAATTAAGAAACTAGAAGCCAGTGAAAGTTTTTGTGAAGCCCCTACCTTGCATTTGCTCTTTCTTAAAAAAAAAAAAAAAAAAAAAAGGAAATATTCCTCTAGGTTAGGGGTATATATTTTGGCGGCTACCAAGGTAATTTTTTGTTGCCCACGATGCTCGGAAATAAAATGAAAACAGGACAATATGTTACGAAGAAAATAGCCGGAAATTAAAAAGTTTGCTGCACAAATTTTATGCTATTTTGGGAGTACATAGTTGTGAGCAGCTATTTTCGTCCATGAAATTAAATAAAACGGCCTACAGATCAAGATTAACTGATAAACATATATGTGTTATCAAATGGGACAAAATCATTTCAAATGGGACAAACTAGGTAAACAAAATTTAACTTAATGGATATGGCCAGTTCCAAGGATTTACTGTTGCTATACGATTGTTCAATATCTAAACTTTATAACTAAATTATTGTCTTATATCCTTCAAGATTTCTTTGTGAGACAAAAGTAAAATTAATTATTAAACATTTTAAAATCTCAAAATTATGTTCACTTGATCCTATATTTTAAAACCTATTTAAAATCATTCATATATTGAAATAAAAGAAAAGAATAGCTAAAATATAGTTTCCCCATTATTTGAACAAAAATATATGTGTTATCAAATGGGACAAACTAGGTTAACAAAGTCTAACTTAATGGATATGGCCAGTTCCAAGGATTTACTGTTGCTATACGATTGTTCAATTTCGAAACTTTATAACTAAATTATTGTCTTATATCCTTCAAGATTTCTTTGTGAGACAAAAGTAAAATTTATTATTAAACATTTTAAAATCTCAAAATTATGTTCACTTGATCCTATATTTTAAAACCTATTTAAAATCATTCATATATTGAAATAAAAGAAAAAGAATAGCTAAAATATAGTTTCCCCATTATTTGAACAAAAATATATGTGTTATCAAATGGGACAAACTAGGTTAACAAAGTCTAACTTAATGGATATGGCCAGTTCCAAGGATTTACTGTTGCTATACGATTGTTCAATTTCTAAACTTTATAACTAAATTATTGTCTTATATCCTTCAAGATTTCTTTGTGAGACAAAAGTAAAATTTATTATTAAACATTTTAAAATCTCAAAATTATGTTCACTTGATCCTATATTTTAAAACCTATTTAAGATCATTCATATATTGAAATAAAAGAAAAAGAATAGCTAAAATATAGTTTTCCCATTATTTGAAAATAATTAAAGATGTTTGTAGTCTGCAAAAGTAAAAAAATAAATAAATAAAAATTAAGATAATAAGAATGTTAATTAAAACCAGATTTTATTTCAGAAAGCAAAATAAGTGTGATATATTTTGAAACATGGCGCAGCACATAGCCCGACATCACATTCATCGCACTGAAATCGCGTTTCACGACGAATTCGTTTCCCGATTTCATTCTTTTTTTGTGAACATACAACACATTGTCGGGATTTGGGTTTCCTCACTCTCTCGCTTTCACGATAGGATGGAAAATGTCTCCCAGTTAGCCGTGCTACATTTTCTGTGTGTTTAACTACATTCCTGCGAATGCTGGGTTCTTGCACACAGGCTCCTTCTTCTATAAGCCGTTCAATTACCTTCATTCTAAATTCAATATGAGACATTTTCCCTCCTTTCTTTTTAAAAATTATATAAGAGTTCCACTCACTTTGGCTAATTAAATGTCGGAAAATTTTTTTGTAGTACTTCCTTTGGTGATTTCTGGCGACTGAATTATAAGACAGACATTGGTCAGACTTATCGACACCACCCATTTTTCGGTTGTAATCCACTACTGCAACAGGTTTTTTTTAGTTGCATGCTCCTCAGTACGAGACTTCACTATGACTTCAGCGAAATCTGCATTGTGAATTGTACTTAGCATCATTACAGGTTTTTTGTCTTTCCACTTTAGGGCACACATTTTTCCTTTTTGAAATGCTATTATTTTTCCTTTTTGTAATTTTTAATTTTTAAGTCTGAGAGGTAAACCTTTTCGATTTGACCTTAGAGTTCCACATATATCAGTCTTATACTGTAATAGCAGTTCTGCTAACTCTGGTGATGTATAAAAGTTATCTATGGTTAATAAATAACCCTGATGTTTCAAGTCATGAAGCAATGTCAAAACACATTTTGTTGAAAGTCCATATTTTTCATATTCTTTCATAAAGGTCGTTCCTTTACCGGTATAAATTAGAGAGTTCCATATGTACCCTGATTCGGCTTCGCACAACTGGAAGAGTTTTATTCCAAACCGAGCACGCTTACTTGGTATATACTGCTTCCACCCTAAAAAGCCTTTATGAGCAATTAAAGACTCATCAATGCTGATATCCCTATTAGGGATATACACAGTTTTAAACAAGTTTACTATCATTGAGTATATTTTAAAAATCTTCCTCAATTTTGGATTAGGATGATTCTGCGGAGTGAATTCCTCAGAGTTCTCAAAATGAAGAAATTTCATTATTAGTCCATAACGCTGTTCCGTCATCACTTTGCCAAAAAACGGTGTGCTTAGAATTGGACGCTTCGACCAAAACCTTTTTCAACAGGTTTATCAATCACTCCTTGGAGTAAAAGCAAACCTAGAAAGCATTTCATTTCTTTGTTATTTGTCTCTCTCCAATTCAGGGCTCTAGAACTGGGCGTAAGTTGAGCACTTTCAAAATATTGTTCAGCATACCTATTGGTTTCCTGAACAATAAAAGAAATAACTTATTCGTTAAAATAAAGTCCAAAGTACTCTAACGGATCTTCTGTCTCAATATCTACTTGTATTCCTGACTTTCCACTGAAGGGAAATGTAGGAGGAGCAACGACCGATGCCGAAAGATCTATCAGAGACCAATTTCTAACAGAATCCAAGGAATCATCCTCGGACTCACAATCACTTTCGGATGAATAAAATTCCTCTCCCGAAGAGTTCAACAAGTCTTCTGTTTCTGAATCAGAATTCATTTTATGACGCCTTTGATTTTCAGCTTAACAGGAGAACAGCAATGAAATATATCGAGATCTACCTACTCGCTTTCAATGAAAAAGAAGGAAACAAAGTCAACGGCTGGCGTCAAAACACAGACTGAAAAATTATATATATATATATATATATATATATATATATATATATATATATTATATATATATATATATATATATATATATATATATATATATATATATATATATATATATATATATATATATACATACATATATATGTGCGTGTGTGCGTGCATATATATATATATATATATATATATATATATATTTACACACACTTAGGCAAAAAAACGACGCACCAAGGAGGAGTTATCTGAATGGGGCGAAAATCGGTACATATGATGTAAGAAAAACAAATGATTACAATTTGAGAAAAATTGTATGATTTATTCAAGAGAAAGAACTTCACAAAGTGAAAAAGTCAATAACGCGTTGTTCTACCTCTGGCCCTTATGCAAGCAGTTATTCGGCTTGACATTGATTGATAGAGGTGGCGGATGTCCTCCTGCAGGATATCGTGCCAAATTCTGTCCATTTAGCGCATTAGATCGTCATAATCCCGAGCTGGTTGGAGGGCTCTGTCCATAATGCTCCAAACGTTTATACAATAAAATTATTATATTACTATACAACAAATATAACTTTCAATTATGTCCATTAATTCTATTAATTAAAACTTTATTAATTTTACATGGATTCCCATTATTTCATTCGTTTACGTTTTCGCTCAAACTTTTCTAGGGATCTCAAAATAACTATTTTGTCTTCGCATAAATTGTAATGCATCATAAAATTTAGGAAAATTTGTATAAATATTTTTTAGATAAATTTAAATAGTTTTGATAAAACATGTCATTATATCTTTGAGTGCTTAGAGTCTCATTAAGAAGTTTAATTCGTGTGAAAATTATATAAGGTAACAAAATCCTTATATATTTTTTATTTATCCTTACTCAATTATCTGTAATCCTTATATAAGTTCCAATCAATTAGATAAATGTTTTAAAAGAACAAATATCATCACTCTCTTTACTCAAAGGGGAAAAGTGGAAACTACTGTATTCTTCAAGTAAAACTACTGTATTCTTCAAAAATTATAGTCACACATAAAACGCAAACTGGTGAAACTTTACGAGAAATTCTCCCAAACAAAATTACAATTGGAATGAAAGGAACCTTTTGCTTATGAATAGCGCTATTCTATTCTGTAGTACCGAAATCAATCAGTTACGCTCAACTCCCTTCAACCGCAGACAATCCCCCATGTCAATGAATGAAATTTACGAGGGGGGAAGCAGGTACTAGAAAATCCGGGCTGCACGCTTTGACGACAGAAAAATGACTGCAGAAAAATCCGGGCTGAACGCTTTACGCGGAGAAAAACCACTTCAGAAAAATCCGTGATGCACGCTTTATCGACAGAAAAATGACTACGGAAAAATCCGGGCTGAACGCTTAAAGGGTTAAATTATGAATGAATAAGAGGATTTTTCAAAAAAAACGAAATTTATTAAATTTGTTGCTTCTGACTTGATAACATCCGAACTGACGTGTAATTCCATCCAGATCTGCGTTCAAAACTAACGTTCATAACGAAAGGAAATTTATTTTTAATCTCTTCAGCGTCTCCGGTTCGACTAGCACCATTATGATATGATCATTTGAACGGATGTTCGATCCAAAGGGCGGGGATGCACAGAGCACGACTACTTTTTTTGACTGCACGTTGTCACTCACCGGTGAAAGTTTACGGAAATTCCTCATTTGATATCTCCCCAAAGTGCACGTCTGCTGGGAGCCCATAACAATGCCAACACATAGGTTAAGTTTACCCCGGTATGATTCGATAGCTAATTTTCCCAATAAACCTCTTATGATTAAGGCAAATGATTAAGGCTTATGATTAAGGTCCTGTAGAATCTTTTTAACTCTCTGAATTCCGGAATCGGTCTAGTCGGCCGAACATTGAGAAATCCAGACGGCTGGTCGAAATTTTCATAGATTGCCTCCCCCCTACTGCCTAGTAGTTGGTCATTCTACGAACAGTTCAACGTCACCACAGAGTCATTCTCTTATCTGTTCGATCTTCTTTTATTGTCTAGAACCGATCACTGCATACTTTATTACCTGATGTTGATAGGTGGGACTGCTGATAGTGGGGCAGAACCCTACCGTGACAAATTTCAGTACAATCGTTAGGATTTTCTGTGGGAGAAGAGAAAACCACCTCTTGTTCTCAGCTGGAACGTTCTTTTGGGTTAAGCTGCAAAATAGATCTTCGGTCGTCAGCGGGTTAAAGAAGAAGAGCATACATATTTTAAAGATATTCTTCCGAAACAGTACCAATACAATCTTCACCGTTCAAATATGGCCTTTGAACGTTGTTCGAATTGTTTTTATCCAGTATCTTATGCATCGATTTTACAGTTTAAAAGAAACTCATCTATTGAACAATATTTAAATATAAACAAACAATTTTCTATATCGTTCATCACCCCCTTTGAGTTTCTAACTACCGTCAGTCCCTTAATGTTCAACTAAGATGGAGAATACTAATGGAGACAAAATGCATAGAGCATGCCGGAATTGGTAACCGCACTTTGTCAATCACTCGTGGAAGTATAGGGAAATTCCGCATTTGAAATTATTTCCATGGTACTCATCCATTATACAGTTTTAAGGAGCCCATAACACGGGCGAAACCCAGATTCAAGGCTTCCTGGTTCACGGGAAATGTGTATATTTAAAAGTGGTTATCTAAAAGTCCACAATTAACCTAGAATGATTAAGTCGAATGTCCTACAGCACCTTTTGGTAATTTAACAGCAGATCTGCCATATTTGGTCAAATCCCTCACTAAAACATTAAATTATAAATTAACCTATGAACTTTCAAAGATGGCAACACCATTGCTGAAGTCATTTTCAAAATACGGCATGATTACTGGCTTTCTACCGGTTTATATTTTTAATATCATGCTATCGCATTAAACCAGGTCATTTCGAAACGCCAAAGTTACCTCCTTTCGATATCGGAATGTATGATGTATGGTTAAAGACTTATAGCACTTTTTTGATAAGGCTCTGAACGCTAGTTTCTAATAAAAAGTATAAAATGGATGTTTAACTCTATTGTTTAAGCATTAATTACCATTGCATTAGAGCAAAAACATAGGTTTGACTTTTCTAAGTAGATTTCAAAATGTTACATTATAGTACTACTCACATCCCGAATGCAACCTGTTTTCCATCAACGTAGGTTAAGATAGCTCTGTTATAACCCTTTTGGATTCACACACCTCAAATGTTAACCTATGGAGAAAATTCGTCTATTATTTACAGTTACATAAATGCTGATAATGAAATAGAAATAGTATTTTCAGATAGCCTGAACTTTTCTGGCCCTTGCAACAGGATTCATTTTATAAGTTTCGTCCACAAAAAGAAAATTGATGAGTGAAACACACTATACCAAATTTTTTCCCATATTGGAATAATTTAAATTAAAAAATATATATATTTGCGTTTATTTTTAAAAACGAAAAATGCCAAGTTGTAAAATTTATTTTTCTATTACGGAGTACAATTTAAAAATATCTTTATATAAGTCGGTAATCCTTGGATGAATATTCTCCATAGGTTTACATTGAGGTGACCGAATCGAATAAGGTTAGTACATAGCAGCCTTAATTTACGATTTCCCATAATTTCCGAAAATTGTGTTCGAATTTCAAATGTGTTGGAAGTTTTATTTCAGGCCCCAAGTGTTTAATAAAAAGCAATAACTAGAATTCAAAATGAAATACAAGTAATGAACTCATTTCTGAAAGATAAATAAACAAAAGAAGTTTCTTTACCATAAAAGAAAATACAAAAAAAATTAGCTTTATTTATTGATTTTTCAACTGGGCATTGTCCAGTGAAGCACACATCAAGAGGGGTTGGATTGTTACCTTCGAAACACAAGTCCGTCTACAAATAGAAGGGATGTTTGTGGTTGAGACATTAAGTTATTATTCCGCATGTCAGTTGGAGGGATTTTGAAAAGAGATAGTGGATTGGGGCAATGTATAACCCTCAGCAATTTCCACGTTATCCTGTAGAACTATAGATCTTGCGGGTAGTTCAGAGAAAGCACTATAAGGTAAAATCTTTCAGTAATGAAAAATTGTAAATATGTTGCGAAGAATTTGCTCTGTATGCTTGAAACTTGTTCTGTATAATCCGCCTTTTTTGATTGAAAATGATGTCAATTTCAACATTCCTTGTGCGTGACAAGTTTTTTCTAAAGTAATTTTAATTTTTCGTTACTTCTGTAACATTTTATGGTCCGTTCTATCAACAAATACTGCTGCATATGGAACGAGCATTAATAAAATTTATTTTTAATACAAGTCACATACAGATATCTTAAGTTAGCAGAGTTCAGAATTATACATTCATCAATAACAAAGATAAAAGCAAACTGGCAGATTTCTGTTGGAAATATTTAATGTCAACTGTTAGCAGGAAATCACAGCATTCGGAAATGATATAGCCTTGCAATGTAACAGTGTACGCTTCACAATCGCCTGTATATAATTTAATACAACTTACACTTACCTACCTGGCGCCAAGACATGATTTTGAGGCTGCTATGTACTAAGAAAATAAATCGAATTTCCCTTTTCCTCTTCTTGCAGACTCTTGTGGTGGGAGGAGTCCCGTTGACAATTCGAGAATTCCACCTCCCCCTCCCTTAGGATTGGCATTTTGAGGGATTGTAATGGCTCTGTCTATAGGGGGGGGGGTTAAAGCGCTGCCCCCCAAATTTTTTATCTAAAATATATTTTTGTCAACTATTTACAGGTACATAAATGCTGATAATCATAAAATCGGTATTGTCAGATAGCCTGAACTTCTCTGCAAAGCGCTACAGGATTTATTTTATAAATTTCGTCCACCGAAGGAATTTATGAGCATTTAAAACACACTATACCAGATTTTTCCCCGAATAATTTAAATTTTAAAATATTAATTGCAATTTTTTTTTAAACTAAAAATGTATACAAATGTAAAATTTCTTTCTCTATGACGGAGTAATATTTATTTTCAAAAATCTTTGAATCCAAGTCGGCAATCTGTGGACAAATTTTCTCCATAGGTTAACATTGAGGTGAGCGAATCCAATAGGGTTAGCACATAGCAGCCTGAATAGTAAATATGAAGAATGTGAGGCAGTCTCCCACTAAGCTATTTTCTGTATTTTGCGCGTTTCTTGGTTTGCTAGATAGACCGTTGTTAGTTTTCAATCAATACTCACCCTATGGTCTTTAATTTGCAAAGCTAACTTGGCTGCAGATCGTAATAGGTTGGGGACCGTTTCATGAGAGACCGTTTCATCATGTTCTTCGTAATTACCCTTTTGACATTAGAAGTATTCTTAATTGTACACAGGTTTATGACATGGCAAGATGTGTTTTTTTCTCTAATGCGGAGGCACTTTGTCTTAAGACATTCGCATTTTGTCATTCACCATGATTTACTATCTATTTTATTATGGGGTCACCAATAGGTAAGCCAGCATTGCTCCCTATGAGGAGGAAGGCACAGAAACGACCAAGCCTTATTCGGGATTCCAACAGAAGTTCAATGCATGGCAGCTCAGGACGCTAACCGCTACAGAATGTGGGCGGTACATAGCAAGAAGAAATCAATTCTATATGTTGCTCTTAGTATTTTTTCCCTTCATTGGCACACAAATTTATCCCCAGTTATTTTCTTATTAGTATTTGTTTAGTTATTCGAACTCTTTAGTTCTGAAGAGACGTAAAAAGTGAAAGCATTTTCTGTACATATTTATTCAAAATGACCTGAAAGTTCGTGAAAATGTTTTAAGCCTTTGTTCTATCTTTTAGACGTTTCGTCATTCAATGAATTCTTCGCAAATCTATTTGGGATCATCAGTTCGGTAGGATAATCTGAAAAAGATGTTTGGTTTTTAACGATATAGAAAATATTTTCAATTTCGACGCTAATTTTGAGAAATAGGTTTCAGCATATATATTTTGTATTTATAGTTTTTCCTATGCTGATTTTACGTTTTGAAACAAAGCTGATTTGTTTCAAAGAAGAAATTCCAAACAGAAATAAGTTCAGCGACTGGGAAAAACAAACGTCTAATAGAGATATATTTAAATGAAAAATAAACACGAGCAACCTTTTTGACTAATAAAAACATATGCAGTCGAATTTGCAAACTTTTTTTTTTACATGTTATTCCTTCAATGAATAAAGAATCTTAGTTTGAAAATTCCGTTTACAATTATGTACAATGCTAAATTTTCCCTTTTTGTAGATTTTAAATATGATATCCCTTAATATGTTTAAAGCTTGCTAAATCTAAAATATTCTTCATTTTGTGAAAAGTCTATTCAAGGGAGAATGTTCAGCCTCATTTTTATCCGTAATTTTATGTACTTAAATAACGCTTCTTAAAAAGCTGTGGTCGCTTGGTAAAACACCATCCAATGCCACTGTTACTTGATCACACTAAGCTGTCACTGAAGCCTTTTCATTGTACTTAACCTATCCTATAAACCTCATGCTGTTAAACTAATATGAAAATAAGCCTAAAAGAAAAGTTTTACATCGTAATACATTTTAAAAAAAGATGAACATTTTAAGGGTATAACAGATTTCAAAACCCGATCGCATATCAGAGAACACTTCATACTTACCAATTCGAGTTTGATACCAAAATGGTGATTCTACCTTTTTAAGGGGTCTAAGGGGTCTTAAACTTATGTTAAAGCATGGATGTGTTCTGGTTTCGACGTCCAATAACTAATTATATTCTTATTACAAATAGACAAAATTTGTTGATACTCTTCAGAACTAATTCAAAGTTAATATTTTCATAAAATAAACACTTTTGATATAATTTTATTTAAAATATGATACACTTATATTTTCAGATTTTTTTTAAATGCTCAGTTACTATTCGTAAAGTAACTCAAGTTAGAATTAACATATAAACTTTAATTCTATGTTAAAATAATAAGAAATGTTTTCTCTATAGAATGAATCAACTATGTAAAAATATTACATCAACAACATTTATAAAAATTCATGCAAAATTGAAAAAATATAGTTTTTTTATTTCTCTTTAATTAAAAAAAAAATATTGAAAATAACAAAATTCCCTCATTATATTGATTCATTCTATAGAACATAATCATGTATACAAGCATGCATAATTTTAAACATATTCCGTACGTTTTTAGAAATTTTGCGGATAGTGGTGAAAATCATAGTTATGAGAAAACAGCGTTAAAAGTTAAAATTTTGACGAAAATAGACATAAAATACACTCACCTAATTTAAAATCCCCCAGGTGTGTAAGAACACCCTTCAGCTTAGCTTTAGCTTTTCATTTTTAGCAAGAGCACTTCGTTTAGCCCTTCTAGCCTGTAATGTTTGAAGATCAGCTCGTTTTCCTGCGGTTTTCACTCGCTATACATCAGATTTCAAATCTGCTGTTGTTGCATACACCCCTGGAATCATACCCATTTCTTTAAGAGAATTCAAGCGACCCTCACTACCTTCATTAAAAGCAATCACGGCTTCATAGACAGCTTCAGCAACAGTTTTACCACAACCAGAGGTCTTCGGGCAAAATTTCCAAATCACAGAATTAAATGATTCATTTGAATTCTGTGTCTTCCCACTTAGACATCGTCTTAACAAATCTGGAGCTGATAAATCTGTATATATATATTTTATACACTTCATTACTTCCAAGGGTACAGAAGGGGTATGATTATAAATTCCCTTTTTATCATGAACACATGCAGCATACTTTTGAAACTTGCACCAGGAGCCGCACCTTTTGGGCAGAACATGTGCATTGGTTCATCATCTGTAGAGCTCATATGACAATATGTTGCCCATACAGCTTCTCTCATGCTTCGAAGAGGATGACTATTTCATTTAATTGCATTCCCATAGTATATCGTTAATTTATCTAACACTTCATACTTACCATTTTGAGTTTGATACAAAGATGGTGATTCTACCTTTTTAACACTAGAAAGACGGCTGCCGTCATTTTGATGGTTTCGGACATACTATAGAGCGCTATGTCTGTATTTATGTCCTCAGGCTTCTGAAATTTTATGACTTTCTAATTTTACGCAAAATATGCACACATATTTACAAAATTATATTAGATAGTAAAGAAGGGGAGAAAATATGTTATATACCAAAAAAGACTGAAAGCCTACGGCAATATATAAAACAGGCAAAAATTTAAAAAATAAAGCCGGAAAAATGTTAGTCACTTTTCGTCAATCCCCCTTTTGCAAATAACAGAAATATTCGCTCTTCAGAAATATTGGAGTTGAAAAATTAAGAACTGCACAAACCATGCATATATTTTTATGGATAAACCATACCAGGTTGTCAGCTCAGTTACCTGCATAAATACATATCTAAATATATACTAGTTTATTAAATATCGTATGCAATTGTTCAAAATTTAAAGTAACCATAAAAAAAGTTAACCATAAAAATAACGGCGTTCAGTCTTTTTAGTGGGAAAAAAATTTCCGTCTTTCTAGTGTTAAATAATGGTTTTCTAAAGTATTAAATGCTTACAACGTTTTAAGTCTAGTGTCTGAATTCAGTCATGAATGATCCGTCACAGATAAAATCTTTTATATTCAACTCCATTGTTTAGCCGTGATTTGGAATTGAATCGAATAAAAGAACTACGGTAATTTTGTCAAATATACTTCCAGTTGTTCTATTTCAACCACTATAGCCGTATTAATCAGGAACCCCACTTTATCCAGTGTTCAGTCTCTACAGGTTTACGTATGTTTTACGAAAATTTCCCTCAAGTGTAGTCTAATTTTAAAATACTCATGAGTGTCATTGCCAGCACGAATAGATTTTAAAAACGGGAGATAAGACTCAAACTAAAATGCGAAAAATTATATCCGTCTGTATGAAACATCAATAAATTGAGGCAAGCGCAAATTTAATTAGTATTTAAAACAAGTTAGCTTCATTAAGTGATTTAACCAGAGTACATTGTCTTGTGAGGTAAACATGGAGGTGCTGAGATGTTCCATTTTCTCCTACAAATAAGTCCATCATCTGTAAATACATTAACCAATAAATACCCTTATTTTTATTTCTGTATGGAGTAGATAGATATTAATAATTACAAGATTAAAAGAACTTTTTATATGCCATGTTTTTAAATTTTTTGTTGAATCCATGAAGCTACAGAAGGAGGAGCAGCTCAGTGTTAAAAATGTGTCTCCCTTTTTGTCGCGCCACTAGAGGGCGCTCGCGTGCACTAGCGGGCGGCTTAGACACGGACAACCATACGCTTTAATATGGATTTTTCGTATTTTTCCTACCGAAAACAAGTTGTTTTATTTTAGTGCGTATTTAATATGAATTTATTTATTCAATTTAACAATTGCTTATTTTCATTCAAAATCTTTATTTCAAGTGCTTTTTTTTGCTATAATTCATTAAAATTCTTAAAGGAAATGAGTAAATATACCTTTTCAGAATAATTGTGTATTGGTTTCAGAAAATTGAGTTCAGAATTTTGTAATAATTTAATAATTAAGGAAATGAAATTACAGACAAGAATTGTGAAGAATTTTTTTTATCATTGTTCATAATCTCTTATGGAAAAAAATATGTGAGAAATAATACTGATTAACCAAAACACGCACACATAGTAGAAAAGCAACATTTTCTATCAATCACAAATAAATTCTTATCAGGACTAATAAAATAGGAAGTCAATTCTGTATTTAATCAGACAATACTTTAAAATATCTTCCTTTGGAGAAAAAAAAAAAAAAAAAAAAAAAAAAATCAGTCAAAGCATCTCAGATTACACTTTTTAAAACCGGAGGTATAATCGTCAAGTTGATAAATTACTGAATGCAAATTTTTTCAGCGAATTAAAAAGATAAAAACAAATAACTTTGACAAGGACAAATCAGCTATATTTTTGAATTTTCACAAAGTGCGCATTTTATTGCATAAGCAGATTTTGTACGCAGATTTTGCATAAGCATTTATAGTAACATCATTGCTTATCATACAATGAAAACTTATTTACTTAAGGGGTGTGGTCACTTTTACGTACCTTTAAAAGTATCAATTTTAGACCTATGTTCGATTGTATGTACTACTCATGATTTAAGCTTGATTTATATGAAATTTTTTGAGTAACTGCCTATAATATTGTTTATTATAGATGCAATTTTTCAAGGTAATTAATAAAAATGACTTTATGCATAAATAGTGAATATTTTTTTTTAAATCGAGCATTTTGCAGTCAACTACTGTGTGCATTCTGTCAAAATAAATTATTAAGGTACATTAATAATTTTTTACTATATGTGATTACAATGCTTCAGGCAACAATATCCAGCAACATTATTCTAAAATATATTAAAACATTTAAGTACGTGCTATTTTTAATTAGAAATTTCAAAAATGACTGAATAAAAGCTTATAAAAAATTCTTTAAAAAATTAAAATATATTAAGGTTAAAAAATTTTGGTAGATTTTGTTGTCTAAAGTGTTGTAATCACATATAGTAAGCAATTATTAATGTAACTTAATAATTGATTTTGATAGAATGCGCACAGTAGTTGACTGCAAAATGCTCGATTTAAAAATAATATTCACTTTTTATGCATAAAAAATCATTTTAATTTTTTATTAATTACCTTGAAATATTGCATATATAATAAACAGTATTATAGGCAGTTACTCAAAAAATTTCTTGTAAATCAAGCAAAAATCATGAGTAGTACATACAATCCAGCATAGGTCTAAAAATGATACTTTTAAAGGTGCGTAATTTAACTAACTTAATAGTGATTAAATTCAATATTATGGTTCCAGCATTGTCAGGAATTACCTTCAAGTTGCTAAATTATAGATTACAAATATTTTCAGCAAATTAAAAAGAAAAAACCCCAAATAACATTGATAAGGATAAATCAGCTATATTTTCGCATTTTCACAAGGTATGGGTTTCATTGTACTCACAGTAAAAAGATAGGAAAATATTAAATTTTTTTTAAATTATACTCAACAGATTTTGCATAAGCATTTATAGTAACAACATTCTTTATCATACAATGAAAACTTATTTACTTATCAACTAACTTAATAGTGATAAAATTCAATATTAAGAAAAGTTAACTAGAAATATTTTATTTCTGTGCACAATTTAAAAAAAAATGATGGCTCTGTAGCTTCATGATTAACACAAAACAATAATAATGTTCTTACCTTAGGAGCAGCAAATATACTAGGATTTCTCTGTCCAGTTTCTTTATTTCTTTTTAAGGCTGATCTATAGCCAGTAGAACAACCCGGAGCAAAACACGTGTTTGGCATATTTCTGCACACAGAATAAATTTTAAAATTTATAAAAGAACTTTCACCACCACGCCGTATTACTCAATGTAAAATAGTCACTTCGCTTGCATGTCTCGCCCTCTACCGGTGAGCGACAACAATCGGTTCATTTTTCGAAAAATTCCCCATTGAAGCTTACGCTCCTTCTGTAGCTTCATGGTTGAATCATATAAACTTGACAATTCTATGTATTAAAAAATACTTATTTAAAATTTTTTTGATAAATTATCCCATCAACTTTAAAGAAAATAATTTGGAAGTTAACTTGCGTTTAAATTTTCGTTCTCGTCCCGGGATATAGATGGCTGCACCAGTCTGCAAAACAAAATTAAATGAAAATAACTGAAAATTAATTTAATTCTGCTTAAAGATGGCTAAAAGTATTTAAAAAATGCATTGTCATTCTTCTGATCTATTCTAAAAGTTTCAAATGTCGAGCTAGTTGGGAAGTTAGTTAAAAATCGATTGCAAGATTTGTAAGGGACAAACACACACAAACAAACAAGAAAGCAATTTAATAAAACATAAGTTAAAAGGGGAAAATAATGGAGCAAATTCACTTGAATAATTCTCGACCTTTAACCTGTAAACCTATAGATATCGATGGATAATCCAATAAATTTGTGATCAGGTAGGAACTTCAGTTATTAAAAAGAGTTGAATTAGACTTGAAGAGTTGACTGCCAAATACCATCTTTGAAAACTCAACTATGAGCCACTTTATATTCAACACTCAATTGAAATCTTACCCAAGGTTAAATTCATCGCATTTTAGGATTGTTCCCAAGAAAAGAGTATTTGCAGAAAAAGACAGTGTAATATCGGGTAAAATTATTTCAAAATAGTTTATTCAAAATAAGCACACAGTCCATACTCGTTAATCACATGGGGGTATTCAAGGAATAATGATTTAACCTGAAATTTTTGGGGCGGATCTTTATCTCGGTTGATTCCTTAGATTCATAGTATCCTTTCCAGGATATCCAGTTCAATCCGTCAGCATCACTAGTGTGTTTTCCTCTGAGGTGCAGCCCATTCAGATTGGAATGGTGGCAAGAATTATACCACCAACCACCTTTATGTCGCTGAGCAGAACTTTCCTTACTATCGTTGTCTTTATCTTGGTCTTTCGTAGAAAATTTCTGGTTGTTATGCTGACCGATCATAGAGTCGCCTGAAATGGAAAATATTAAGTTGTCATTATATTGTTATAAGTGACATGCAATTTGGTGATTTAGAAAAAACATTTTGAGCTGAGATTTAACTTGAGACAAACTATACCCCCAAGTGGAAGATGGTTGATTGCAGTTATATGGCGCACGATCAGAGAGGATTGGTTTGGTTTGGTTTCGTGCGCTTCGGTGCTACTTTAGGGCTAATTTGACCGGGACCTATAGTTTAAAGCAGATTCCGAATGGCTTTTAGACCCATGCCGACAGTGGGATTCGAACCCACATGACCTGAACTGAATGCCAGAGACTTAGCCATTCGGCCAACACATGAATGGTCCAGAGAGGACAATCTGCGCCAAACACATGATCCCAAGTGGAAGAAAATGTGCATTTTAATTTGAAAAATAGTTTGAGGGTTTTCTAGTTTAAGGGGCGAAGAACCATTTAAAAGCAAAGAAACTCGACAAAGATATCCATATTTTAAATCATCAGTAGTTATGAAAATCTTTCATTCAGGAATATGAAAATGTTGCTGGGAGTTAAACACACTTTCTTTATAAATATCTCTCTCAATATTTTTCTAGCTTGAATTTTTTTTTAAAAATTTCAACCATTCTTTTATTCAATGTCATGTCATTGCGCGCAGACTTGCATCCGTATATTTATGAATATAAACATTTTTTTTTATTTTAAAATTAAGATGTATAATATCTTGAAAATGACGTAATTTGAAATCTAAATTCTTAGATTTTCATAGAAAAATTTTATTTTTTTTTTAAATTTCAAAAAAAGTTCATAAATTTAACTGTAAAATTTATGTGGTAGGAATGACATAATAGTAGGTAATTTTAATGATATGATAATTATGTTTATATTCAACGTGTATAAAATTTCATGTTATTCTAGCCATCTGTTCTGGTGATACGTGCGCAATGACATAACAGTGAAATAAACAATGGTGAAAATTTTAAACAATTAAAAATTTCTCTGCAAGCCAGAAAAAACTGAGAGTAATATTTATAAAGAAGAAAGAGTAACTCCAAGTAAAATTTTCATATTTCTGAATAAATTATTTTAGTAACTACTAATGATTGAAATCAGGGATAATTTATAAGGTACCTGACCCCTTAAGCAATTGCACCATTTGTCAAAAGTTTGTAGATAATAAAACTTGTAGATGTAAATGCTAGAGGAAACCCTAAAGTTACATAAAAATTACGTTAAAGTTAATGTGACAGAAAGAAAAATATGGTAAGAAGCTCGATCACAGACACACCTGAAATTTAAAATATTGAGATTTCACGTTTGAAACTATTCATTGCTTACAGGTTGAAAAAAATTTAGCGAACAGTTACTAAAATAATATCTCCAAAATAGGAAGTCATCCTTTGTTAATCTAATCAATACCGTTTTATATTTTAGAAATGTACCTCGTAAGTTAAAAAAATCGTAAGTTAAGCCACCGTATCTCCTTTTTTTTTCTTTCTTTAAAACTGCCACTTTAAATAGTTGTCAATTTATATTTATTTACTTATTTATTGCTATTTTATACATACATACATACATACATACATACATACATACATACATACATACATACATACATACATACATACATACATACATACATACATACATACATACATACATACATACATACATACATACATACATACATACATACATACATACATACATACATACATACATACATACATACATACATACATACATACATACATACATACATACATACATACATACATACATACATACATACATACATACATACATACATACATACATACATACATACATACATACATACATACATACATACATACATACATACATACATACATACATACATACATACATACATACATACATACATA
>OU015502.1:50606887-50634786 GCA_907164885.2 Dolomedes plantarius | reverse complement strand
TTTATTATTTCATTGTCAAATTTTGGTGGAGATCTGTCACATAAAATATATTTTTGTGAGCAGCTGTTATTATAAAGTGTAAGGATAAGGGCAGTAAAAAAATATTCCAAAATATATTATTTAGGTTCAGTTAATTATTAAACAATTGTTGACTATAATAAGGTTATGTTTGCAAGTGTGTAGGTTTTTTTTTATGGTGTATTATTTGGTTTATCTAACTTAAGTTGAAAAATGATGCAAGCATACAAAGATTGACTGGCTGTCAATGTTGAGTGCAGTAGCATAGATTATTTTACAAAGTGCAATAAAATACTTTTAACTTTTCAAACCGAACTTCTAACCAGAATTTTAAAAAAAATTTAATAAAACTTTTAAAATTGAAAATATTTTCATGGATCTAAAGAATGGAACATAACACCTGTATTGTCAACTAAGTCATGGATAAAAGATGCAGCCCTAAAAGCAAAAGGCCTGGTTTCTGTATACTTTATAATAATCATGTTACAACAGTATACAGAAACCAGGCTTTTTGCTTTTAGAACTGAATCGTTTATCCATGAATTTGTTGACTATACGGGTTTTCTATTCCATTGTTAAGATCTGTGAAAAATACTCTCATTAGCAAAATATTTAAAAAAAATTTTAAATTTGGGTTAGAAGCTTGGTTCAAAAAGTCTAAGTGTTTCTTCACGCTTTATAATATAATCTATGCCATTTCACTCAACATTGACAGCTAGTCAATATTACCCACCTCATTTTTCAAATTAACCTAGACTAATCAAACAATATATCATAACAATTGTTTAGTAATTACTGAATCTAAATAGTATATTTTGAATAATTTCTTACTGTGGTTATCTCTAATAACAGCTGCTCGCAAATAAAAAATATTTTATACACAGATCTCCACCATAATTTGACAATTAAGTAACAAAAGATATGCTCTATTAAATTACTATGCAGAAGTTTTATCCCAGAGTACTTTCTACCACATTTTTTGTAAAACCAATTACTGTGAAAGCTACATCATATAATAAATGTTTACTTTATTCATTATTATAGTAATAGATTAGTTGTTAAAGAGTATTCACCCTTTTCACTAAATTTCTGAGTACAGTAAGACATTCAATCCTGTTAATTAAATGATTAGTTATTACAGATATAAATAAAATAGATTAGAATGCCTTGATAGAGTACAATAATCGAAAGCTGACTGAGAGACTTGTTTAGAATGACAACAAAATTTTCTCTTCACTATCGAGAATCACTCTCACATTGAAAGTAAAGAAATACAAGAATGAACATTGAATACTAAATAATATGTTAGCATATAAAATCTTAAATTTCTAAATCTGACCCAGCATCTGTATTAATGCTCTCTATGGCATGTTGTAATTAAATTTAGAAATTTAAGATTTTGTATGCAAATGTTTTACTTAGCATTCAATCTTTATTCTTGTGTTTCTCTACTTTCAACAGCATTATTGTCAGTAGTGAAGAGGAAATTTTGGTGTCATTCTAGACAAGTCTCTGATTCAGCTTTCAATGTTGAGCTCAAATTATGCTCAACATTAAAAACTTATTATTGTACTCTTATCAAGGCAATCTACCCTATTTTATTTATATCTATAATAACAAATTAATCGACATGGTTGGATTTTCTACTGTACAGAGAGAAATTTAGTGAAAAGGGGAATACTCTTTAACAAATATTTTATAACAATTTTCTATTAGTATATTTATTTAATCAAGTAAATATTTTTTACATGATGTAGTTTTCACAGTATGTAATTGGTTTTACAAAAAAAATGTGGTAGGAATTTACTTCTTGGAAGTAGTTATCAATAAAATGACAACAGATTTAAAACTGCACTCATGTGTTGGGTGCTGTTTTATATCAAGTTTTTTTAAACCCCTGTCTCAGAATTTATATTTCCTAATTGGATTTATTTAATTCTACTTTATCAACAATGAATTTTTCAACTACTTTCAACAATCAACTATTTTTACAACAATAAATTACCCTTTAATGTACAAAACTATGCAAAAAATAATTTTCTTATCTGCAGAGCATTTACTAACTCTACATAGAAAAATAATTTAAATAAATTCTTTTGATTCATAAATTATATCTGGGGATGGGAGTCATTTTCCTTTCACATAAATTTATGAACTGATTTTCTCTTTCTTTTTTTTCCCTAGATGCTGTAAAGATGGAGCCAGAGGTACAGCGAAAGGATCCTGTTTTGTAGAAAATATAGAAAAAAATTGTGTAAATGTGCTATGTACTTTCTAAATAAACTATTTTTACTTTAAACCAGCTCTTTTCTGTATTTAAAAACATGTGTCTATAATTATTTCTAAAAATTACAATAGAAGATATTACTATCATAGTACTATTTCTCAAAAATAGTACTATCAAGTGTTGGATATAAAGTCCAATATAATATAAAAGAAAATATTTTTTTAAAATGACTTATAAGAATTTAATGAATTACTCTTTAATTCACAAAACTATGCAAAAAATAATTTTCTTATCTGTAGAGCATTTATTAACTCTACACCAAAAAATAATTTAAATAAATTCTTCTGAGCAAGTTTTCACAAGCTCACAAAGATGGGCTTCATCATACACACTACACATTACTCAAGTTTGAAGAATGTATCAAATTTATGTTTATAAATTTATCAAATTATGTTAATAAATTTTATACTGGGGAAGAACAAATTTTTTGGGTTAATTATTAAAGTAGTACTGTTTTGCATACTATAATCTCATTCTAAATTTAAAAAAATCAAACTGTAACCTTAGATCGAGTGGAAAGATGATTTAGCTTTAATGGTTGGTATTAATGTTATCTTAACTTTCAAATTTGGGTAAATGTATCTTAATGCAAAATGAGGTTTTGCTCTAACAAGTAAACTTGTGATTCTTATACAAATTTTTAGGTAATAACAAAGATCAGTATTTGGTAATACCTAAAAATACATAAGGCAAAACTAAAAGAATACTAGAAATATGAAGGCAAAAAAATAATAATAATAATAAAAGTGAAAGGGTTGATATCAGAGGTTAATCGTCAATGAAATAAATAAGCATATAAATGAAAGGGTCCTACGCAAAAATTTGAAAAACTGCCGGCGGTCCGATCCTGGTAGAATGCTGGCATGATGCCCGGACGTACGGCACATTGCTGTTTACGAGATGGGTAGATGACGGTATGTCGACACCAATTATTGCTCCCGTAACCGGCCCGTCAACCTCCGGTTACGCTCCGGCTATCTGTCCGCATCGATGGCTTAATCGCGGCTGCCTAACGGTTCGTAGTCGGATGAACGATGGCTCGAATCCTACCGGAAGCGGCCCGGCAGTCGACGGGGTAGTCGCGGGCGAGAGGACACAGCCGTGACGGAAACGATACTGACCTAATGCGCCGGCCCGGCAGTGGTGAAATCGGCTGGCCGGAACCTTCCGACCCCGGCCCGATGCCTTTGTGTTTGTTGGGTATATATATATATATAAATATATATATATATATATATATATATATAAATATATAAATATATATATATATATATATATATATATAAATATAAATATATATATAAATATATATATATATATATATAAATATATAAATATATATATAAATATATATATATATATAAATATATAAATATATATATATATATAAATATATAAATATATAAATATATAAATATATAAATATATATATATATATATATATATATATATATATATATATATATATATATATATATATATATTAATGCCAATTTTGGGATTTTTGGTCACGGGTTTAATGCTTAACAAAAGATAAACGATACTGCCTCAATGAATATACCGTATACCTGATAAGAATGCAGACAGAATGATTGAAGTTTCGAAAATTTTAGGCCACGGGTCACAATGTCGGATGCTTAATTTCGCATATGTTCTGGTTTTATCCCTTAGAGCAGTGCTCCGCAACCGCTGTGCCGTGGCACACTAGTGTGCCGCGAGGTGATCTTGACTGTGCCGTGGGGATTTCATTGATTATAATAATAGAAAAAAATTAACCACCGCATCAGTTAGAAATTTTTCTAAGTAAAATATTCCTCTAACTTTTTGCTAATATTTCTCTGGGTCGAAATTATACACAAAGCAAAAACATGTTACCTTACATTGTATGTATGCTTGTGCGTTATATTTTTGGATTTTAGTTAAGAAAAAATATCCACAAATTTATGACAAGGTCATTGCAATTTTGCTCCCTTTTTCTATGATATACTTATGAGAATAAAGTTTTCAACACTGGTTCTAATTAAAAATGACAAACGATCGTGTTTAAAGGGTCTTAACCATGAACTTAGAGTAGCTCTTCTAATATAGAACCAAATATTAAACGTGCATATGCTCATCAAAACAAGCTCAAATATATCATTAATAAATAAGTTATGCTTAAATTAACTTTGATTTATTAGGCTTAAGTAAAGACCAAAAAAAATAGTTTAATATAAAAATTTAAAGAGAACATTTTTTACTTGTAATCTTTATATTTTTGTTCTTGTGTTGGTGCACAATTCAAAATGATTTATATAAAGCTTTAACACTTATAATGATCTTTATACATAGATCTTGTGTTTTTTTTTACCTAATAAAAACATGTGCGTATTTATTGTAATTTATGTATTTGCAAGCTTTTTCTTGTGGTGTGCCGCTGAATTATCGAAAAAAACGTTGTTGTGCCGTGGAAGATAAAAGGTTGCAGAGCTCTGCCTTAGAGCAATGGTTCCTAACTCGTGGTACGTTCATTTGAAGTGGTAAGCAGAAGGGTTCGCTGACATTTTAGTCTTGGGAGGTTGCATTTGCCATTTGTTTATAAGAATTGAGTATAAACGGTTTTTTGTATTTTGTATTATTTATATTTAAATACATTTTGTAAAGTTATTCGTTTGTGTAGATAATATATTGCGCCTCCCCTAAAGAAAAAGGAAGTTAAAACCAGCGGTACACCACGATCCTACGGAGGTCTCAGGTTGTACACAGGTATAAAATGTTTGGGAATCGGTGGAACCATTTTCCATAACCCTCATTAAAAAAAAAAAACTTTTCATTTGAGACATTAAAAAAAAAAAAAAAAAAAAAAAAAAAACAGTAACCGAGTATTATGCCACCAGAAGACTTATTTAAGGAATAAGAACAAAATGCAAGTGTTTTGAAAATGGAAGTTATTTGGATTAGAAATGAAGGGGTAATTTCTAATCACGTTCGTTTGGAGACTCAAAAATTTCCGATTAAAACCTGTTAAGTAAATCAAACAGTAGCGGAAAGACTACGGTATTTTGTATTCATATTCTTTCAGAGCTAGGTCTGGATATCCAATTAGACACACAGCTCAAGCTTCTCTCTGGTCTCTGAATTCAAATAATTTCATTCTTAGAATGGAATTTGTCGAAGCGTTCGTATTTTACAGTAAGTGTGCTGAATTTATTATAATTCTTATACGCAGTTCCGTATTTATCAAATTATTTACCGTGTTGCTGTTTTTTTTCACCCAAATTTTCTATGCGGGCTTCCGTATGGAATTTAATCTACAATCTCCGGAATTTGGGTGATAAATGGCTATTCGCCTCAATTATAACTATTGTTCAACAGGTTCTACGGAGGGTTAATATTTATGTATTGAAAAAAAAAACCTGAACATAACTATTGAATAAAATAAGAAAAGGAATCCTAAACGTTTCCGTAACAACATGTTTGTAGACGTCTTTTAACTTTCAGAATGTAGTCAGTAGCCAATACGTGAGGAAGTAATAAATGATATAAGTAAAATTAAAAGGAAATATATACTCATCTCCGGCTTTCCAAAGATCTTTAGACGAGGTTTAGCTTTTGTAACGTGTTCGTCAGCAAGACATATCTGATAAGCAAGCTGGACGGGAAGCAATTTCAAATGCGGAATGTCTTCATTTCTTTTTAGTGGTGACGGAAAGATTTATCCAAGAAACAGTGGAAAGAATTATTGTATATCCCAAATTACTGCATTAAATTTGCAATTTTTGAATGTGTGGTAAATTCATGACAGATTCATGAACAATGCATGACAAAATGCACGCTTAGGACCAAGCCTATTGGGTAGGTAGGAGCTGAATATTTTATATATATATATATATATATATATATATATATATATATATATATATATATATATATATATATATATATATTTTATATATATATATATATATAAAATGTGTGTGTGTGTGTGTGTAACTAACTTTTGTCTGGCTTTGCCAGGGTCTTTTGAACTTATCGGTTTATCTCGGTCATTTTGGACATTTTATTTTTCCCCCTCCTCGCCCCTTCCCATGCTGATGAGACTGAACTTTGACTTAAACAGCATCGGAAGTGTCCCAATTCATCTCAGCGACCCCGAAAAGTATGGATTTGATACTAATGTTTTGAAATATCACCCCCTTCCTACCCCCATCCCTATGGGTGTACAACACTTTGGCTTAAATGTCACCGGGACAGACACCAATCAGCCTAGCGACCCCGACTACTATGGATTCAACGCTAATATCAGTCAATTTTGATTATTTTTACATGTCACCCCCTTCCTACCCTACCTCTTGGGTGCCGGGGGTGCTTAACCCTACAATATTTTTTTTCCCCAGTTCGTAAGTCATGTGTACCAAGTTAGGTTGCAATTGCTCCAGGGGTTCCAGAATAATGCTGGAATATACATGCATTTATATTTATATAGACTGTGGCTTTAGCTACGAAAGCGTGTCCCATTCATTTTAAATGGTTGGGTTTTAAGAAAAAAGAAAACTTATTTTGAAACGCAGAGGCTGTTGACACGTGACTACAACATTTTTTTCCACGAGATATGGGTGATGGAGGTCTCAAAAAGATAACTTTTTGCCTCTTACGTAGTAATGGTAGAACTTCCATAATTACAAGATAAAAATGGTTTTTTATATACCATGTTTTTAAATTTTCTGTTGAATTAAACTTGACAAATCTGTGTATTAATAAATACTTTTAAATTTTTTTTTGATGAATTATCCCATCAACTTCAAAGAAAATTAAGTTAATTGGAAGGTAACTTGCGTTTAACGTTTCATTCCCGCCCAGCCGATAGATAGCTGCACCAGTCCACAAAACAAAAATAACGGAAAATGAATTCAAATCTCTTTTAGAGATGGCTAAAAGTATCAAAATAATGCATTGTCATCGTTTCCTGAGATATTTTGAAAGTTTCAAATGTCTAGCTAGTCGGGAAGTTAGTCAAAAATCGATTGCAAGATTTGTAGTCGACAAACACACACGCAAACAAGAAAGCGAGTTCATAAAAACATGGTAAAAATTATTCAGAAATATTATCGACATGCATAAATAAATTCTTTATTTTACATAAACAAAAGAAACTTTACAGTCCACCTTCCTCCATTATTTTCCATATCGCAAAAAACTTGAAGTGATTTGGCCTCGGTCATTCTACTTGCAGGCCATATCGTATAAACACCGCTTTCATTAAAGCCCATATGGAGCAATTCACTGCAGTCTGAGGCTCCCCGAGTGATTACTGAATAATGAATATACAAATTCGTTAACAACTCATACTAAAAAGGATCTGATAAGCGTTGTCAATAACAATTCCAGTCCTGCACAAAGCTCAAAGCAATGCTTACGGATAGAATATCCTCTAATATTTAATACGAGTTTAGATTAACCAAAGTTTTAGCGTGCACGCATTTATTTCATTTTTAATCTTTTAGAGCTAATTTTGTTTAAATAATGTTTGTTATGAATTATAGGAAAACCACTTAAAGTGTTTAATTCTACAAATCACTGTCGAAAATAATTCACATTTTGTTCCAAGCCTAAAACATTTTTAGAGCATATGCTCTATTTAACACGAGTGTGTATTACTCACAGATCTTATGGTTTACACCCCACTTTTGTTGACTTATTTGGAATAAGTTTACGCAATCCAACCCTCCGCAAATGAGATTTGCTGACTTTAAGAGGAAAGATTATATGATCTAAAATGTTAATATATCATTTCGAATACAAATAATTTGATCTGTTTTGTAGATAGCTAATTTCCTTTAATTGGTTCCAAGATACTGTCATCCGATACAAAAATTAAAACACTTTTATCTGCAATATGTTCAAGATGAAAAATATTTTTGATAATGCAAAGTCCCAAAATTTGATTTCAGCATTCTGTGAGAAGCATGGATAAATTATTTATTCAACACTATCCTTAAACTGTCCGTTTAGGTATCAAATAGCAAATTATGATTTTATGCTTAACCAAATTACAAACCTTTTCCGCTTCTTTGCCGGCAGATATCAATCTCGCAGAGTAAGACATAGGTAGAGACAGTAAAGTGAACACCCGCACAAATTGTTTGCGCGTACATCAAAGGAGGCAGTAAAGGTGATCAGAAGTAGGGATAATCAGAATTATCTTGGCATGAACAGTGACATCATTGGAAGTTGTCAAATATAGAGTCAAGACAAACTAATAATTCGCTTGTTTACTTTAAATAACTCTTAGTATAAAAAATGCAACTCGGTTGTAATAAATCATCGAACGATTACGTATGTATTTAAGATTTTAACCATAATAAAGTTTCCTATTTAAATAGCCGAGAAAGGGAATATCCTCATCTTATATGGTACTATCTATAGTCCTAGATTGGAATGAAAGTTTCTTTTGGTGAACGGTCCAATCCTGCCGTTTGTATCACTGCAGATCCTAGTTAGGGTTCTCGACTTTGAGCAACTTTTTTAAAACCCGGGTCTCGGGTTTGACGGGTTTTTTTTAAATTTAAAACCCGGGTTTACTTGGTTCCAGGGGGTCAATAGCAAAGAACTAAAATAATAAATAATTTAATAGAAGCATTTAATTTATTTCAGAATTTGAAATATAAAAATAACAGTAAATAAATTTAACATTAATAAACATATGCATCTATGTATAACATAAATAAAACTGGTACAATTCTCATTTTTTATAAAACTGCCTTACAACCATCATTGCACTCAACGTATCATCATTGTTTCGGCTTCTGAGTTTATTAGCAAAGAAACCCATTACAGACAATACTCGTTCTACTTCCATCGAAGTTTGTCAAATTGTTGTTAAAGACCTGAAAAGTTTATCTAGCATTTCAGGTCGGCTTTTTGTTGCCCGAAACAACTCAATTTCTTTTCTTATAATATATGAACCAGATTGATTTTTTATGATTTTCCTTATCATTCTCCTGCAGAAACATACTAAGTTCATCAGATAGGGACTTTGTTTAGTACAAGCACAAATACGCGTAGCATCATCTTCAATTCCATCATTAACCCCCACCTCAACTGTTACTTCTGGTTCAGACTCTGACCCATATCATTTACGTTGAACAATCGTTTTATCGAGGTTGTTGCCAGATCAAATATTTTGTTTTTAAAAACTTTAATACCAGACTCATCATATGATTGGTCTTGGTTCCAGATTAAGGAATATAATTGGTATTCTACTGTATTAGATAAATAGCTAATTACCCGGATTTCCATTAAAAATTCCCGGGTTTCGAGTTCGGGGAAACCCGGGACAAAAACCGTAACTCTAGTCCCTATTTTAAATTTGCTACATCATGGCATCTATAGCCCATGCCTAATACTATTCTGATACTACCGTTCGACTGAAATCAAAGAGCTTTTTTAATTATTGAGAAAAAATACATCACATTCCATGTAACTAAAGACGTCCTAAGCATCAGTACATCGTTCGAATAGTCGCCATAGAGAAATTGAAACCATTTTCATTTTGATCCACCACTGCACTGTAAGGCTCCGAGAGGAGAATTGTTTCGCACCAAATATTCTTTACAATATTCATGGAAAGAAATCCATGGTGTCAAATAACTAAAAATATTCGAAAAAGGGACGGCATATTTTATCGACGATACCATATACTTCTGAGAGTTTTAAAATTTATCTTGTACCCCGGCAGGCAATTGTCTTTAAATTTCGACCACTCCTCAACGCATAGTTAGAAGATTCTTTATTTTAGTAGTAACGTATCGTTAAACCGGTATCACTTCCTACGTGGGCTGAACTCAACACCGTCGTACCTTTGCCGGGATTCGAACTCGAGTCCATTCAGAGGATGCTTGTAATGCAAGCCATTGTAGGACTTGACCAGCTGTTTGTGTGTTTAATTATTAACTAAAAACCAGAGTATTTTATAATCTATCATAATGTATGATTTTTTCAATAATGACTTGTAATATTTTAATTTTCTTTTTCTGTACAATTACCTGTTATTATGGGAACAAGGGACCATTAACCTCGTTTTTCTTTTAATTTCCAATATTTTATCCTGTATACCACATGAGTATAATTAATATTCTTTTCTCCTCCATAGAAGATAATTAGAAATCACAGATAAGTATTTTGCAGAAGAATAAGACATGTTTATCAAAGAAATCTTCAAAAATGCTAGAATTTTTTAAAAATGCTCCATGAGCATTCATTTTCTTCTGGTTTATTCCAAATTTCTAGAAATCGTGAATAGAAGTATTTCTCACAAAACAGCACATAATTCTTTGAAATGATAAATATTTTTTTTTTAAATTTTACAGACCATAAAATAAAGTAAAAAGATGCAAAAACTTAAAAAATAACAGGCAGAATGGAAAACAAATTATTTTGGACTTGAGATTCACACAAAATAAAATTTATTGCATAATTATATTCATATACATATGGTAAACTTATAATAAAAAATTAAGGTTTTTAACTGATATGAAATGCGCATGGAGCATTTTGAAAAAGTTAACAATTTTGAAATGTTTTTGGGAAAAACAAGCATTATTCTGCCAAAAATTCCTTATTTTGAACTCTAATGGTTTTCAATGTAGAAAAAAAAAATAAAATTATTCTCATTTTGTATATACAGTTAAAAATTTTAAAACTTTAAAATTTCGAAGTTGAAAGTCCTTGTCCCCTTAACCCTTTAGCGGGCGGGCCAATTTTTGGTACACCAGCAGGCGCGCGTGGCACAAAGTGCAACATCTTTCAATCTTGATTACTCCATTTGTAATAAACTTTTTTTTTCAAATTTAAAATAATAATTTTGCGTTTTAGGACAAGATATAAAATGTCGATAATACTGAGATATTTATAATTAAAGGCCAAAGAATGCAGATACAATCGCCTTATTTCAAAACTGTCCGGTTTATTGCATCTGAAGAGAGTTGCGAATTGATTACTTTTATGTCTAAAAACCTAAAAAACAATGAGATAGTTCATCTTCGTGATATGCGGGATACCTTGTAATAGCTGCCCATTTCATCGACTACATCAACTACTGCTTTTCCCGTATCGTAATCCAATGTAATCACTGGTTTACCACGGTTAAATCATGACTAACAATGAATGAAAAGGAATACAAGTGTTAGAAAATCAGACCTGCATTAGGAAGGGTGTAGCTATAAATATAAACTGCTTAGAACATTCAAATCTTACATGTAAAAACAAACCATTCACATTTACGAAAATGTTGCTCTTTGTACTACAAGGGCGAGCCCGCTGAAGGGTTAAAAGACACTGTTTACGAATTCACTGTTCCGTAAAACCCTAAAGCCGTCATAAATGTGTGGGGGCTAAGCTTTCTGAATTAACTATATGTAATGGTGCATGTTATTGCACCACGACTGAATCGTTTTCGACTACCCACGTTTGATTGAGCTTTACAGGAATTGCAATTTTTTTTGTGAGCTTATCAGGGAAAAGTATTCCTAACTTACATTCTGGAATATTAGACTTTGCTTTTACAATCATGTCAACTGCTGCATCTAAAAAGGTCTCGGCCGTTTTCTTCTCACAGATAGATGTTGCTTTGCAACGTGAGTAGTGGAGCGAAAAGGCTACCAGTAGTAGCATCATGTAGCTGACCCTGTAAACAGAAAAAAAAATATTTCTTACAATTGCCCGGAAGATTGGCTATGACGACATTCTTTATCAGTAAGGCCGTCTGCACACGGAGCAACTCAAAAGAAACTGATAACTGACTCAAATCACAAACCAGTCCGTGATGAGTCGCAACCTATGTAATTGAATGGAGCCACGCACACGACGCAACTGGTTACAAACCCGTCGGACGGGTTGTGATTTGGTTTGTGATTTGAGTCAGTTATCAGCTTCTTTTGAGTTGCCCCGTGTCCAGACGGCCTAAAGGGTGAGACTGCTGGTCATTCATTTAAGATGGCACCGTATAGGTGGCCAGCATTACCCCCTACAAGCCGGTCCCATAATTTAGAACTGAATAACGTGACGAGACAGGGGGAACACTTCACCCCTCACCTCCAGAGGTAAATTTGAGAACATAGAAAAAAAAGTATATTGATAACATTTGTAAGTTCATCGTAAGTATAAATATTTTGACTTACCGCCACGAAAACAATTTTGGGGCACTGCAGAAATTTATATTTAATTGATAAATTAATGAATACATTCATTCAAAAATTGTATGTGCATGATTTTAATAAATGCTCCAATATTGTTGTACAGTACAAAATGGTTAGTTTCACAGATCGACTTGTCAAAGTGTACCTTGTAATGAAAGGTGAAAAGGAAAGAAATTTGCATGATTGACAACATCTAATGAGAGTGACTGTGGTTCATTTTTAAGAGTTTATGTAATACACGTTTGTATATTAAATTTATCTTCCGTATAAAACTTTGCATCTACATGTTTTATGCTGAAAATCTAATATTCAATAGAATTATTTACTTTCAATACTACTATATGTATTCTGTATGAACACTACTATACCTTTCGTATTGTCCAATAATATTTTAATACAGGCGATAAATTTTTCGAGAGGAATCAGAGTTTTCGAAACCTTTATGATTTCCAAGCCTTGAATTTTGAGGAGAAAATAACTAGCTATTAAAAGTATAAATTATATTTCACATTCAAAATTAGCTTAAAGTGCGTTAAGTATCTCAATTCATATAGTTACTTTAAGGTAACTATTGCGTGTTTGTGTTTTATGCAATAAGGCATTTTTTAACATAGTTAAACAAAATTGACAGGGAAACAATAAGTTCTGATCTTATACAAATCCGTTGAATTTTAACTCCATGCTATGGTAATTAAATAAACTTCACTTTCTATTTGCAGTGTTTAAGAATAACTACATTTTTATTAATAATTTGACACAAACTCTGAAAATAAAGACTGCATAGTTTACCTATAAATTCTCTAACCTTACATATTATTTCTGTCAGTAGCTCTTAGAAAAGTAAGATTTTTTTCACTGTTATAGTTATCTTATACTTAGTTAACTTAGAAAATCTATGTATATATAGTTATAAACACATTTATATGCATAACCGATTCTGCCTACTACATTAGCTTATATATATACATATATATATAATTTTTTGATGTTTTGTTTTATGCGTTTATTCCTTGTATAATTTAGATTTTATACATACAATATATAAGTATCTGTAATATAAACATAATACACCGTATAATATATACATAAACACCATACGAAAATGTATATTTTTAAAAAGAAAACAATGGATTTCACTTACATTTTATTGTTAAGAATTTTAGAGTTGATTCAAGACAAATATTTCGCAGCGACAATTTTTAGCTGTTAATTCACTGTGCGGGAATGCAGGAACTACCATCTTGAAATTCTACGTGGACAACCCGAATGAATTTTCTGTTACTCCAGTTTTTAATAAAATATCCATAAAAAAAACTTACAAAAACGTAATTTCTTTATATTAGGGATGCATATAATAAGACACTGTCTTTCGGTACTGAATTGAAACTTTTGCATAATGTTGAAACTTTCAAAATTCAATCTCAGCTATGACGCTAAGTTTATGGCATTTTATTCAAGTACAATATTATGAGAATTTGCCACGTGACATAAACGAAATTTCCTGTTTCATACTTTTCGGTTTGAAAACACATCCAATTATGGTACAAAATTAGTGAGTTTCTGAAATTTCAAAAAATTCGGTTTCAAAAATCAAACTATTACTAAAGAATATTTAGCGTTCAATTGAACGAAACATTGAAGCGACTTCTAAATTACTTTCAAACTGAAAAATTTAATAATTTTTGATTTCTACTTACATTTTGTTTTGATGGAAGTTATACTGAAGAGCGCTTCTCAGCGCAGACAGAATGTGGTTGCTTATCATAAAGACTGTCTAGAAACTGAGCTATAAAGAATGGCGGAAAAATATTTCAAGTAAAGTTGCAATCCATAAAAGGGAACGTGACGTATGATCCCAGCTATTGCTCAGATAGCCACATGACATGTGAGAACTCGTGGCTAAAAATCTTTAATTTTAACGCCAAGAAAATGATTGATTACGACAAATGTAGTTGAATGCACAGCCATAGTTGCGTCGTCATGTATGTTTGTAAAATCTACCAATGAGCATCATGCCTATGAAGCATATATGTCAAAATGACGTCATTTTTTAACAGTGGAAATCCCGTCCACCCCGATTCTAAGGTCCAATAAAAATGGTCTCAGAAACATTTCATGAACATTTTAAAAAAATGCATGTACACATTTAACAACTGAAATTCCTATACGCATTTTAAGATTCTGTATATATCGTAGATAGAAAAATGTTCATGGAAGTGGAAACTTGATTTATAAATTTTATTCCGGAATGTTCACTATAGTCCTCTGACTATCAATATAAAATGGATACTTAAGATTTTGTCTCTTTGCTTTCCAAAACAGCATTAAAGGTCCGCAACATCACAAAAAATTTCAGAAAACGTTACCCCTAAAAGGAATAGAAACCGAATTAAAAAACTTCGATTTAATCGTGGAGTGAGTAAAGTAATTTAAATTTATTTTGAGGATAAAGTTTCTATTTACTGTCGCTTGACAAAAATATTTTTTAAAATATATTTAAGAGTTGTCCGATAGAAAAGCAATTCTTTCTCGGACTTTCTTAAGGTTGCTGTACTAATTCAATTGGATTCGCTCACCACAATGTTAACCTATGGAGAAAAAGTGTCCAAGGATCACCAACTTCGATTGAAAGATTTTTTTAACCGTACAATCGAATAGAGAAAAAAATTTTACACCCTCGGGCATTTTTCATTTTTTAATGCAACTAATATTTTAAAATTTAAATTATTCAAGGAAGAAAATCGGGTATAGTATGTTTTAAACCCTCCTAAATTCTTTGGTGGACGACATTTATAAAATAAATCCTGTTGCAAGATGCAGAAAAGTTCAGTCTATCTGAAAATACCATTCATGATGGATTATCGGCATTTATGGAGCTGTAAATATTAGACAAATTATCTCCACAGTTTAAAATTGAAATGACCGAATCCGATGGGATTAGTACACAGAATCCTTAAGAGTATAATAAATTTGAAATATTTTCAAACAATAACGGCATGTCCACACTGAATCCTGGACGTTACGTACATTAGCGTTGAAATTTTTAACCAATCATAAACCTCGATTCATTCAACACGTGATATGAGAAACCAATCACAGGACATCTCAACAGTCTCGAGATCGACGTAGTAATGTAATGTAAAGGAACACAATGCTCGGGATGTAACCTGCACAAGCCTTTGGGCCTGTTCACATAGGAGTCCGTTGCGTTGAGTTAAGGAAAAGATGACGTTGAGACGAAAATAAACCAATCATAGGCGTTAAAAATTTCATTGCTAATCGTTTGGAGGCATATGATTGGTTTATTTTCGTCTCAACGTCATATTTTCCTTAACACAACGCAACGGACTCCTATGTGAACATGCCCTTAGGGTATGTTGCGGTACGGAGCCTTATATTATGTAATCAGTACCAGAGAGCGTTGCTGTACATCTCCCACTATGCCGTTCTGTATAGCAGTGTAATAATAATAACAATAAAAACAGCAATTGTGGTGTACTTTAACTAGCGTTGTTTAATGTTTAAAATCACTGTGAATCGAAGAATTAAAAATCTTTAAAATATTACTATTCTTCTATTTTTTCATGGATACACAGACCCATCACCACAAGGTAATTGGATCTTACCTCAGAGAAAATTTTGAAGTATTACTCTATAACAATTTTCATACCTTATCCAGTTGCTGAATAATTTTAGAATTAACATGGAATAGTCAATAACTTCAATGATCTGTAAAGTTTAGCTTTTACCTCGTCTTTTAAAAATTAATTTTGTTTCAATGTGAAAATTTTCTTGAAAACTTCGTAGCTTGTTGTCGTAGGAGATCATATGCATTGCATGTGTTTTAATATAATTCTAAAAGTCTGTTAGTCTATAAAGCAACAGTCATAGATGGGATATGAATAACGTCAGTATCGAAATAATTCCTTATTTAAAAAACCAAGGTAATTAAAACATATATCATTAATTTCGAACACTTCCGTAATATTGTATAGCATATCCATTATCAAGTTTTAAAGTCATTACAAAAGAGGAATTCACGGCAAATACTATTCAAATCCCAATTTAAGATAAAGTACACACAATTTTTACCAAAAAATGTAATAAAAATTTATTCTTGTCTAAAGAAAGGCCTTTCTTTGGGGCTTTAATATTTCTTTACACGATTCTTGAATCACATCGTGAAAACGTTTTCAACTATTTTTCAAAGTACTTCTAAAAGAACAGCCATCTATATTTTCTTTAAAATATATAAAACTGTTTATTTTCCCCAGAAACCAACACACATTGTTGTAAATTCAGCTAAAACTTTTTCGAATTTTTGTTTGCAGTTTACAACGTAATGTTGCCTAGGCATTAGACTCAAACACACTTAAATGTGAAAAGCAATATGAAGTATTTTTTCTCAATGCATCTGAAATATTCAGTGCTCATACAGCGAAAGTTTCCTCGAATATTCCAAAACTGTATATAAAATGTTATTTTCCTCAGAAACCAACACACATTGTTGTAAATTCAGCTAAAACTTTTTCGAATTTTTTTTTAACTTTACAACGTAAAGGTGGCAAGGCATTAGCCTCAAACACATTTAAATATGTAAAACAATATGGAGTATTTTTTCGCATTGCATCTGAAATATTCAGTGCTCATGCAGCGAACATTTCCTCGAATATTCCAAAATTGTACGATGTATTTAATCAGCCATTGAATCTGAAACAGTCAGTGCTCATACAGCCAAAATATCCTCTATTATTACACAATAATAGTAAGTATTTAATTAGCAATTACGTCGGAAACATTAAGTGTTCATACATCGAAAATATTAACTCTATTATTAAAAAACAATAGGACGTCTTTAATAAGCCATTGAATCTGAAATAGGCGTAATAACTGTAGCGTGGAATTTAACGCTACAGTTAATGTGTGCTAATTTTGCCCCAATTTAATCTAGAATTTATTTAATATCAGGAAATGCTTTAATTCAGTCACTTTCTCAAACAATATTTTACGTTAACAGATGTGTTTCTAAGTCCTTGCTTTGAATTCCGGGTGGTCTTCCTTAACGACATCTTTGCTCATTCATGCACATCTGTGCATAAATAGAATCAGCTCGATATTGTTGAAGAAACCATTACGGTTCTCTTTGCCAAGATCTTTTTTAATTACGGTTTCCTGTGGAATGGCTAACAAGCAACGTGCCATATGCGAAATCCCTTTCGAAAGCAGTTTGTCATTTACGCGGCCTCTCAGGGCGACGCTTGTCAATTATTTCCACAAAGCGTGCCGTTTCACAAGCCCGCAAAGGCAGTGCCGTTAATTGAACCAGTGCAGCTTCTGAGAAAACCGCTTTGAAGAAAAATCGCCAAATTTTGGTGAATTTCAAAAGTCGCCAGGTCTCGCCTGCTCTGCCAATCACCTCTTTGTAAATTTGCCGCACCGTTTCGTCATAGGCAGATGCTTGCAACTTTTCACCTGTTATCGCCCTTTTAAATTAATGCGCGTCCTGCTTTCACACTAGGTACGCTACGGAGCTTGGCCTCTTGACACACAACTTTCTTGTAACCCTCGCTCCCTCTACTCCTGTCTGAGAAGAACTTGAATATAAAGATCACGATTTTTTCTAGATATACAGGTCGTACCTTTTAGAAGCCCCTCCAGAATGTGGCCTGTTGCCTTATTCTGTGAGGTGGCTACACCATTTCTATGTATTTTTTATGAACCATAATGGCCATTTTGTGTCTTGCAACTAACGATGAAATCTTGAGATGAGAACTTCAATATAGAAGTAAAGTAATTGTTTATGTAGTATTGTACTACGTAGAATTTAAATAACTTCAATAAATAATTTACATCGACCTAATACGTGACTCATTCTCGATTTGTTCTTCATTTGATATTATTCCCGGATTGCAGTAGACGATGGAGTTCTCTGTGGTTATTTTGGCTACACTTTGCAACTACCACTGTATTATTACGTTATCGGCTAACATATGGAGTGAATGTTATTAGGCATCAAGATCCTGTATGACAGTGTATGTCATCCTTCACAGTATGAAGGGTACTTCACCGGTTCCTGTTGTATTCGAGATGGCAGAGGTCTGAGACGCGGTAATGATCATCGATGAGTTTTTTTATTCCTTTCTCCGCGAACTATCCACGTTTCTTGACTGGGTTCATCAGTAATTTCTTCAGCATCTACTTTCGGCCATATTTTCCCCTTACGAACAGTTCGGCATCGAGTTCTCCTGCATAGACTTATTGTGCTGATTGAACTATATAAATTTGATCCCACGAACATTTTCCGACAAGTAAATCTTCTTCAATATAGACATAGTGCGGTGCCACTTCTCTTACACAGAAATAGTGCTCTTGAACAATTTTCCTTCGTGCTAAATAATGGTGTCGTTCTTTTTGTCAGCATGAACTGTGACTCCGTGCATCAAATATCCTTTACAATAACATACAAAAAAATCGTCCGAGTAATGTTCAAAGTACAGTTATAAAGACTGTACTCTATTCTTTCACGTGTTATTTAAAATTCTGCGAGAGAAATTCCCATCCGGATTTCCCATAAAAATATATGAACCAGAAATTTTTTTCTTTGAAACCAGCACCCATTGCTGTTAACTGAACCAAATACTTATTTCAGTGTTATTTTTTTCACTTTTTGTCTCCAAAGTGTGTAAACATTGATAGGAATGATACTTTCAATACAACCAATTACATATACAACCAATGCCATTGAATCTGAAACGGTCGTAATAACACGTTAAAACACTTTTTAAAATTACATTCAAAGTACCGTTACAACAACAGACTTTCGTTCTTTCATCTATTATTTAAATTAGTGCTATAGAAATTTCGTTCCACATTTTCCGTAAAAATATATAAACCAGGAAACTCACTTACAAACCCGCAACCACCTCTATTAAGGCAGCTGTGTACTAACCCTATTTGATTCGCTCACCTCAATGTCCACCTATGGAGAAAATGTGTCTACTATTCACATCTCCATAAATCCTGATAATTCAGTAAAAATTGGTATTTTCAGATACCCTGAACTTTGCTGCACGTTGCAACAGGATTAATTTTATAAATTTCGTATACCTAAGGAATTTAGGAGCGTTTAAAACACACTACACCAGCTTTTGCTTTCCCGGAATCACTTAAACTTTAAAATATTATTCGCATTTTTTTAACGAAAAATGCCCCAAGGTGTAATAGTTATTTCTCCATTACGGAGTACAATAAAAAAAATCTTTCAATCCAAGTCGGCAATTCTTGGACAAATTTTCTCCATAGGTTAACATTGAGGTGAACGAATCCAATAGGGTTAGTACATAGCAGTCTTAACTCAGCTAAATACAGGGTGGTCATAAAAAAAACTTTGCCGATATATGAACCTCTAGTGGCTGTTCCGTTCAACCTATAGATATGAGATTTCAGATACAATTTTTCAGAGGTATGAGCTCGGTATTCTGTGAACGGCAAAACAAATTGGTTCTCGCGGTTACGGTTATGGGTATAGAAACTTGAAATTTTCGAATAGCAATACCCACTTTTTCCGTCGCAAATTGCTCAGCGCATGCGAAAAACCTAAATAGCGTTGGAACGGTACGTGTATCACAAAAAAAACGGATGTGTTATGCACGCACAAAAAACAGCTCTTCGAACGACCAACGAAAAAACGATGATGGAACCTATGTGTAAAATGTGTAATCCAAATAAAAGTTTTCTTTTGTCCGATGTGTGTTGCCATCAGTGTCTTGCCTTTGCCATATGCAAATTTCGTCCGTGCGCCCCGATCGTGTTTTTGTAGGCCGTTCGCAGAGCTGTTCTTTTGTGCGTGCATAACGCGTTCGTTTTTTGTAATACACGTACCGTCCCAACGCCATTTATGGATTTCGCATGCGCTGAGCATATTGCGACTGGAAAAATTGAGCGTTGCTATTCGAAAATTATAACCGTAACCGTGAGCGTCACTTTGGTGCCGTTCACAAAATCCAGAGCTCATACCTCTGAATAACTATATCTGACATTTCATCTCGATCGATGGAACGACATGACGGATAGAGGTCCATATATCGGCAAAGTTTCTTTATGACCACCCTGCACTTATTTCAGTGTTGTTTTTATACTTTTTGACTCCAAACTGCGGAAACGTTGATAGTGAAGATATTTTATTGCGAAAATAAATTCAATGTATTTCCAACCATGGTATTTGTAACAATATGTGCTCTTCCAGGAAGTTTATCCTCTGTAATAAGAGAAGAATGGGAAGTGTTTCTTCATCTGTGAATGTGGGTTACTCTTTTTGAAACATATCTTGGCTAAACTGAATTGCAAGGTTCCTAGGCGATTATCGCCAAACATGACAACGATTTTTTTTGTGCGTAGAACTTTCAATAATCTATCCGATGCCTTGAAAGGTGATCATACGTGTATTTTTACTCAAGTGTGCTAAGACTCATTATACAGTTTAAAGAAACTCTTTGATTTCATATCATTTTAATAAACGCAAAGAATTCTACAACTTACATTTATCACATCAGTTTAAGTTTATAAGTGTTTTTCTATCCTTTAAGAGTTAACTCACTCCTTTGTAAGGTGCATGTGTTACCTCTAAAATATTAAGAGTAAACACCCAAAGCCATCTTTACAAGGTTACAACCCAAGATAAAATGATAGATTTGAAATAAAACCATGCACTTTTAGAATGTATAAGACCGTAAATAAAGTGACTAGCAATATTTAGCATGTCGAATAGATTTGTGTCGGATATTTTTAACATTATGCTTTAACTAGAATGGATGGTTCTCTGATATGCCTAAACATATCAACTTTCTACATAATAGTGTCATTTTTAAATCCGCATTTATATACGAGTAATTTAGAAGAAATTCCCTTAATCCAATCTGACGTCACGACGAATTATTGACATTAGAAATATTATTTATAAAGATTTATCTATATGTCAAGAACTACAAATGGCAAGAAGAAGTTGTATTTATTTTCCCACTGGCCTGCGAACTTGTCTGCAAATATTTTAGGATTTGTATTTGTTTCAATTCCCCCTGTTAAGTCCTGACACGAGTTAAATTTGAGAAGGCCTTTTTGAACTGCATTTGTTCATAGCCCTGACATGAAAAGCTCATTAAAATGCTTAAGGCGTATGCTTCTGACTTTTGGACGTTTGGTCCGTTCATGAAAGACATACTAAGTTTTGTTGAACCAAAACAGGGTGCCCGCAAATATGTCTGGTCTCCTCAGCTCAGTATGGCACTCGGTATAAGAACAGCCGTTATCTTTTTAACAATACAAAGAGTATTTTCAATGATGTGGCTAATTTCTCTGTAGTATGATTTAGCGTTCATATTTTGTATTTTTTTCTCTATAAAGAATTTACGTTTGAAACTAAAGCAAATTCTGTAATATTTTCAGAGAAGTGTAATTTTCATAATTTTGAGTACAATATTGCTTTCAAAATTTGTATTTCTTTAAGTTTTATTGTAAGGACACTTTTAGTACAATATAAAAATTAAACGAAAAAAGCGGAGGAAAAGAAAATATATCTATTTATTTATTTAAACTTTCGGTTGGTTAAGAGTGCTACATGAGGGCTAATTAGACCGGGACTTACTGCTTAAAGCCGATTCCAAACGGCTAATATAGCTTACGGTAACAATATCACGTTTGACGAAAAAACATAGGAAGAATTTGTAAAATAAAATATTTATTCTAAGTATTATTACTACACAGGGCTACAAAAAACAATTGGTGCCTAGGATTTTAGAACTGATTTTAGCTATATTTAGGACGCTGAATCTAAATATGAAATCACTTTTTCTCTATCAGCTCTATTTTTTTAGATACAGTAAAACCTCGTTTATCCGGACAAACTGGGACCATAGGTAATCCGGACAATTGAAAATCCGGATAATCCGGGAAATATGGGTAATAAACAATGCAAAATCCTTAACTAAGAAGACGTACTTTGTTTTGTAACAAAATTACATAGTATTGTTTACAAAAAATTAAAAAATAAAATACTTTCACATCATTTCTGAACAAAGAATTGGTATGTCTAGTGAAGTTTTCTCAAACTCAACAAAAAGCATTTTTTACCCTAATCTATTGTACAATTTATGCAGGAACTGTACATCAAATTTATGCAGGAACTGAATCAAACTAAAAAGTGAATATTTGGCGTACTTGTAGTGACGTTCTTGCTATCATTGTGAAAAATTATTATCTGATGTGGACATTAAATAAAAATAATGTCTACAAATCTGATCCGGATTATCCGGAGATCCGGATCAACGAAAGCCGGATAAACTAGGTTTTACTGTACATCGACTTACCTATCAATATTTTTTCTCTGTTCAATACATTCAGGTATGGGTAATTTGTCCTCCTGCAGAAAAGGAACCCTAGAAAAAATGTGTCTCCCTGAATGTTTTCCAGATGATTGGCGCCTATTTATTGGAAATTCAAAGCGAAGTTTGAAATGTGTCCTTCTACACAATGGGAACTAATATGGTTCAATATCAATTGCTCACTCAACTAAAATGAAAGAAGAATATGTCACCATAGCTTTGGTCTTAGAGAAGATAAAGCATCATGAACATCAATGGATGATTTGTGTGGACTTAAAAATGGTAAATTTTATCTTTGGACAACAAAGTGGCTGTATCAAATATCTTGCATCGTGTTCCTCTTTGATAGCAGAGACAAAACACACCACTGGGTTAGAAAAGAGTAGCCTAAGAGAGAAGACATGAACTTTGGAGAAAATAATGTCATTAACGACCCCTTAATTGTACAAAAGAAAATCATCTTTCCTCCACTGCCTATCAAGCAGGGCCTAATGAAACAGTTTGTAAAGGCTCTTGATAAGATCAAATTATGCTTTGCATATAAAAATTAAAAAATGCCTAAGTTGAGTACGGAAAAAATTAAAGAAGGAATATTTGGCGGCCCACAAATAAGACAACTCATTAAGGATCCTGTCTTCGTAAATTCCATGAATGATACTGAGCGAAAAGGCTGGACTTCATTTGTTGCAGTTGTCGGAAATTTTCTGGGCAAATGTAAAGCTGCAAACTATGTTGTACTGGTAAACGAGATGCTAAACAGTTTCAGATCCCTTGGGTGTAACATGAGCATTAAGGTGCGCTATTTACATAGCCACTTGGACTATTTTGCTGAAAATTTAGGAGACACCAGTGAGGAACAAGGGGAAAGATTTCACCAGGATATTTAAACTATGGAGGACCGCTACCAAGGAAGATGGGATACGCACATGATGGCAGATTACTGCTGGAGTTTAAAAAGGGACTGTTCCAAAATACATTCAAGAATGTCACGGAAAAGATGTTTCCAAAGTGTTCAGTGAATAGTTGGTTTCATCAATGACCTTTTCCTCTTTCTTGCTCTTTGTAATTACATAAGTACTACTGCAATATTCTCTATGATTTTTATGTTCCTTTAACATTTTAAAAAGTATATAATAATAATACTAAATACTGTGTTTAGTTTTTAAATTTGATCCATGGATTTAACTTAAAATAGTGTAACGTATATTTCACTAAAATGTTATATCTTAGAAATTTGAGCTCCGAGACAAAAACTAACGCCATATTTAAATTCACGGCATCACATTCATATGAAATCAGCTCCAAATACCTCGGCACCAAAACCACTGTTGCCCAGTGTTATCAATGATAAGAAATTCTAAGAAGCCTTAGTTCCAAGAAGCATAGCTGGGAAGTTAACTCTTTTCAATATTCAGGTACCTAAAGTTCCTTCGACGTAAAAGTCACGTTTCCCGTCTTTCACATACATCGCAATTCGGTATCGCCCGCGGCCAAATGTTTAAAGAATGTTAACTACGTAGAGGCATTTTTTTTTATACTTTCCGTTCTTCTTTTATAAAACATATAGAGATATCATAAACAAAGGGACAAAAAAATCATGGCCATTAACTCCAAAATATATAAAAAAGTGCCAACATAAAATCCAAAAAGTATCAGAGGATTTTTTTCCACACACAGAGCAGCTTCTTAATCGAGTATCTCACTTAAACGTATAGATGACTTTCAATACATAAAAATCTCAAGTCCACCTTCTGCCCAAGTCAAGTATATTATTCAAAAAGAAGTCATGGGATAAACTATTGTTAGCGCGCAGGCTCTCCGCACCTACGGTGCTCGGTTCAAATCGAGCCAATAGCCATTTAATGCTTCCGTGAGTATGCCGGGTATGGAAATGCTAAATGTGTAGACTTAAATGTCCATCTATGAGGTCAGAGAGGGAGGGAGAGAGTACAATCCCCTAAATTTTGCGACTGGCGGTGCGATGGCAAAAATCCCTATTTGTTAATATTAAAGATTTGATATCACTTGATAACGTATATCTAGGTTTCTAAACAGAAAATATTACCCATATTATGAAAATGTTGTGTAACGGTTCTTCAAAGGATATGAATGATATCAGCTTTATCGATTGAATAAACCAGAGTGCATCATCCAGTTCAGTACACCTGTAGAGAGAGTAAGATGCTTTATTATCCGCTAGAAAAAAATCTGTCTGCTACAAATACAAAATGTTAACTAATGAAATCCATTACCTTCCTTTTTGTATGACAATAAATCGATTTTAAAGAGTAGAAAAGGGGTGGAACAAAATACTTCACCAATTCTCCTTTACCCTGTATATCAATACATGTTCATGGATGGTCCAATGAAAGCGTCAGCAAGAAGTATCTTTCAATAATTATATATTTAAAATACACCGTTTAAATTATACATATGTTTTGTATGTGGGAGGCTTTCTTTGGATGATAAGCTTTCCGTATTCTAAAATTGTTACAGTTTTCAATCTTCCTTGTATGGAATAAAATATTTCTAAATCAATTTTAATTTTTTATACACTAAGATCGTACCTTATCCCTTTCAATGCCAACAACTTCCAGCGTTTTCACTGTGAAGATTTTTTTCCTGATCTTTTTAACCTAAAATATCTTAAACTGATAAAAGATGGCAGCGTTAGCCATTTTTCTGCTCATTTAACTGGAATTCATTGAATGCAAGCGAAAAGAAGACTAGATTTAGGCGTTCGCACTGTGCGAACGGCGCCCCTGAAAGGGTTTTATACGAGTTTGGTTTTATCGTATTTAACTATGGTTTCGCAAGAAGAGGTTTTATTGTAAAGGAGATAGTTCCGAAATGATATAAAGTTTTTTTCAATACTGTTGAGCATCCTCTTCGCATTTCGCTTATCGCATGGGAGTGTTCAGGGAAACGTGATGCCATCCGAAATTTTTGGGACGGATCTTTATTTCGCTTGATTCCAGAGATTCTTTGAAGCCTTTCCAGGAATACCAATTCACTCCGTCACCAGCACTATCGTGTTTTCCCCTGAGGTACAGACCATTTAAGTTGGAATGGTGGCACGCATTATACCACCATCCCCCTTTGTATTTCTGAGCACAAATCTCATCATTGTCTCGGTCTTTCGTAGAAAATTTCTGGTTGTTGTGGACCTGGATCATAGAATCACCTGAAATGCAAAACGACAATAATTTTCATACATTTAATTATTAGAGAACCCAATTTTGCAGATCCCGTGTAGGGCGACAGCATATTATTCAAGAAAGGTATTTACCCGGAAGAAATTGAAGGACCTGTTTTATCAAAAATTAATTGACAGAAATTGCAATAAATTATGGGTTGTTAATAGTACATAGATTTCAGATTTTCTGAAGGATTCAGTATCTTTGGCCGCCCCCCTCCCAGTATGACGAAAACTGATGTACTTAATCGCTAGTTTAAAACATATATTACATTTTATTTTGTTTTCTGTTTGATGATTTAGTTTAAAGTGTTTGATCGGGCAGTCACTTAAATCATATTTTCGTCTCAAAAAAAGAAACGCTGTATTTTAATTTAGCAATTTCATTTTTTTCAATTTAGACAATTCTATCACAATATTAAAAAAAAGTAAGTTAAGATGATAAAAAAGTTGATAGTAAATGTCCCCACAGTGCTATATAACAACAAATATAGATAAATAAACAAATAAAGCAACATAAATTAAAAAAAACGTGTATTACATTTCTATAGCCAGCTATTTAAAGCCATAATTTTGACTGAACAGTTACTTAAACAATGTTATATCCCCTAAAGATACAATATTGCAGTTTAACTTAATAAATGATATTTTCTAATTTCAACAATTGTATAAATATTTAAAAAAATATGTAGACAATGAAAGGTGTGGGGAAACAAAAAAAATTGTGCAGATCGTTTGGGTAAACTTGTAGATTGCAAATGCAATCATTGCTTAGCATTGTAACGGGCATGCGATACTGACACTGTAATTAGTTTCCTGGCGCAATCTCAAATTTTTGCTCGCAGCAATTGTATAACACTGACATTCCGAGAGAGATAAAGTTACACTTACCTGCATCTCCCGTATAGTTAGCTATGTGCATCGCGTAATTGCGATCTTCATCGTCGATCCAGAAGGTATCGTACTGGGCGTATCTACTCTGGTTATCCACGTCTCTCAGATCAAATCTCACGGTATAGAGCTTTTGGTTGGTTAAGGCAAAAATATTATCATTTCCTGAAAAAGGGGAAAGAAAAGGGGAAGTTCTAGAAATGGAAAAAAAAATATTCCATATTATATTCTGCTAGATCTCCTGTAGGATACTAAAATGAATAAATGTCTACAGTTGGGCCTCTTCCCAACCCAGCTGAAAAAATCAATAGTAATACTTTTTCGAAAAGACGGAAAGCCAATAAATAATCATAAGTCTTATCGGCTCATCATCCTACTTCCTACCTTAAGTTAATTGTTAGAGAAAATAATACACGGTAGAATTTCTCTTGAATTTTACGAGGAAGGCTTTTGGCATAATAAACAGTATGGCTTCAAAATCGGGGTTTCAACGAAAGTCCCGCTTTTCTGGAGCCTTTGATAGCTTACGATAGAAGTCAATCCTTCAGAGACTAAATACCGACCCATGTCCAAACTATTTAAAAGCAACCATCTCCTCCTTTTTGAGTGACAGATTCGTTACCCTGGAGGGCAATGAGTTAAAAACCTAGAAATAGAGATTCGGAGGCTGGCCTCAGGGTAGTTACTTGTTCCGCTATTATGGAACATAGTGGCGGACACCGCCCTGTCGCAGCAGTGGCCTAACCACGCTAGAATACACGCATTTGCGGATGACTTCCTCCTAATTATTAAGGGTCCCGATAAGCAAACGCTAATTTCGAATGTACATAATTCCTTAGGAAAATTCAACAGTGAGGTGGACTCCCATAAACTCAACATTAACTGGGATAAAATAAAAATAATGTACTACAACAGGCCTCGAATCCCAGAAGGTCTAGGCCTAAGTATTAAAGGTC
>OU015502.1:50124387-50601887 GCA_907164885.2 Dolomedes plantarius | reverse complement strand
TCCATTTATAACAGGTATCCGAAAAACATCAAATCTCCGACAACGGTGTGGCCAGAAAAAGACCTTGAAATATCGGGACCGTCGACGACTGAGAGAATCCTTAAACGAGATAGAGACGCAACACTTCCCCAAGTTGCTGCGGACTTTGGTGCTCTGGCATCAACAAGTGTCAGCGTGCGAAATGTTCAAGGGACCGTCATTGATCAGGGCTTTCGGAGCTACATACCCACTCGTGTTACGTTGTTGACTGCACGGCCCCAAAGTTTTACGCACCGCCTGGGTCCTCCAACTGCAGAATCTGTTTAAGCTAACCGCTATACAATCTGGAAACATTTGGGTATGTATTTGATCATTTAAGAAACAAAAGCAGATATAATCTTAAACCTGTATTTTTTTCAGGATATTCAGAAAGATTTTATCATTGGTTCTTAAAATTTGAATATATTTGAGACAAATGATTTTGTATTGTATCAATGTAATTTGTTTTTAAACTGGCACGCAAACTTGCCATTAAAGGTTCCTTCTCAATGGTTACGATTTTATTGTCACGTAAAAACTAACTTCAGGTTACGCGAGTATTTAGAAAGTAATTCGGAGTCAACATTCATCTATTTACTATAGGTAATGTTACAATTTTCATTACAGCTCGTCAGTACAGCTCCATTAAATCATGTTAAACTTGTCATGTTTTTTTTTTAACTTTACGACATTTACACTTATTTTATGTGAGCTTGTCAGACAGAAATATTTTCTACTTACGTGGAGGAAAATTAGACTTTGCATTTTCAATCATGTCAACTGCTGCATCCAAATAGGTCAGTGCAATTTTCTGCTCGCAGTTGGATGTCGCTTTACAACCTCCACAGCAAAGCGAAATGACAACTGGTATCATCATGTAGCTGGTCCTGGAAACAGAATAGAAAATCGGCAGCGTTCATGATGTTCTTTAAAAGTACAACTGTTTTCACATTCGGCTATGAAAACATATACTCCAGCATATGCGAAACTACTTATTTCGTTTCAGCATGAATAACTTTGGTATTTCTTCCGATATACAGAACTTTTTATTTTCTTGGAATTGCTATCCGCCTATATGGTGCCCCCACAATAAAATGGACAATAAAATTAAGGCGTGGTATAGGCGAATGTCTCACGACAAGTGCCTCCGCATTGGAAAAAAAAAATCTTGGGATTTTCTTTATTCCAATTTTTTTTTCAGGTCGCACAGTTTTCTCCATCAATTCAATACTCGCATTTATATACATACACACACACACACACACACACACACACACACACACACACACACACATATATATATATATATATATATATATATATATATATATATATATATATATATATATATATATATATATATATGTGTGTGTGTGTGTGTGTATATATATGTATATATATATATATATATATATATATATATATATATATATATATATATATATATAATTTCATACATTGACCGTTGTATACATACATATAAATATATATATTATTTATTACTTTTTAGTTTATTTTGATTAGTACTATGCATATCTTCTGCTAGCATACTATCATATCTTTCGTTTCTATCAGTAATATTTTAATACATATCATTAAAACTATTGAAAAGGAATCACATTTATTTCGCTTGTCTAGAATATCTAACTTCTAAATCCTGGATATTTGCAAGAAAATAACTAGATAGAAAATTAAAACTTATACATAATAAAAAAATAAATGCGAATATGTCACAAATATTTAATTAAAAACATTGTTTTTTTCTAGAAATTATTTGCTGTCTAATAATATATCAACATAACCCACTTATGCACTAAGTTTATAGGTCGTACAGAAATGAATGACCCCAATCTGCTCGATTACATTAAAACAATTATGATTAGTCAAATTGTATTCATTGCTTTTATCAATTGTTTAATTCATATACTTTCAATTCGGATAGGACTATGTTGTTAAAATTAGAGAAAATTTGTTTCCTTTCAGTATTATCATTTAAAAATTCTTAAAATTATTCCCAAACGAATATTTTCCTTAGAGCATTTAGCTATCCTTAAATTACTCATAAATGAGAAATGTCACCTTGGTATTTTATGCAAACTTCGAAATTATCCTCTGAATGAATTTTCAGTTTCTACAGTTCTCAATGAAATTTGCCCCAAAACAATGTGGCATAAACGTAATAGTCCTTGAAATTACTTGTCTAGTTTACAACACACACAATTTGGTTATTAAACATAAGTTTTTTTTTCAAATAAAAAAAAATCCACGTTAAAAATCCTATTTAAACTGTGTCTCCATGTTTCTACCTGTGTCAAGTACAATATTTAACAGAATTTTGATGTGAAATAAACGTAAATATCATGCTTGGATTGTGAACCGAAGCATTCACATAGTGTACCACACCACTCGAGGAATTTTTGAAATCATGCTCTTACGCACACACACACACACACACACACATATATATATATATATATATATATATATATATATATATATATATATATTTGTTTATTTATAGGGCTTTTTTTATAAAAATATAGGTGGGTATACAGTGGTTTCAAAGTAAACGTGCGTATTTTTAGTACCATGATTTCACACGTCTCGTCACAGGAAAACAAAAACTCCCATTAAAAAAAAATATTTTTTGTTTAATATTAACAAATGATTCGTAAATTTCTTAAAATTTCGTTTAAGTTAAGCTAAAATAATACTAAAAAAAAGGTGGTGATATGCCGTATCCCCACGTAACTCCAGAAAAAAAGCCCTGTATATATATATATATATATATTCATTTATTTATTTCTTTATAGTGCTTTCTCAAGTAAACGTGCGAATTTTTAGTACCGTGATTTCACACGTCTCGTCACAGGGAAACAAAAACTACCATTTAAAAAAAATATTTTTTGTTTAATATTAACAACTGATTCGTTAATTTCTTAAAATTTCGTCTAAGTTAATCTAAATTAATACGATACAACATTATGCAGGCGTAAAAATATCTAGAATTAGGGTGTCAAAAATTTAACTATGCAAAGAAAGAAAAAAAAAAACATTTACGATTCAAACAAACAACCATGTCACGTCTAAATTATACGTAAACTTTTATCTGAAGTAATGTGAATTAGTTATATACTTACATTTTGATCTTGCGGAGGTTGTTCGAAGATTGCTATGGAGCTTAGAAACAAACTCGATACTTATCGTGAAGGCTGTCTGGACACTTAAGTTACTAATGGGTGGCGGCAGAATTCTTGAAATAGAGCTGCTAGTATATTAAACAGAACAAGGCGTGACCTGCTGAACTCTTGACTACAGTATCCTTCATTCTAATATATGCAAAGTGATTAATTAGTGAAAGGGCAGTTCAATTGGAAGTGCGTTTCAAATCCTGGCTGCCAGACGGAGATAACAGACAATAAAAGAAGTTAACTTCATTTCACAACATGCTGATAATAGAACACAAATGCAGCTCAAAAATAGGATACACATTTTAATATAATTTATATATTAAAACGTGTACGCTAACGTTCGTGAAAGCAATCATCTAGTTTATAAATTTTATGCCGGAATCTTCTCTCTGTTTTTCTTACTATATATATATATATATATATATATATATATATATATATATATATATATATAACTAAACCTTGGATTTTGTTTGTTTTTAGTTAAAACAGCATAAGTGATTCTAAACAATCTCTTAATTTTTTCCGAAATACATACACTGTGTTCGTCCATTTTTCAATTTATACACAGTGAAACTCTTAGCCGGGAATCCTATCTGGCGGTCACCCTTCTAAACAACGGCGATTCCAAGTGGAGGGGGCAGTAGGGTCAATTGTCCCCTCCCCCCGCCAAAAAAACCGGCGTATTTTTTATTAACATAGCCTAAAATTATATAATCTTAGACCTAATACCAAATGAGTTTAAATTTAAAATGAGAGGATGTTTATTTCTTTTATATATATGCATAAGTTCGTTCGCACTTTATGGAAACGTAATTTATTTTTGTCGATTGCAATTTAAGATAAAAATTTGGCAACTTCAGAATAATCGTATGATACTGTTTTGTTTTGATTCTAATGTAAAATAAAAGATTTATTTAGAAAATGGCTCATAAAATTGACAGATAGCTCAAAGGTTACGTAACTGCGCTTTCCGAGGATAGATATTCGTCTCAACAAATTATGAAGCTGTGTAAAAATTGCGGTTATGACATTTAAAAAAAATGGTATTTATAATATATTAAATTAGATTGTTCGAACGCAGGTAAATATCAGGAAAGTAAAGTCTCCGATCCTAAAAGAAAATCCGCCGACTCAAAGATCATTTGCATCGAAACTAGAAACGTCTTCCGGCACCGTAAGTAAAATCATTCATAAAGATTTGAAGTTAAAAAGATGTTTAAATCTAAACTTCATCTGCTTTTTGCCAAAGCATATTGCTGAAAGAAAAACAAATCGTAAGAAATTATATGAAAAACATCTAGCTGCTGAAAAATGAAAATGTGTGGTAACACTTGATAAGGCATGGGTGTATTTACGTGACTGCAATAAAAAAAGATCAATTTTCTATTGCTCAACTGACGGGGATGACCGTACGAAATGACCTCGTAAGTGTACAGAAAAGTTCCCAAAGTGATTTATGATAGTTGCAGCATTTTGTAACAACGGCAAATTAAAAATAAAATAAGTCTCTCAAGTAAAGCCAAAATCCGAAATTAATTCACTGTATTAGCAGCAAAATATTTTAGATCCAATTTTTGAAGAAAAACATCCAGTATTATATGGAAAGGACATTGATAAATTTCAGCTTCATATGCGCAAAGCCTCTAGTCACACCCTTAAATCAACTGCCGCTTATTTAGCAAAGAAAGAATTAGAAGCAGGAATAAAGTTTATCTCATTTAATGAAATACCTATAAAATCACCTGACGCTTCTCCAAGGGACTTTTGTGCAAGAGGAAAGGTGTAAAATTGACATGAGAGCGCTAAGAAGAAGTTTAATATCATGGGAAAATTCGGACTAGAGCTATTGTAAAGAAACATGGCTATCAGATAGCACCAAATCGCCGCAAAAAATATGGCATTTATACATAAAACGTAACTATCAAAATCGTTTTCATAAAGTACGAACGACCATCTGTATATATATATATATATATATAAATTTTGACTCACTAAATTTTGACGCACATGATTTTAAGGCCTTTATTTTGAATTATATTTTAACTGTGCCATTACAACTATGGCATTTTATACAAAGACAAAGTTCAAGGAAATTTGACCGTGATTTGATACTAAAATTTTGTTGCATGATCTAGCGTTTGGTAACAAATTCGCTCATGATAGAAAAAAAATTTAAAAAAAAACATTAAAAACTTTGAAGTTTAAGATTTCAAAAATGTTACCATTCCAAGAAGAAACAAAATATTTAGATAAGAATAAATCTTTATATTATTCAACAATTATTTATGCGACGTTTAAATTATGTGAAAACTATTTTACACAGTAAAAATTAAATATTTTTCGATTTTCACTTACATTTTGCTCTACGGGTAGTTATTTTGAAGAATTTGAATTATCTTAAAATCCCTGGCATCGCCGGGTACTCCTGATAGTGATATTTAAAATTGAAAAGTGCAGGTCTTTAGCGACGACAGATAGCAGCGCCACCCGGGTTTTTGACAGGTGATGTTGGAGAAAGAAGGATTTAGGACATGCGAAGGAAGCTGCAGAATGGATTAAGACTCAAAAGTGAGAACTATATAGCAAAGGGTCAGAACTGTCATTGGAACCCCCGTAGTGAATGTGAACACCCGGAAATTATGTGAACCTTACAAGTTGAGGAATCCGTGGGGAACAGAAGTGAGAGAGGTCACACATGAGATAAGTTACTCCGACGTCCCCGCGAAATTAACTGCAAGGGAGAGGGACTTCGTAAAAGAGATGAACCAACGAGAGAAGGGTGGCTAGATGCAGCAATCTAATAAGAAAGTGACACCAAGGTAAGAATTGAGGATATATAATTACAAGATAAAAAGAACTATTTATATACCATGTTTTTAAATTTTCTGTTGAATCATACAAACTTGACAATTCTATGTATTAATAAATCCCTTTTTAAAATTTTTTTGATGAATTATCCCTTCAACTTGAAAGAAAATGAAGTTAATTAGAAGTTAACTCGCGTTTAACATTTCGTTCCCGTCCCGGCCGGTAGATGGCTGCACCAGTCTACAAAACAAAATTAACTGAAAATGAATTCAATCTGCTTAGAGATGGCTAAAAGTATTAAAAAATGCATTGTCATCGTGTTCTGAGCTATTCAAAAAGTTTCAAATGTCTAGCTAGTCGGGAAGTTAATTAAAAAGCGATTGCAAGATTTGCAGTGGACAAAAACACAAACAAACAAGAAAGCAAGTTAATAAAAACATGGTAAAAAGAGAAAGAAAATAAAAAATAGAAAATAAAAAATAGAAAAAATTAAATAGAAAATAGACACTTGGTTTCGGGGACTGAGAGTCATGGTCTGACCGACGCAAGAATGGTCAACGGAGCAGCGCAGTCCCCATACAACAGTTGATGAATCTACGGGATAGCAAATGGAGCCCCATTTTGAATTGCTCCTGGGCCAATGTAGCGAACAGCGGTACAGATGACCAGAAGATCGATCAGCATATCGGTATGTGACCCTTTATCCTATTTTTATGTTAGTCGTCACATTGGCACATTTAATATGATGTAACAGCTATTTTTTTAAGAAATAGAGATGAAATAATTAAGTGTTGGATTTAACAATCATAACGTGATATTTTAATAAGAAAGTGTTCGGAACGACGGAAAGTAAAAAGGGGATATAATGTGTTAAATGATATAATATTTCATAATAATTATGCTATATTGAGTAAAGAATGTGTTGAGTATTTGATGTTAATATGGTATGCTAACTGTGTTGTATGGAAAATAAATCAATGTATTTCATATGTCCTGATTTATAATTTAATGTGTAGAAATTTATTATTATTGAGAAATCAAAGAAAGCAACCACTGTACGATCGGAGGCAAGTGACCGGTATTTTCTCATCAAACATTTGAATAAATTATTTTGCAAACGAAACATCTCCTTATTATTATTATTATATATCTTGGAAAATAAATCTAAGAAAATCCCATTACAAGCCTAGATTTTTTTTTGTGTTGTTGTTTTACTCGTGTTGCTAGTTCCGTGTTCCTAAACGGGATGGTGCATTGATTGCTAGACATGAGCAAAACACTGGAATAAATTGGATGCACTTCAAGCAAATAAACTTAACATTTATTTTAAACAAAAACAATTTAACAAGCACTCATAACACTAAATCGATCCATGGCTACAAAAATATAATATCCGATTGAAAGCGGGTAAAACAAAGCTGCTACGAAAGATTTTGCGTTCTACTGCTGGCTTGGCTTGGTAATTTTAAAATCCAAACAGGACACGCTCATAATAGCCCTGATGTATTTTTGCATACTGCTGCACGCAATGAATCGTAAATCACCACGAAGATGGTAAACTTCAGAAACCAGAAATCTCAAGTCGTAAAGTTTGACGAAACAGGACGGGAACAGTCGTTTTCAATTTCGCCTCTCTTCTCGGTGCAAGTTTATAGTCTAAAAATGCATTTTATTACCCAACAAAGGACAATTTTTCCCCTTTCTGCAAGGCAAAAAAAATTTTTATGCAGTTATTCCAAAATAAGCACACTGTTCCCAATTTCCTAATCACATGGGGGTGTTCAAGGAAACATGGTGCGGCTTGTAATTTTTAGGGCGGATCTTTATTTCTGTTGATTCCAGAGATTCTTTGTGGCCTTTCCAAGTATACCAGTGTATTCCATTAGCAGAACTGTCGTGTTTTCCCCTGAGGTACAGCCCGTTCAGATAGGAATGGTGGCAAGCACTATACCACCATCCTCCTTTATATGCTTCAGCACAATTTGCATCTTTATTGGCATCATTGTCTTGGTCTCTCGTAGAAAATTTAAAATTGTTACTTCCCTCGATCAGCGATTCCCCTGAAATGAAACATAATTGTGAATTTCAATGTATTATGAAATGCATGCTATTAGTTGATCGGCTTCAAAAATTTAGGGGACACATTTAAGGACATATTGCGAAGTTCGAGTATGAATCATGCCGGAAAAAAGAAAGTTGCACGCAAATGGATGTACTTACAAAACAGTCGTCATAAAAATGGCATGTTCGGGAAATGCAGGATATTTTTTAGGAAGTTGCAGCTTATAAAAGGACGATAACTTAAAACCTCACTGCGAAGATGAGTGAAGTGGCACGTGTTCTCGCGTACTGCGTTCCGGCAAGGCCTGACAACAGCTTAGGCACGGCTCCTTTTATTATTATTGTATTTTGCGTTTCCTTTATTAGTTATCCACTTTAATGTTTTCATCAAGTTTAATGATTTTTTCCAGAGGACAAGCGACGGTCCAAAGGAAATTTTGAGCACGCCACGTCACGAAGGAACTGCAGGGTTGGTCACGATTCGTGACGATGTTCTAATTTGAGTAAGCGATTGACAGGCACGGGATTTGCGCTGTCATATCGGAAATTGACCAGATACCATTTTAGGCTGAGTTGGTTCCTAGATAGCAGTAGCTTTGATACAGCAAAATTATTATTTTTGTTGTGTTTTCTATATTATCGCGACTTCGCGCCACCCACATTAACTGTGCACAGTTGGGTTCTTCTTTTGCTGACCTCTCGAACATCCACTTTCGGCTCTTTTTTCAAAGTTATTGTTATTCTAATTTATTTTAAAGCCATCTAAAACGGCCTTTAAAATCTGCGGATTGGAATGATACACACTTCTGCTCTGCATTCTCTGTGGCCCTGTAGTGTGGGCTCCAGGGGCTTTTTGCGGTCCATACCAACCGGTGGGAGTCCAAACCTAGAAGGCCTCTACGTGGTCCATGGCTGAGACCAGGTTTTGGACGAGGAAGGTTTGGACCAGGTTTGGACCATGCTTCCAGGTTTGCACCCACCTTGGCTTCCGGGTTTCAACCTGGAATGTCCAAACCTGGTAGCCATTGCGGGTCCCACTTGGTGACTGGGAACCAAAAACCTGAGCCCCCTTGTTCGTACGATTAATTAGGAATCGGCGCCAACGCTGTATTTTCAGCTTTCTGGGTAGAGGACTTTTGATGTAATAAACCTTTAGTACAGGGGTTCTGAAAGTGTGCGCCGTGCCTCGGCATAATCCATAAGGCTAATAATAACAAAGCCCTTTACACAAACTGTACTTTTTCCATCTTCATCTTTTTACCATGTTTTTATTAACTCGCTTTCTTGTTTGTTTGTGTGTGTTTGTCCAGTACAAATCTTGCAATCGATTTTCAACTAACTTCTCGCCTAGCTAGACATTTGAAACTTTTAGAATAGGTCACAACACGATGACAATGCATTATTTTAATACTTATAGCAGCCTTTAAGCAGATTGAATTCATTTTCAGTTAATTTTGTTTCGCAGAATGGTGTAGCTATCTATCAGCCGGGAACGAAAAGTTTAACGCACAAAATTTTAAAAAGTATTTATTAATACAAAGAATTGTCAAGTTTATATGATTCAACAGAAAATTTAAAAACATGGTATATAAAAAGTTCTTTTTATCTTGTAATTATTTACCTCTGCCACCTCATATTTATAGTTACACCATCGAGTGAAAAGTAATTTAGTGATAAATATAATAAAGGCTCGGCCACACAGAAAGTGGTCAATCGCGGCCGGAAGCGATTCAGCGGTTTGTCGCGGCGGGAAAACGTCACATTGGACGCGATACTTTTGTGCGAGCGGTCCAGTGTGGTCGCTTTTATCTAGAAATATTGAAGACCTATAGAAGCAGATGTTAAAAATGCAGAATATATTGTAAAAGCAGCTTGCTTTTCACGCAATTACGTTATATCAACAAACAATAACAGATAATGGACAGTCACATAAACTAAAAAAGAGTGCAGGCCTATACACGCTTTTGTGGAAACTGGATTATCAAATGGAGGGTCGACCAATGTTGCAATTAAAATTTTGATCATTACTTTGACAGAAGAAACAACGTAACATAAAATGAAATGTAATTTTTTTATTAATAAGTAGATGTCTGTCCGGCGTTGCCCGGATATTTGGGACATCCCAGTTTATCTCGATCATTTTGGACATTTTATTTTTCACCCCTTCTCCCCCTCCCCGGTGCAGATGGGGGATGAAATTGGACTTAACCCTTTCCTTCTCGCTCCCGTCAAAATTACGGGGTGAGGTTTCGCCTTCTATTTCTCGAGACCGTGATATTCCCGGGCTAGAGTATTTAAAAGTAACACACCAAAAAAATTAAAACGATCTATTTCGTTTACCCTGAAAGATTTTTATTTCTTATTTTACATACCAGGTGGCAGCACCAGACTATTTATAATGTAATTAGGGATTTTTTTAAAACTAGATGTGGCAGATCAAGAAATACATGAAGTTCTCCGGAAAAAATAGGCACCTATATTGCCTTTTTCTTGAAAATTATGCTATCTTTGAAGGGTTATATGGCATCGGGAGTATCTCTATTCATCTGAAAGACCCCCAAAACTATAGATTTGACACTAATATCCGTCATCTTATTTATTTTCACATGTCAACCCCTTTCCACTCCCTCCCCTACGGGTGCTAGGGGTTGAAATATTTTTATAATGTTCGCGTGGGCTGTCAAACAAATGCGTGTGTTTATGAACAGTTTCTATGCAAATTTCCCTTTCATCATCCATTTATAACTGAAGGCAGTAACCGCAGTCTTGCAACAGATCGTGCGACGATGTTTGATTGTCGTCGCGACAAGAGCTAGAAGAAGACGGTAGACGGTGTTCTGTCTGACAGAGATGATGCAATGTAGTGTGATACATATAGACCGCTCGCCCGCTGAAGGTCGCGTCTGTCGAACATCAGACCGCTTTCTGTGTGGACGAGCTTTTAAAATTTTCCGTACTGTTCAATGGATGTTTCATGCTAAGGACGTTGCTCGAAATTATCTGTAGATCAACGGAGATACCGGACTAAAAAGTTTCAGAACCACTAATTTAGCCTATTATGAACTCAAACTAAACACGTACTTTCACTTATACTTATATTTTATCTGAGTAATTTCCAACCCCAAACCACATCTGTTAGATGTACAGGCATTAAAAAAAGTAAAACAAAATTTGCACAAAGAATTATAAAATTTGTCTAAAGACTTATGCTGCAAGTGATTCCTCAATGAAAATCGTATTTGTTTCCTAAAGTCAACTCTAGTTTTCACCCACGACAACTGGAAAGTCCTGACATTCTTAGAGGGATGCACTATACAGTTACCTGCGTCTCCCGAATAGTCAGCGAGGTGCAGCGTGTACTTATTATTTTCGTCGTCAATCCAGAAGGTATCGTACTGGGCATATCTACTGTTGCTGTCCACGTCTGTCAGATCAAATCTCACAGAATAAAGCTTTTGGTTACTCAAGGCAAAAATATTATCGTTTCCTGAAATGAGGGAATACATAAAGTAAAGTTCTGCAATTGGAAAAAAAATCGCTGTATTATATTCACCGGGAGAAAAATCATCAGGCTCTCGTTTTAATATGTAGTTGAGCCAAGATTAGCCATCCGAAAGTTCCTTACAAAAACTGTTTCATAATAAAAGTAGTTATACAATATAAATCTCCACTATTTTGGAGGTATTTTTTTTTATTAAAGAACTACCGCGCAGACTACCGTGTAGACGCTGGTTTTCGTCACCATTACAACATTTAATCAGGTAGTTTCAGAATGAATTATATTTTTTTGGAAATACTTGATAATAATATTTTTATTTTAACGGCTGTCAACAACACACTTTGCAACATAATAATCACACATATTTTTAATGTTTAGGTTACGATGCAGATACTTGTTTCTGGCATAACTATTTCGTAAGTAGTCTCTTGTAGGAAGGGAAAAATGTGATAAGAGCAACGAGATCAGAATCATTAATTTTGTTTGAAATTATCTTACTCCTGATGTCAATTACACCAAAACACATTCTTTTTACTAAGACGTCTACACAGTATTCCCAAAACTACATTTAATATTCTAGGAAAAATTTCTTGCAAACTCTCGCATTCTCATCTTTATAAAATAGTGAATTTCCCTGGTTTTAGCTGAACCTCCTGCCAACGCTGGAAAATGATATAATTACTTTTTCCCCCATGAGATTTAATATTTCCATTCGGCCATGTTGCCAAAAAGAAATATTATTAGTTGAGAACGAGTCTGAGAATGAGTCATTTAATATTTGAATTCCAGAAATAATTAATCCAGAAATAATAATCTTATATCATAGATTTTTTCTTAAAGATTAAAAACTGTTTAATCACTTTTAAAGATATGATAAATTTTAAAATACGAAATAATTATTTAAAATTCTGTTTTTGGAATTTTGAATTTTGGCTTTTGAAATAATTCTTTCAAATTTCCGGTTTCAAATTTTTCTTTTTAAACAAAAATGTTCATTCAATTAGAAAAAATTCTAAAGATTTTAACTTCTCATTTCCTAAAATTAAAATTGTTTCTATTACTTTAAAATTATTTCTGGATTTCAAATATTAAATGACTCATTCTCAGACTCGTTCTCAATTAATAATTTTTCTTTTTGGCAACATGGCCGAATGTAAATATTAAATCTCATGGGGGAAAATTGCTTAAAAAATTAAAAGACAGTTCTGATGAATTCAAAATTGGTGGGGGAAGACTTCTCAACAGTTGCTAATTAATTACAAAAAAATTTCACGAACTTGCTGGAATTATTAGTGAGTAAAATAATAAGTCGAAAAATTACGAACTCGGCATTCAGTTACATTAAGATACTATAGCGATCAGATTTCAAAAGTGAGTTTTGTAAGTACGCTTTTTTAGAATGATAATTTTTTTTTATTGAATGTATTTGGCATATTTTAGAAACTGAACATATAGGAAATGCCGATAAATGGTAAATTTGACATTAATAGGTGCAGAAAACCGAAATATTTGTCCATCAAATTTGTCAATTTCGTGAAATGCGGAAAACTGCTTTGGGGAAAAAGCTTCAATTGCAATGAAAAAAAAAATTAACTTTATAAAAATGTGTATATCCTTAAAGATGAAGAGTTGTAGAACACATAGAAATAAAAGATTTGTCGATTGGAGAACGGAAAAGGTGAATTTTGCATACATGAAAATAGCGGAAATTTGCGATACGGAAAGGAGCTGGCTCACCCGGAATGTCAGCTGTTTCTGTTGTCCGCTTCTGTTGGGTTCGGCGGTTTTAATTTAAAAATTAAAATGTTAAAATTTTGAAAGTTGAGGATGGCATCAGTGCACCCATCTCGTCCGTCCGCGTCCATCGGTACCAGTCGCGATATCCTGCTACACTCGGTTCGGGAGATTAGCCCGTCCCCGCGTCTCCCGGACAGCTCGCTAACTAACAAAGATACATACGTTTGTTTACCTTCAGTTGTTAATAGTAAGATGTCTATGATGTTATAATTTTTTACTATTATTATTATAAAATGCCAAAGAAACAGTTGCAAAAAAATTGCAAAATAGGATGAGCAATTTATTGCAATAAAAACTATATGGTTGAGGGCCAAATAGTGAGGGTGACTGCATTCGTTTCAGAATCTGCTGGTTCGTTCGAGTGTCACTGTTGAGGTGGATTTCTAGTTCATGGTCGAATAAAATTTCGTGCAGCTAAAGTTAACTGTAGCACTCTCAACCAAACCTGGGTAATCAAATTCATAACTGTATGTGAAATAATATACAAAATGTGTCCAATTCCATGTGTATTCCTAAATAGATTTAAATATTGCCAATTCAGTTTATAAATTGGTTTTCATGGTGGTCTTTAGTTCATTAAAATTTTTAATTCAGATAAACTCAAAATTCTCACCTCTCACCCCTTCACACAAACATGCACCAGACCTAGTGTAGCCCATAGACACAGATTTTGTAGCACATAGAAATGACTACATACAATTTAAATTTTTTTCTAATGGAAAAGTTCCATTTAAAAAAATTTTTAATGTTTTTAAAATAAATCTCCATAATACAGAAAAAAATTATTAAATGAAAGATTTTTTGTAAGATTTAAAAAAAATTACTCTTTCACCTGGCTCATAAATCTTGTGTATAGGTTTGAGAATGTAAATCTAACCCAAAATTTTCACGAATATTTAGTTTAATAGAAATTTCGATAATTCAAAATCTGTTGTATCAAGGAAAACCACGATAAAATGTATTACATTGTTGTAAGTAGGTTAAAAATGAATTTATGAAACAAAAAAAATTTTATCGTCTCCTAAACAAATTTAGACACTGAAACTATAATTATATATGCAATACCTAACCAAAAATCCTTTTCAATGTCTCCAAATCCTTCTTTATAACTTTTCCAGTCTTTGAAAAAATAATCTACTGCTCTCTGAAAGTTTCCCCTCCTCTGTATCACCTGAAAGAAAAGCTCATTAATTAATACTACATAACCTAGTTTATCTGTGCCTGTTAATTTTTTTTTCTATTGTTTAACACGAAATAAATTTCATTAATGCAACACCAAACTTCCGAAAACTTTGATCTCTAGTTCAATTCAAAAGTGAATCTGGCCTAAAATTCTTTATTTGTAATACCATCGAGTGCCTGGTATGAGGACAGTCATAATTATTGAAGTTACATCAGACATGTTCCACGGGTTTCAGATGCAGAAAGCCTAAATCTTCGAAGCATTTAATAGTGTCCATAATCACATACACGAAACCTGTACAACTATTTTACAATTTATTACTATCTTTCGGCGGAACAAGAGACGTTTGTTTTGAGGGATATTTTTTAAAAATAAAAATGGCATCGGTGTGGTAATAAGGTTCCAGATGACTGTTATCAGTAGAAGGAGAAGAATATTTTCTGAATGCTTTAAAACATGACAAATATTCTATTAAGTCTGTTTCCTTAAATTCCGGAATCGTTTTAAATCATATCAGATTTTATTCTATTTCATGAAATACATGTTCTGATTCGATTGATTCATATGAATTTTCATTCCTAAAAATTGTTATGGAATAAAGGAAAAGTTTTCAACTTAAATAATAAAAACTAAAAAACTAAAATTTCGATATATCAAAAGGATTTTAAAAAATGGTTTCGGAAAGGAAGACAAAATTTCTGTAAACAAAATATTTTTGCGGTTGTGCCTCTATTATTAGATTTTATTCAAAATTCAATGAGAAACGCATTGAAAATATAACTGAGTGTTAAGGGGATAAATTATAAAGGCTTGAGATATATTCCTCCATAGTACCCAGGATACTTCTTCCGAGGTTTTGCCACTATCATAGGCTTCTCAGTAGAACATAGCTTTTCAGTAGAGTATTTGAAACTCAGATCTCTTCTGAACAGTATGTTGAAAGTCATCCCAGATATGCTCAAAAATGTTCATGTCTGGAGATTAAGGTGGCCAATGGAATTGTCCAAAATCAGAAGAGTAATCCTGGAGACACTCGGTAGCAATTCTCCACGTGTGGGGTATCGAATTGTCCTGCTGGAATTCTCCAAGTCTGTCGGAAAGTACAATGGACATGAATGGGTGTAGATGTTCTGATGGAATGCTTATGTACACATCACCTGTCAGAGCCGTATCTCTCTGACCAGGTCCTGTATCTAGACGTATCAGAGGTCCCACAGCACGCCAACTACACACGCCCTATGTCGTCATAGGGGCTCCAACAGCTTGAACAGTCCCTTGTTGACATGTAAGGTCCAGGGATTCATGATGTTGTCTCCATACCCGAACACGTCCATCCGCCCAATACAATTGGAAACGAGACGCGTCAGACCAGTCAACGTGTTTCCAGTCGTCAACAGTCCAATGGAGGTGTTGGCGGGACAAGGCAACGCTTAAAGATTGCTGTGCAGTCAACAACGGTACACGAGTGGACCTGCCGCTCCGAAATCCCTCATCAAAGACGGTCCGTTGAACAGTTTGCAAGTAGACACTTGTAGATGCCCCATCATTGAAATCAATCGCACCAATTTAAGAAAGTGTTGCACGTCTGCCTCGTTTAAGGATTCTCATTAGTCATCGACGGTCCCTTTATTTCAAGGTCTTTTTCCGGCCGCTCCGCTGTCGGAGATTTGATGTTTTAATGATAACCTGATATTCACGGTAAAGTCGTAAAATGGTGGTGCGAGAAAATTCAAATCACATCGCTACCTTGGAGATGTTATATTCCATCTCTCGTGCGCCGACTACAACGCCGCGTTCAAAGTCACGAAAATCATGATCACCTGCCATTGTAGCAACAGAAACCGATCTAATAGCTTCGCCAGACACCTGTTGTCTTATAATATAGGCTCTACCGACCGCATCGCGTTACGCTGATTGGAAGAATATCGTCACTCAAAGTGAAAAAGGTCGTATGTCTGAAAATTACGTTTTTCAGGAAATCAAAAAAAACTGTTTTTTTTGTTATGATTTGATTCTATAATTATATGCTTTCTGTTTTATTGAAAGTTCAGCATATGCTGAACTAAGTGAGCGATCATGAGTGACGATATATCCGTTAGTTGCGTACCCACGCCTGTACCAGGTTTTTGGCTCTTCAGTGTATATGAAAAATGCAGAAAAGAATGCTTGGTTAGGACGACGCATGTACAAGTCTACCAGGAACGATGGAGGTGTATGTGTTTGCAATTGTAACTCTACCCACGAGAGGTGGGTCCTCCACCCCACCCTTGCCTTTTTTAAACTCCTACTCATAAAAGATAATGGTTTTGTAAAGCAGGACATCATGTAACCAAAAATTCAATAAATGTGAAGATATATGCATCATGCACATCCCAAAATGGGCATATTGTTGCCTTGTACCTGAGATTATAATATTATTAAACGTACAGACATAATATAGAAATATTTAATTCATTCATTCTTATGAAAAAATATATGTAAACTTACAGTCCAACCTCCTCCATATGTTTCCATATCGCAATACACTTTGAGCGACTTGTCCTCGGCTATTCTACTTATAGGCCATATCGTATAAACACCGCTTTTGTTGTAGCCCATTGCGAGCAATTCACTACAGTCTAAGACTCCTCGAGTGACATTGTTTCCACAGCTCATACCTGAAGATGGGAAGTTATGTAAAAGTTAATTTTTGTTTTTCATTTTATTAAATTGTTTCATTTGTGAAATAGATGATTTCGTTGAGAAATTATACAAATTTGTTAACAACAGATATAAAAATAATCTGTATTTAGAATATTAGTAAGTAATTTTCCTTTAGCACAGTGTCCATATTTATGATTTCTATGGCATATTGTAGCATAAATAAATTGAGTATAGATAACCCAAAGACCAGCGTGTAAAGCACTATAATTATTTAAATAAATTTCGAATAATTAACTGCAATCTAAGGCTCTTAGAGTAATAGACTTTAGAATCAATATATTTTTAAAACATTCATCGAAGGAATTGCAGGGTGCCTTAAGGAAAAAAATTATTGTTAACTTATTTTTACTGTTTCAATGCGACAGACACTTCTTGACATTGTCCCCTGAAGGTCTAAGTTTTACTGGCTACTTTATTATGGGAACGCTGTATAGATCGGCCCACATTGCTCCCTATGAGAAGGACGATACGGAAGCGACTATGCCGTATACGGGATTTTAACCCAAACCCACTGCAGCGCATCTCAGAACGATAACCACCGTTCTGTTGGGGCGTCTAGTGATAATATTATTAGATCCTTTGGAGAATATTTTATCTTTGGTTCTAGCAGGTTATTTGACATTCGTTCATTCCGCATCGCGAATTTCTTGACTTTTTTGTTTTATAGAAGCGCTATATATTTCAAATAGCACCACATCGAAAAGAGGAGACACTACAAGACCGAATATGTCTTTAGTCGTCAGCCCACTCTGCGGAAGTTAAAAGAAGAACACTATAAATTCAAAGCGTATTTTTGTACCAGTATTCAATCATTTACGAAATACGAGCATATATAATCATGTTGTCGTTGTTGCTAATGTCTCCTGGTTGGAGGTTCCATTCACTATGTCCTAATAGTCTATTGGGCTGAACGGGGCTCCTGTTTTGAATTAGCATCACAAGGTTCGGAGTCCTACTTGGTTAAATGACCGGTACCGTAATTTTGAACCGAGTCAAGTGACGAGACCGGAACACTTGACACCGCACCTCCAGAGGTAAATGTGAGAACTTGGAGGACATTGCAGCCACGAACTATTTCACGTGCCCCGACCACCATTAGTGAACACGGTGGTGGATTTGCAGCGACTAGCATCGAACCAGGGACGTACAGATCACTGATCCATTGCTGTTGCTAACTGGGCCACAGCGCAATTCATATATAATCATAAACTTGTACACTAGTTTAAAAAATAATTGTAACAGTTGTATCATTTTTTTCCCTCGAAATTAGACTATTTTGCCATTTCGAAACATCATTTGCTCATTAAGTCTTTCTTTGTGGGCATTTTATGTGTAACAATTTTATACTGTAACAATGTGATTTTTTTTCTCGCTGCCACCTTAAGCAGCAATGAAAAATGATTTCTTCGTGGTTATGTTTTTATTGTTGTTTAAAAACCTAAAGCTCTCGCAATCGAGGTGGGTGTTGAACTTTTTCGATTTACTATATGTAATAAAACATGACAATACATCTCCATTTAATCGAAGGAAACCAGTTATGTGTGCTTTTACTTTAAGACATTTGCAATTTCTTCCTTTGAGCTTGTCAGGGAGAAATATGCCCAACTTACATTCTGGAATATTAGACTTTGCTTTTGAAATCATGTCGACTGCTGCATCTAAAAAGGATACGGCAATTTTCTGCTCACAGCTAGATGCCGCCTTGCAACTTGTATAGCATAGCGACATAATTCCCAATAGCACCAAGCAGACGGCCCTGGAAACAGAAAATAAAATGTAATAGTACTTGTTAATTTTAATAATGATTTCTATTTATAAGTACATTCACACTTAGTACATGAAATTGAATATCCCAACTTTGCTATTGAAAGAAAGCTAAACAAAGTACAAACTAGTTTTTTTTTTGTTTCTTTGTTTCTGGGGCTGCATGAAACATCAGGCGTTTGTTCAATCGCTACAAAATGACGTCGACGGACTTAAGAGTCGCATATCTGCAGTCTTTCAGTGCTGAAAAGAGTGTGGGATGAGTTATCGTTCCACCTCGATATCCTTCATAGTACTAAAGGAGCTCACATTGAATGCTTATAACTGTGTGGTATTTAAACATTCAACTGTTATTTTTGATTCCCAATGAAGCGTTTGTACTTTGTTTACTTTCATTTCAATAGCCCTGCAAAATTGGGATATTCATATATGCACACACAGAATAATAATGAAATACTTTTTAATGTAATATTCATTGTGTTATTGTAAAATAAAATTATTTCTGTTGGAAAATGGTACAAAAAAAGTTCTTTTCGAGTAAAAAATTATTTATGAAGCTTCTACGAAGCAATTAATAAAGGTGTGATAATATACTTTAAATCTGTTTTTCACAAAGCAGATTTTTCAATGTTTTTAGATTTCCGAAGAGCTTCTTGCGATTAAATTTTTATTCAAAATTCATGAAATTGATAAGGAAGAATCGTGATTATGTTTACAAAAAAACTGGGTATGCATTTTACAATTCGTCTCCGTTAAGGTAATTAAATTTGATTTATAACTTATATAAACACAAAATTTTGATGAAAATCTGGATGGAATACAGAAAAAAATGTCTCGAAAATTAGCTATTCAAGGGATGAAATAATTGATACCCAGATATGTGTGTAATACAGTTTTATGTGATTAAAATTCAAAATGGAGGATATATCTTGAAAATTAAGTCGAAAGGAGAATTTTAAAATTTTGCTTCAAAATTTTAGATACAATGGACGCTTGTTAATTCGAACTCGGTTAAATTGAACTTTCGGTTAATTCGAACTAATCCAAAGGCCCCCAAAAACTTGTATTGGGTTTAATGTTAAAAATATCTTATTAATTCGAACTAAATTTTTATCACTTCGGTTAATTCAAACTAAAATTCGACAAAAAAATTTCTTTTTCCTCGTTTAACGGAGAAAATGCACGCTGTATTTATTATTTTGTGTGTCAAAATCATCTGCATTTCTGTTTCGCGTTAAGAAGCACATGCATGCATTCGTAGACTATTTCATTTCCGCTAAACGTTAGGGACATCAGTGCTTAACGGACAAAGCGATTTTCCGTTATTTGTATCGATTTTCTTATAATTTCAGCAAAACCAGTCTTTACTACAGATTCTAGGGAGCTACGTCAGTTATGCCTGCACTGCAGACAAATTAATATAATCTAGTTTTTCTTCCTGGTTTGGCTTGGTTTGGTTTGGAGCTCTACGGTCAACTTTTTGCTACATGAGGGCGAATTAGACCGGGACCTACAATTTAAAGCCAATTTCGAACGGCTACAAGCTTCCATGCCAACAGTGGGGCTCGAACCCACAGGATCTGAATCGAATGTCAGAGCCCTAGCCATTCGGCCATCACCTGGCAAGTTTTTCTTCCTCACTGTGTGGTGTGAAAGTGTAAAATTTCAGGATGTCTACACGTACAAAGCAAAAAACCCTAACTTTGGAGACAAAAATAGAAATTTTAAAGAATGTAGTGAATGGCGAATGTAAAACAAAGTTATCAGCTGACTATGGAGTTGAAAAAAAAAATACCTTGTCATCTTATTTGAAAAATAAGGAGTCAATTTTAGATTAATTGGAAAAATCAAAATTTGCTAGAGAAGCTGGCTGAACAATGTAGGCATCATAAACAAAATCAAGCATACATTTTACAGTTTTTCCGAAAAGTGTAATTCATATTTTTTAATTAAAGTTTACTTTCTACTGCATATCTTCTTCTTCATGTTATGATTAAGATAAGTCTGTATTGGTTTTTAATATGTTTAATTTTAGATAGTATAGTATAATATATTTTCTGGGGTTATACGTACCAGGAGATTTTTCTTTTTCAGTGATACACTTTTAAAGTTATATATTTTCTCTTAACATCGGATAATTCAAGCATTTTTCTGAGAACCTTTGAGCTCGAATTAACGTATATATATATATATATATATATATATATATATATATATATATATATATATATATATATATATATATATATATATATATATATATATATATATATATATATATATATATATATATATATATATATATATATTTTTTATATATATATATATATATATATATATATATATATATATGACGTGCTTCTTCTACACGTTAATCCCCCTTAACTGTTCCCTAATATAATTATTAATATAGCAGTCAGTGAATATAGGCCTGTGGAAAAAAAAAACTACACTTGATACATCCAAGAGTTTTATTCCTAATACTAAACTACTTCAATTCATTCCATGCCAAGTTCATCATCTCACAACCCGCGACGCGCGACCAGCCACGGTCAAAGCTAATCACTCTCTAATTAAAACTATTTTCTCTCAACCATTCTAATGCCATTGCGCATGCGCTCGTGACGCTTGCACCGAAGATCAGGAATGATGGGGCAAAATTTGATGCTATATATAAATTCTCTCTATTTATAGATTTGATATTATTTATAAATACTATTTATAGAATCCCCTCCGTAGGATTGAGAATCGGCGCTTACTCGCTCCATGCGAATATTATAATAGTCGCGTTTAACGCCACGAATTTAAACTGCCCTGAAGCCCCCGTGTAAATTATTTTAACTATATTTCTCTCTCAAATTAATCCTTAAAAGATATATATATATATATATATATATATATATATATATATATATATATATATATATATATATATATATATATATTAGATAGGTGTATCCTTGAATCCATAAAAATTAAATAAGTTTCGATTTATACTTACATTTTTCCCGGGTGAAAGTAAATCTGAAGAATGATGTGTAGCTTAGAGAAATACCGGAATAGTTTTCCTAAAAGATCACTGAAAACTATATTAATAATGAATGACTCCAGAAATTTAAAGGAAACTTTCTATCTGTAGTTGGTCACGTGTTGTTCTATCAAAAAATAGCTGACAGATCGACTCTTGATCATTTGAACCCTCGACAAAAATTTCTGTCTTTAAAATGCTGAGAAAATAGGTGATTAGGAATAAGGAAGTTGAATTTTAACTGTTTCTGAGGAACTGGTTACAAGACCATGGTAACAAGACCACAAAAGCGGTAGGGGGATTTCACAGCATTATGATGATTGAATACATATACAAAAGTAACAGCTCAAATTCTGATAAGATATTTAGGAGGATATGTGATGGTAAGAGAGACAAATGTCCATGGGAACGAATACCTAATTTGCAAATTTTATATAAGAAAGTAAATTATATATCTTTTAATATCTGTAAATTAAGAGACCTCGTATTTCCGTAATTGTTATTTAATACAACCTTAATAGTTCTCAGCGGTGCTATAATTGAAGGAATACACTATGCCGGGAATGATTGAAAATAGAATGAAACAATCTTTGTATAAATCTTTGTTTTTAAGCTGTAGTTTCTATTTCGTAACATCTTTGAAGTTATTAAAACTACGGACCAAGGTGTTATTTGAGTGATGAGAGAATTTATCGGGTAAAACTTTTAAGAATTATAACCGATAATGCTCACAATCCAATATCGTTCTAGAGAAAAAAATATTGTATTATATGCAAAACAGATATTGAGAGAGATACGATCTAGTGTAAAATCAATTTGAAAAGGATTAAAAATCATCACCTCAGATAGATAAAGAAAAAAGTGAAATGACAAATTTATTTGATTATAAAATTTTAAAGGATTTAAGTATGTTAAAGAAGGAAATACTCCAGTTCGGTTAGAAAATGATATGCAAGAACCTGGGTTCGATAATACGACAAACACAATAATAGCATACATTCTTCTACGGTTCGATCTCAGGAAGAAATTGAGCATGAAAAGAGTAAAGAAGAACCTAGTGATATATATATATATATATATATATATATATATATATATATATATATATATATATATATATATATATATATATATATATATATATATATATATATATATATATATATATATATACTATCAAACCCCGTTATAACGAACTTGAGGGGACCAAACATTTTGTGTGCTTTACCCGGTGGTTCGCTATATTCGAACAGTAAGGAGAATGCGAGAGTTAACAAAATGTATAACTCATTAGTTGCAATGTGTATTCAAATATGATGTATTAAAAAATAGTAAAATCTATTAAAAATGATCATTAAAGAATTAAATCAACTAAAATCGACTACATTAAACTGACACTATATTAATTAAATTACATACATTAGTAAAACTGAGGGACCAAAATTTTTGCTCGTTATATCCGTGAGTTCGTTATAACAGGATTCGACTCTATATAATGTTTAATGTAAACATTAAACAAATATTTAAAGCGACTTTTATCTCACTCATATATATATATATATATATATATATATTTGAAACTAGAAAACATAAATATTTGTACGATTATCACTTACATTTTGCTCTGTTGGAAGTTATTTTGCAGAATACTGTGCAGCTCAGAATAAATATGGAAACTGAACATAAAGACTCTCTGGAAACTAAGGTACTAATGACTGGCGGCAGAATGTTTCAAGTGAAGTTGCAGTCATTAGACCACGTGGTGTTCCATCTGAGCAAAAGCTGAGAGATCTGGCGACCTTGACACTCGGAGTTCGTCACTAAACTATCCTTCTTTTCAAAGCTGGGGAAATGATTGATAATGAAAAAAGAATTTGTATATTAAGTGTTTCTCAGAAACTGATCTCTAGACTGAGATAATGGGCAACAGAAGCAACAAAATTATATCTTAAACTCGTTACTAATAAATCACATGTGCAACATTAGAAGCTCAAATTCTGATACGCGTTTTTTAGATAATATATATACGCTAGAGGACATTTTTTTTAAGGAATTGCGTACATCCTTTATAAATTTTATAATGGAATGTTCACTGAATTTCTCTAACATGTCAAACATATGTGCCCTGCGCTATTGGTGCGCAAACTGTGGATCGCGATATATATATATATATACATATATATATATATATATATATATATATATATATATATATATATATATATATATATATATATATATATATATATATATATATATATATATAACCTCTTTCACATTCACTCCACGATATGGCTATCGAATTGATTGACTGTTTGAACGGGTTGAGACTTTCCGGGAACACTCTTAAGTGGAGACACCCTCGGAAAAGTTGTTGGGACCCCAAAAGTTATTGGGACATTTTGTGGCCAGTTTTTCCCTCCATTACTTTGATGGTGTCAGCAAGCTCCAAGTCTTTTTCACTGAGCAGTCTTGTTTCAATAGACTTTGAAACAAGACTGCTCAGTGAAAAAGACTTTGAACTTGCTAAAATGTGCCTCGTAAAACTTTTAGGAGTTCAAAGGCTAGTTGTCTTTCCTACCATCTTTTTCGTGGAGAGGAACTCCGAAAAAAGACAAGTTGTTTACTGCTTCTTGAGCCATCGATGAGCAAAATCCTGGAACTGATTTTCTTTCCTCAAACAAAGAAGCTGTAAATTTTAACTTTTTGTTAGCATAGCTTAAATCAACGATGCGATGTTGCAAAGCTTCACTGAACTCTGAGTGTTCTTGCAATGCATCAGCCATCAAGCCCAGGTCTAAAATGAAATTAGTTTCAGTAATCTTTTTGAGGAGGCCTTCAAACGAACTTTTTTCTTTGCTGTCTCTGGTTGGGTCATTTGAACCTTCTTTAAAGTGATGGACTAGAGCTTCATAAGACCTCCAAACGGCTGACAGAGATCTGAAACTAGACGCAACCCAACGTGTGCTCAAAACTCTTCCGATTTTCAAAAGTTCTGTCTCTAGTAAACTTGCACAGGTTCGCAGTTCCCTGCTGCTCTGTGGTGAAGCATGATACACAACATACAGTTTATCGATGAAGGATTTAAATCTATCAACTGCTGAAACAGACTGAACTACATCAGACACTGAAAACTCAAGCCTGTGGTTAGCACAGTGCCAAACAATAACAGAAGGGAAATTTCCACAAAACAATGCTCGTCACCTTTGTTTTACAAATCATAGTAGCAGCGCCGTCACATGTTAAGCTTGTTAAGTTTTTACTTAAAAACATGACAGTTATTCTTTTAGAGTGAATACAGTTAATCAAAGAGTGAAAAACTGCCTTAGCAGTAAAACCATCAAGTTCTACTAAATCTAAAAAGACGTTGGTAGAACCACACATACCAGTTTTAGACAAATAACAATGAACGTAAACAAGCAAACTTCACTTGTTACTAAGGGAAGTTGACTCATCAATTATCAGGCCAATTTTCGTGTCATTCTTCATTATTTTATTAACAAATGTTTTCTTCATTTCTTTACTTATGTGCAAAGCAATGTTAGTACAGGCTTTGTATGAATGTAAAATGACAATTTTGTAAAATGTAATGTATGAATGTAAAATGACAGAATGTAAAATATCAACCCCATTAAGTTCTTGCAAATCAATTTATGTTTCTAAATTGTGAAAGGACTGATTTTCTTTAACAATATTATATGCAGTACGAAATATATTTTCAATAGCTTGTTTTTCGTGAGCACGCTGCTTCAAAATAACTTTCTCCAATACTTCATTTTTACCTTCACATAAAATTTTGACAGCTTCTCTATGACCAGCACTTTCTTTGTGTTAATAATTTTTTTTTCCTTAACGAAGTTTGCTTTTTTTTTAGTGTCGCCGTAGCTACTTATCTCACCACTTACCCACGCTTTTGAAATTTTCTTACCTGTTTTCTTATGGACAGATAAAACCCCAACCTTTTCACAAGCACTGCATCCTAAAGTTCCCTTTTTAAGAATCAACCAGTCATATTTTTGGCAAGATTCGCTTTTTTTTGCGAGTTAGTCCATTAATCTGGCAAGACATTGTCGCACTCAACAGGTATATATTTTTCTTTAGGGTATTCTACATTACAGTCAAGCTTTTCAGAAGCCATTGTTTCGCTTAAAGTGTTAGAGGACGGTTTGCGAACTTAGGCTTTTCATTTAGCCGTCATCGTCATTACCCACTTTGTCATCACTAGTATCGTCACAACTATTGCTGTGCTTGAGTCTTTTACTGACACCCGAAAGTTAGAAAAAAATCGGTTAGTTTTTTGCTCATTTCACTTCACAATATATCGCCCTCACACAGACTTGACACTGCTCAAACGCAACTAACCTAAACAACACAACATGGAAAAAGGGTAGCTGCCTTGGGTAGGTCGGTTCTCGAAATGAGGGGTCGGGGCTAATCAATACTTTATTTGTAAACCCGCGAAAAGTCAGTACAGTCGGCTAAAATGAGTCAGACTACCGTCCCATCAGCAGTCCAAGGTCAAGCCACAATACCACCCGCTTCAATGAAATAGTCTCAGTTCGCTGTGCTCAATAGTAACGCTCAACAAACTACCCTAGCCTCACATCCTAATCGACTGTTACGATCTGCGAATGGTTCTTTGACGTGAAGTGTAAAGAGTAGTAGGTCATGCTCACTCACTAACAACAGAGTAATTTGTGATTAAATAAATGGTTTAACTATCGTATTTTTTTTCCTAAAGAGAGGTACTGGAACGCCGCCCCGGCGCGTTCCGCCTCAAATCTAGCCCTGTATATATGTATATATATATATATATATATATATATATATATATATATATATATATATATATATATATATATATATATATATATATATATATTTATTTATATATATATAAGGAAAATTGCGCAGCTGATTTCTTATTCAGAAATATCATTTGAATGTAGGTTGTTTGTCAGAAGGTCTTGTTATGCCTCGTAAAAGAAGACGTAACAGTTATCAGTACGTTTCGGAGTTCGATAGCGGCAGTATCGTGGCCTATCGAGAGTGCAGTTTATCGTTACGTAATATTGCTACTCGCATTGGTCAAAATCCAACGACTGTCATGCAAATATGGAGTCGATGGGTTCAGGAGGTTCATATTGAACGCCATGCAGGATCTTTATAGCCAGCAGGGTTTTTTGTGTATAATAGCAGTGCATTTGTTGTGTAATTAATACATGCATACATATATATATATATATATATATATATATATATATATATATATAAGATTTGATATTACTTTATAAGATGTCTGAAGCTACCTCAAATAAAACATTGGCCTTATTGAGCTCCAAGTCGAGTGCAAACTTAGATCGTAGTTCAACAAAAGTTACCTTCAGTGAGAGATTGAACCTGTATGCACAGTCCACTGCACCAGACATGGATTTAGCCTTGTTATGTGACTCTGCCATTCTGTACGAGATAGTTACGGCTACGAGTAGGAGATTAAAGGGGAAAAATGCTGTCGTAAGCGACGGGAGATAGCAGCGAAAAAAAAAGTTTGACAGGTGATGGTGGAGCATGAAATATTTAGGAGATGAGGAGGCAGTAGCAGAAGGGAACAAGAGTCAAAGGTGATAAATATTTGGCAAAAGGGTCAGAACTGTCGTTTGAACCACCCGGGGTTAATTTGAACACCCGGAATTTATTAGAACCTACGATGTTGAGGAATCTTTAGGAAACAGAAGTGAAAAAGCGACGCACATGAGAAATGTTACCTTGATGCCACTGGGAAATTGATTGAACGGGTGAGGGACGCGTGCAAAGAGATAAACCAAAAAGGGAAGAATTGCTAGAATGATAGTCTGGATTCCGTAATCCAATGAGAAAATATGACCGTGTCCACGATAAGAAATGAGGATATTAAAGAGAGAGAAAAATTAGAATAAAGGTTTGAAGGAGATTTCAGTATTCTGTCCTTCTCGCAACACGCTCACAAAATTTCTAAAAAAAATTCTATATTTTAATTCGAAATATTCCTAATGAGAAAATTGCACAGTTCGTCAACGACGGGAGATTGCAGCGAAAACAGAGAGTTTGACAGGTGATGTTGGAGGACGAAAGTTTTAAGACAGGAAAAAAGCAGCTGAAGAATGAAACCAAAGTCAAAATTGAAAATATATGGCAAAGGGTCAGGACTACGGGAGGTCATTAGAATCCCCAGGAGTTCATGCGAACCCCGGAGATTATATGGTCCCCGAAGTTCCGTGGGAAACAGAAGAACAGAAGAACGGCGTGGGCACTTAAAAGGTAAGAAGACTTCGATATTCAATAAAATGTATAATTGTATAAAAGAATATTTAGATCCCACATCTATAGTTCTACAGGATAACGGGGAAATTGCTGAGGATTAAACTTTGCCTCAATCCACTATTTCTTTTCAAAATCCCTCCAACTGTCATGCGGAATAATAACTTAGTGTCTCAACCACAAACATCTCTTTTATTTGTAGACGGACTTCTATTTCGAGGGTAACAATCCAACCCCTCTAGATTTGAGCTTCATTGGACAATGCACACTTGAAGAATCAATAAATGAAGCTAATTTTTTGTAGTTTTTTTAATGGTAACGGGCTTCTTTTGCTTACTTATCTTTCAGAATTGATCATTACTTGTCGTATTTCATTTTGAATTCTAATTATTTGTTTAAAAAAAAAACTTGGGGCCGGAAATAAAACTTCAGAGATTTGAAATTAGAATATCATTTTCGGAAATTATGGTAAAACGTACATTAAGGCCGCTATGTACTAACCTTATTGGATTCGGTCACCTCAATGTAAACCTACGGAGAAAATTTATCCAATGATTACCGACTTATATAAATCTATTATTTTAATTGTACTCCGTAATAGAAAAGAAATTTTACAACTTGGAGCATTTTTCGTTTTTTTTAACGCAAATATTTTAAAATTTAAATTTTTTCCAATGTGGGAAAAAATCTGGTATAGTGTGTTTTAAACACTCATCCATTTCTTTTGTTGACAAAATTTGTAAAATGAATCCTGTTGCATTGTGCAGAAAAGTTCAGGCTATTTGAAAATACTATTTTTATTTCATTATCAGCATTTATGTAACTGTAAATAATATACAAATTTTCTCCATAGGTTAACAGTTAGTTGAGTGAATCCAAAAGGTTTAGAACAGAGCTAGCTGCCTTAACCTATGTTGATGGAAAACAGGTTGGGATTTGCGTAGTACTATAATGTAACATTTGAAATCTACTTGGAAATGTTAAACCTGTCTTTTCGATCTCATGCAATGGTAATTCATGAGTAAACAATAGAGTGAAACAAATATTTTATACTTTTTTTTAAAAGAAACGAGCGTTCAGAGCCTGGTCTAAAAGATTGTTATAAGGCTTTAACCATACATCTTACATTCTGATATCTAAAGGAGATAACTTTAGCATATCGAAATGACCTGGTTTGATGCGATAGCGTGATAATAAAAAATAAACCGATAGAAAGCCAGGAATCATGCCCATAGTCGTAGCGTCGGGGGGGGGGGGGGGGCATGGGGGGAACGTTCTCCCCTCCCCCTTCCTACTTGACTTGAAATAAATCAAAACGTTAATAGAAGTTCAGTTCAAATCGGAAAATTGTAGAAAACTGTTAAGAAAGTTGATTTTTACCCTGCTTTTTCAAACTATAAAACTGAAGATTCCGATTATGTCTTTAGACTTAACATAGTTTTTAACAATGGCGTGTTCCATAACAAAAATTCGATTCTATATTTTTTTTCTTATTTTATTTATATTACATTTATTTTTTTTCATTGTATAACATTTGAATACTGCTTAAACACCAATTCTATTGTTATTCAATTAAAAAAAATCATAATATTTCATATTTTAAAAGCCGTCTGGTAGTCAATGCGCTGAGGAGTGACCTAACTGAATTCAGTTCGTGCTTAGTTACGATAATTTTTTGGCGAGTTAACGTAATCTGAAGATGAACAAGTCAATATTTTCCCACAAATCATAACATAAAATGAAAACTTAAAGTCCGATGAACATGAAACATATCTTACTTTGGTCCCCCCATTTTTCTGCATCCATTGGTATCGCTCTCGACCCCATATCACCAGCGGTTTCGGAGGAGATAGCGTGAGAAGCTTTTGACAGCGGCAGAGGGAGCTACTTTTTTTTTAGAATAGAGCGATTTATAGTCTGAGTCTAAAAGCCTGCATAAATAGAAAAAAAAATAGTTCATTGAAGCTATCTGATGTAAAATATTCACCTTAATGTCACCGAAGTCGGGGCCAATGTAGTTGGTGATTCAAGAAATGTTACCTTCAGTGAGATTTTAAAACAGAATGCACAGTCCACGGCAGCATACATGGAGAGAGCCTTGTCACATTGACATTCTGTATGTGAAAGAGAAAGCGAGATAAGTCACGGCTGCGAGTAGGAGATAAAATTGAAAAGTTGAGGTCTTTATCGACGACAAATCGCAGCGAAAAAAGATAGTTTGACAGGTGATGGTGGGGGACAAACCACTTAGGAGATGAGAAGGCAGTTGCAGAGTTGAAAGAGAGTCAAAAGTGAGAAATAATGGGAAAGGGTCAGAACCGTCGTGGGGGAATCACTCAAGAGTTAATGTGAGCACCCGAAATTTATGTGGACCTACGAAGTTGAGAAATCAGTGGGAAACAGAAACGATAAACGGTTCTCATGAGAAAAGTTACAGTCACGACCCCGCGAAATTGATTGCGCAGAGAAAAGTTTCTACAAGGAGTGGCTGGAGATCTTAACCCAGCAAGAAAGAATGAAGGTGGCCCAAGATAAGAAGTAAGGATATAACAGAGGAAGAAAATAACAAATACAAGATAAAAAGAACTTTTTATTTACCATGTTTTTAAATTTTCTTTTGAAACATATAAACTTGACAATTCTATGTATAAATAAATACATTTTAATTTTTTTGATGAATTATCCCATCAACTTGAAAGAAAATGATGTTAATTGGAAGTTAACTTGCGCGTTTATTTTTTCGTTCCCGTCCCGGCGTATAGATGGCTGCACCTGTCTACGGAACAAAATTAACTGAAAAGTTATTGAAATATGCTTAAAGATTCCTAAAAGTATTAAAATATTGCATTGCCATCGTGTTCTGAGGTATTCTAAAAGTTTTAAATGTCTAGGTAGTCGGGAAATTAGTTAAAATTCGATTGCCAGATTTGCAAGGGGCAAACACACACACAAAAAAGAGAGCAAGTAAATAAAAACTTTGTAAAAAAGGGTGAAGTTTGGAAATAAACACTTTGCTTCATAGACAAAGAGTCATGGTATGACCATCGCAAGAATGTTCAACGGAGAGACGCAGTCCCCATGGAACATTTGAAGGATCTGCAGTTCATCTAATAGAGTTCCATCTTGAATAGCTCCCGCTATTGTAACAAATAGCGGAGAAACGGATGACCAGCAGATCGACCAGTATATCGGTATGTGACCCTTTATCCTGCTTTTATGTTAGTCGTGAAATTGGTTCATTTAGAATGATTTAATACCTTTTTGTTTTGATAAGAAATAGAGATGAAAGAATAACGTATTGAATTTAATAATAATAATATGGTATTATCGTAAGAAAGTGTTGGAAAAGACGGAAAGCAAAGGTGGATATAACGTGTTAAATGATATAATACGTATAATAGATATTATTATGGTATATTGAGTAAAGAATATGTTGAGGATTTTATGTTAACGTAGTATATTAACTGTGATATATGGGTAATATATCAATGCATTATATATATCCACTGTTCTACTTTAATATGAACGAACTTATTATTATTGATAAATCAAAGAAAATAAGAAAACAGCCACTGTACGACTTGCAGATAGTGATGGGTATTTTCCCATCAAAGATATGATTAAATAAATTATTTTGCAAACGAAACATCTCATTAATAATATTATTATATATCTTGAAAAAAATTAAAGAAAATCCCTTCACAAGCCTAGATATTTTGTTTTACACGTGTTGCTAGTTCCGTGTTCCTAAACGGGATGATGCATTGATTAAAAGACATGAGCAAAAGAATGGAATAAATTGGATTAATTCACTTCAAGCAAATAAATTTAACATTTATTTTAAATAAAACAATTTAACAAACATTCATAACACTAAATCGACCCATGGCTACAAAAATATAATATCCGATTAGAAGCGGGCAAAAGCAAAGCTGCCACGAAAGATTTTGAGTTCTACTGCGGTCTGGCTTGGTCATTTTAAAATTCGAACTGGACACGCTCATAATATTCCTGGTGTATTTGTTCATACTGCTGCACGCCATGAATTGTTAATCACCTTGCGCAGATGGAAAGTGGTAAACTTCAGAAACCAGAAATCTCAAGTCGTAAAATTTGACGATACAGGACGGGAACAGTCGTTTTTAATTTCGCCTCTCTTCTCGATATAAGGTCATAGTCTAAAAATGCATTATATTAACTAACAAAGGCAATTTTTTCCCCTTTCTGCAAGACAAAATTATTTTTAAGAAGTTATTTCAAAATATGCACACTGTTCCCTATTAACTAATCACATGGGGGTGTTTAGGGAAACAATTTGCGTCTTGAAATTTTTAAGGCGGATCTTTATTTCTGTTGATTCTAGAGATTCTTTGTGGCCTTTCCAAATATACCAGTGTATTCCATCAGCATTACTTTCGTGTTTTCCCCTGAGGTACAGTCCATTCAGATTGGACTGGTGACAGCTCTTATACCACCATCCTCCTTTATATGCTTGAGCACAATTTATATCTCTATGGTCGTCATTGTCTTGGTCTTTCGTAGAAAATTTTTGATTGTTAGCTGAAACGATCAGAGATTCTCCTGAAAGGGAAGATAATATTGAATTTCAATGTATTATGAATTGCATGCTATTAATTGATTTGGTTCAATAATTTTGGGGACACATTTACTTCATTTTTTTTCCTTTTAAAGGAATAAAATTGCATTATAATTTCATAAATCCTATTTCCCATTTCAAGCAATTACATCATGTGTTGGAAAATGTCCAGATAATAAAAACGTTCCTTTATAATAAAAAATGTAATAAAAATACTGCTTTATGGAGATGATTTAGAGAGGTTTAAGAACAAGTACAGAGGTATTTTGTATTTCTAAATACTTAATTCGTTATTAATTGAGATATAGTTTCCTATAAAGGGAGAGGAAGTATGATTTAGCTAATGGGTTCTCAAAGTGTGCGCCGCTTCGCCCACGGGTACCGCCATACATTGATAGTGGTGCCATGCGTCTGCATACACGATATGGCTAAGAAGTATAAAGCCCTTTTCACAGACAGTAATTTTATTTTTATCTTGATTATTTTCACCTCTACCTCCTCATATTTATAGTTATACTAATGAGTGAAAAGTCGTCTAGTTAGAAATATATATAAATTTTTTCTGCACTATACAATCGCAGGTTCATAATTTATCACGCCGCTGAAAATTATATGTAGATCAAGGGAGCTTCGCGTCTTAAAAGTTTTAGTAGAAATAAAGGTGTCTGTAGTGCTATTTGTGCCAAACAATGTGTCGAAAAAACGACAAACTGCTACGCGCGGTTATTGTGAAGTAACCACTTTCTCGAGTAACTTGAAACCTCCGATCACGTGTTCGTTTTTTGGATGCATTGGGCAGACCATAGTTCTTTTGCACTAAAAAATGCTTTAGGAAGGACTTTCATGAAGTCTTATACGCATGACGTCATACTCGCCAAGCGGTATGACGTCATACGGCGAGATCGCTGGATTCGCGGAGGTGGTGGAGACCGTATCGTCCTGATCTCTACGGGATTTCAAAAATTTTGCTAGAGTGTTTTTGCAGCACTGCGACAACCGACGCGTGACGGGTACGGAAGATATTCCCGAAAGCTCCACGTTTCTTACATCGATGCTGAGAAAAATCGGAAATTTTGATAATCTGACCTCATCGATTTTACGATTAATTCGAATCGGCGCGACCGCTGTATTGCCTACTTTCTGGTAAGAGACTTTTTGAGTTATAAATCTTTAGCTCAGAGGTTCTTAAAATGTTCGACGTGGCACTCAGGGATTCCGTCCCTCGGCATGCGACATACGGCTAATCAGAATAAAACTCATTACAAAAACTGTAATTTTTTTTAATCTTTATTTTGTTACCTCTAGAGCCTCATATTTATAGTTATACTATTGAGTGAAAAGTTATTCAGTTAGAAATATAATTAAAAATTTTTTTGTACTGTTCAATAATTGTTCTTAATAAAGCCGCCGCCGGAAATTATTTGTAGATCAAGGGATCCACGGATCTCAAATGTTTCAGAACAATTTCTCTAGCTTGATTTCTGTCTATTAATTTCGAACGTTAAAGCCAATCTGCTAGATGTATAGGCATTAAAAAAAAGAAAAAAACGTGTCCAAAATATTATAAAAATAGTCTAAAGAATTATGCAAAGGATTTTTTAATTGTATTTTTCTCCTAAATTCAAATCAATTTTCCCCTTAGACAAGTGTAATGCTTGGACATCCTTAGAGGGACACAAAATAGAGTTACCTGCGTCTCCCGAATAGTCAGCAACGTGGATCATGTACTTATGATTTTCATCGTCAATCCAGAACGCATCGTACTGGGCGTATCTACTGTTGTTCTCCACGTCTTTCAGATCAAATCTCACGGAATAAAGCTTTTGGTTACTCAAGGCAAAAATATTGTCGTTTCCTGTATTGAGAACACATAAAGTAAAGTTCTGCAATTGGCTAAAAATAACTTTATTATATGCACCTGGAGAAGAATTATCAGAATCTCTTGTTTTGATATGCAGTAGGACTATAATTAACCCTCCGAAATTTCCTTACAGTAACGGTTTTATGAAAGAAGTAGTTATACAAAAAATACCTACACTGTTTTGGAGGTATTTTTTGTACAAATAACCACCTGTCAAAATTTATGTAGACTCTGGCTTTCGTAATCATTAAAACACTTACGTAATCATATAGTTTTAGAATGAATTGATTTTTTTCGAAAACATTATAAAATAGTATTTTTATTTCAGTGTATGTTTGTTTTCATCAGCACACTTTGCAACATATTAATCCACATTTTTTTAATGTTTAGGTTACGATGCATATACTTGTTGCTGACATAACTATTTCGTAAATAGTGACTGTTGTAGCTAGGGAAAAATTTGATGAGGGAAAAGACATCAGAATCATTAATTTTGTTAGAAATTCCCTGCTGTCAATCACTCCAAAAAATCCTTTTTATTAAGACGTCTACACACCATTCACTAAACTATTCTTAATATTCAAGGAAAAATTTATTTCTAACACTCACATTCTCATATAGTATATGAAATAAATATTATCCCTGGTTTTAGCTGAACCATTTGCCATCGTTTGGACATGATCTCATGGTCATTGAGCTATGAACACAGGGGAACTTTCTGTTTAAAATAGTTTGACAACTAAATGTTATAAATAGTTTCGAAAAATTGACTGTGAGGTAAATTTAGGGCAATATACACTCAAGAGCCAAAACATTATGACCACCTGTCAATAACGAGTTGACCCACCTTTGGCGCGCAACACAGCTTCAACCCGCCTTGGCATGGATGCCACAAGTTCTTGGTAGATGGCCGGAGACAGATTGTACCAGATGTTTAAGCAACAGTCACGCAAATCATAGATATTGCGAATTGGTGGTCTTTGAACTCTGAGCTGCCGTCCCATGACATCCCACATGTGTTCTATCGGATTGAGATCCGGTGAGTTAGGCGGCCAGGACATTAACTGGAATTCAGCATCATGTTCCTGGAACCACTCCAACACAATTTTAGCCTTGTGACACGGGGCGTTGTCCTGTTGGAACATTCCATTTCCAGCTGGAAAAACAGATTCCAGGTAAGGATGCAACTGGTCCGCAATGATGTTCAGATACCCTGTAGCATTCATGGTCTGCTCTACCACAACCACGGGGCCCAGAGACGGCCAAGAGAACGTCCCCCAAAGCATAATACCGCCACCACCGGCCTGTGTACGACCTACTGTACATTGAGGGAGCAACAGTTCGCCTGGAAGACGGCGTATCTTGACACGGCCATCGGCGTGATGAATAACAAACCGTGATTCATCTAACGAGGCAACTCTCTCCCACTGATCCATGGACCAGTCGCGATGTTCCCGGGCCCAGCGCAGGCGCAGTTGGCGATGACGCTTGGTCAGCAAAGGCACAAGAGTGGGACGTTTGCTGCGTAGCCCCATATCCAACAGTGTTCGCTGAACAGTGTGCTGCGATACTATTCTACTTGGCCTTGCATTGTATTGGGCTGTCAGCTGAGCCACTGTCTGGCTCCGGTTTTACTTCACCATGCGAGACAGTCTCCGACGACCTTTTTCTTTGATAGCGTGTGGACATCCAACACCATGTCGTCTACTCCTGGTTTCACCATCATTCATCCACTTTGCATAAGTACTAACAACTGTAGGTCGCGAACAACCCACGAGTCGTGCAGTTTCGGAAATACTTGTTCCGAGCCTTCGAGCCATTACAATCTGCCCTCTATCAAAGTCGCTTAGATCCATAGCCTGTCCCATCACACACAGAAGTAAGTGAAAGAACGATTCTTCAGACTCTCCAGCAGCAGTTAAATACCACTTCCACCTGATCACGTGCCTTCCACGTCATCCAGGCGAATTCATTGCAAAATGTAGGGGTGGTCATAATGTTTTGGCTCTTGAGTGTATATATATATATATATATATATATATATATATATATATATATATATATATATCATTCTTCTATAACATAAAAACCCCTATATTCAATTCAAATTCTAAATTGCCTTGGGCGTTGTCGCGATTGAGCTATTTTCGCTTCTGATTCCAAGAACAAAGCATGGGCAGCGTCCCCTCAAAAAATATAATTTCTAGCGCATCTTTACGTAATAATAATACGTCACCTCTGACATCAGAGTCATAGTTTCAGCCAATGGCTACAGACTTGTGATCACATGGCAAGACGTTCAAAAAGTTTATATAAGTTCCAGTATAACTCGGAGAGCAGATTTTGGGTGTCTGCTCACGGCCAGAAAACATGTAGTTTTCGCTCCTGGCAAATTTGTACGGGCGGGGCCGCGTCCCCGTCCCGGCCAGCGTCGCGCGATGTGTTCGAGTAAATTTAGTTGATGTTCTACGAAACAGTTTCGGAAAATAAAGACTTTGTATGAACCAACTGCCTTTTTCCTGATGTGTTCCGAGGTGTTTATTGGCCTCCCATTTTACCTCGCCACTAGCGACTTCGATTGCATGTTATGGATACAAAATGTTTGAAGATCCCGGCCATTGCTTCGCCCCGCCACAGTTTCCATTTGCCTTAGCTACGACTACAAAACTGATGATTTCAACGGTTATGTTATGTGCCCGGCTACAACCATTACTATTGTTATAATTCATTACATATATATATATATATATATATATATATATATATATATATATATCCATTCTCGTTGAATTCTGTATTCGACGCACTTCGACGCCAAAAAAATGTTTCAGCAATCGATGCTTGCTCGGCTCTCGTGAAACTTGTTAAATTCATTATGAGATAATCCTGTCTCTCTGGATGAAAGAAACACCGACGAGTTAATTTCGCACACAGAGTAGAACTCCATGTATTTAGCCATGCACATTTTCTTTATTTGGAACTTTTTTCTTGTTCGTATAAGTTCGTATCTTGTTCGTATAAGAGGAAAAAGTCATCTTGCGTTCGAAAAATGTTAGTGATTCCACTCAGAATAAAAGAAAATTTGTGAGAACCACAATGACACAATAGCTAAGCATTGGTAGGGTCTGATATCGCTGCAGAAGAAAGATTGGGTGTAACTCCGAGGGACATTGAACATTCTAAGTCAGTAGCAATAGTGGAGGACATTGTGTCTCTCGAAACGTGTTTGGGATTGGAAGTCAGGGACGATTACGTTGTAGAGTTATTTGAAGAACACATAGAAGAGCTCAAGATTAAGGAGCTGCAAGAATTTCAAAGTACGCAGCAGCAAATAGTGGTTGAATAACTTTCTTCAAGTAAGATGGAAAAAAAGGAAGAAGACCCGTCTCTACTGCTACAAGAAATGTGTCATAAATTGCTTGCAGTACAAAATTTTTTTTGAAACGTATCACTCTGACAAACCTCTAACACGCCGAAGTATGAACTTTAGGAACATTTAAAAAGTACGCAAAAAAAAAGAAAAAAATTATCTTCATAGGTTTGTAGTAAAACTACTCAAATCTAACTCTACATGGAATCAGTGGCACACAGAAAACATAAGGAACCCCTGTTCAAGTGACTGTTGTTTTATTGGAAGGGTACTCCATTTTCAAACAAAAACATCTCACCACCATTCTAGAAGTCCATTGAACTGCTATCAGTATAGTTTAAGTGAAGTTAAACTTTATTTTATTTTATCTAAATATTTTTTATTATTTATTTCTAACTTCTGTAATAACAAACAACCCGATCAATTTATCAAAAAGCGAAGTAAAACGTGAAATTTTTGGGGTTCAATAATGGACTATTTCAGATTATATTATTTCTAATGATTTTTTTTCGGTACTATCTCTGCATTCCGGAACCAATATATATATATATATATATATATATATATATATATATATATATATATATATATATATATATATATATATATATATATATATATAAGATGCAGGAAATAATTTATTGCATAAAATTTTTCTCATAGAGTAAGATTCAAAATTTTTTTAATTTCACCTCACTCATAACTCTTATGCATAGGTTTGCGGTTTACGAGTGTAAAATTAACCTAAAGTTTCCATGAAAATTTAGTTAAGGTATGTGCCTACCTTTTGGGCACTTTTTTTGAAAGATAGGAAATTTTTATGAAATACAATTGTTTTTAGTTAGAACAGGGAATAAAACTATAAATTTAAAAAAAAATTCACCAAGTCCCACAAATAAAACTATAAAAAGTAAATAGAACTTAATTCTACATTAAATATGAAAAATGAGCGTTAAAATTGTTTAAAAGTAAAGAAATAGCTATATAAATGCATTGTTTACATTTCCGTGGCCCTTTAAAAGGTCGCTTCCGGTTTCAGAAATTTCATTTCCGGTTTATAATTTGGGCTAGAACTTTACCTCTAATTATCGCTGAACCAAAAGTAAAGCAATTTTGGATTCCTAAATGTTTCAACTTTAATTTGAAATAATAAAAAAATCGAAATTTTTCACAAACACAGCGATTTGAGGGTAGGCACATACCATATAGATATTCCATTAATTCAGTACTGTTGTATTGATGAAACCTCAATAAACAATAAAACACAATGTATTTCATTGTTTTAAGTAGATTAAAATTGAATATTTGAAAGAAAAAAAATAGTTTCATTTCCGTGTCAAATGTAGACACTGCATCTAAAACAATAATTATGTATGCAATACCTAACCAAAAATCCTTCTCTATATCTCCAAATCCTTCTTTATAACTTTTCCAATCTTTGAAGAAATAATCTTTTTCTCTTTGAAAGTATCCCCTTCTCTGTATCACCTGAAAGAAGAACTCATTATTTAATACATAACATAGTTTAGCTGTGCAGGTTAATTTTTTTTTCTATTGCTTAAAACGAAATTCATTTTATTACGGCAACACCAAACCTCTGAGAACTTTGATCTCTAGTTTAATTCAAAATTGACGGTGAACTAAAATTCCTTATTTGATATACCACCGTGCGCTTAATTTCGTGAATTCCATACTGTTGTGTTGATGAAATGTCAATAAACATGAAAGAAAAAACAATGAATTTCATTGTTTTAAGTATATTAAAATTAAATATTTGAAAGAAAAATATAGTATCGTTTTCTTATCAAATGTAGACACTGCATGTAAAACATTAATTATGTATGCAATACCTAACCAAAAATCCTTCTCAATGTCTCCAAATCCTTCTTTATAACTTCTCCAGTCTTTGAAAAAATAATCTTTTTCTCTTTGAAAGTTTCCCTTTCTGTGTATCACCGGAAAGAACTCATGATTTCATACATATCATAGTTTTTCAGTGCAGGTTAAATTTATTTTCTATTGCTTAACACGAAATTCATTTTATTAGGGCAACACCAAACTTCTGAGAACTTTGATCTCTAGCTTAATTCAAAATTGACGGTGAACTACAATTCCTTATTTGATATACCACCGTGCACCTGGTATGAGGACAGTCATAATTATTGAAGTTACACGGGTTACAAAGGCAGATGCCCAAATCTGCCTAACATTTAACAGTGTCAATAATCAAATAAACGAAATCTGTAGAGGCATTTTTTAATTTATTACTATTTTTCAGCGGAACAAGAGACATTTAATTTGAGGAATGTATTTTAAAAATAAAAATGGCATCAGCTCGGTAATGAGGCTCCAGATGACTGCCACCAGAGGCAGAAGAAAAATATTTTATGAAGGATTTAAAACATGGCGAATATTCTGGAAAGGCTTTTCAAAAATAATTTTTTCATAAAAACAAAAATAAGAAGTCTCATAACATAAATGATTATAAATTCCGGGCAGAAAATTTAAAGTTATAGCATCTTTTATTCTAGTTGTTAATATTCATGTTTTGATATATTTGATTAATATGAATTTTGGTTCATAAAAATTGTGAGGGGAGAAAGGAAATAAAAAAAAAACTTTGCATACAACAATAGGATTTAAGAAAATATTTTGGGAAAACAAAACAAACTTTCCGTAAACAGAACATTTTTGCAGTCGTCGCTCCATTTTAGTCGTTATTCAGAAACCAATGCGAAGAACATTGAAAATATAACTTATATTTAACGGATAAATTATAAAAGCTGTTGATATATACCTCTAGCGTACGCACGATTTTTTTTTTGTGTGTTCCAAATTCCACACATCCGGCTAACGGCGGGAAGAACTACTGCTTATCAGAAATTACTGAACCAGATTAAGAATTCCAGATAGTGTTAAAATGCAATGTAAATGTATGATACCTATATAGGAAACATTAATTACAAAATGGTTAGGACGAACATTTAAAAGTCTACCTGGACCGCTGGAGGTGTATATGGCAATTTTAACTCCACCCACGAGAGAAGGGGTCTCTATCCATGCATTTTTTAAACTCCTTGTCTTCTCATATAAGATAATGGTTTTGTGAAGTAGGACATCATGTGACCAAAAATTCAATTTCTAGGATGTATAAATAATGTAGGTCCCAAACTGGCCCCCTGTTTCCTTGTACATACCACGGTTTCAATTTTATTAAAAGTACAGATATAATAGCGAAATATTAAATTATTTCTTTCTTATAAGAAAAAATATCTGTGAACTTACAGTCCATCCTCCTCCGTCCGTTTGCATATCGCAATATACTTTGAGCGACTTGTCCTCTGCTATTCTACTTAGAGGCCATATCGTATAAACACCGCTTTTGTTGTAGCCCATTTGGAGCAATTCACTACAGTCTAAGACTCCTCGAGTGACATTGTTTCCACAGCTCATACCTGAAAATGGGAGTTTATGTAAAAGTTAATTAATCTTTTCCATTTTATTAAATTGTTTCATTTGTAAAATATTTGATTTCGTTGAAACATTACACAAATTTGAAACAACAGCTATAAAAATAAACTGCGATAAGCATATTGGAAAGTAATTTTCATTTTGCACAAAGCCCAAATTTATGCTTTATACGCATATTGTAAAATATGTAAACTGAGTATAGATCACCCCATTATCAGCCTCTACACAACTATTATTATTTAAATCAATTTCGAAAAAATAACTGCAATATACTGCACTTAGAGTGATATTGTTTAAAATCAATATTTCTTTACATTATTCATCGAAGGAATTGCAGGGTGCCTTATGGAAAAATATTTTATTGTTAATTGTTTTCCTTCCTGTTTCAATGCGGCAGGAACTTTTCGGTAACTGTAGGTACTTCTTGAAATTGTTTGATTAACATTTTCCTTACTGGATGGGATAGCATGTATCCCAGGAATAAATATATATATATATATAACATTCATTTTTCTCATATAACATTCATTTTTCTTAAAGACTCCTTTATTCTATATTAAATATAAATTACCTGCACTTTAAAGTAATTAATACTCTTTGTTTTAAATAAATAATAAGTAACAAAAAGTAAAATACAACAACAGACACACACACACACATATATATATATATATATATATATATATATATATATATATATATATACATATAGATATATATACATATAGATATATATACATATATGTATATATATATATATATATATATATATATATATATATATATATATATATATATATATATATATATATATATATATGTATATATATATATATATATATATATATATATATACATATATGTATATATATACATATATGTATATATATATATATGTATATATATATATATATGTATATATATATATATATATATATATATATATATATATATATATATATATATATATATATATATATACATATATGTATATATATATATATATATATATATATACATATATGTATATATATATATATATATATATATATATAGTTTACAAATGTAAATTACTTAATAGGAAACAAAAATGAGTAAATAAATTTTAGGCGCTAAACTTCTCACAAAAATATTTACGATATATAGATATTTAAAATTAAGATGACTAAAAGGGCAGATGCGGCCATTTAATACTCCTATAACCTGAAATAAGATAGACATATAAAAATAACGAAATCGGAGGTGGTATAGTTGATGACTGGGGGGGGGTTGTGACCCCCCAACCCCGGTTAAACATGTTTTAAGCCTGGCAACACTCCCGGAGGTCGGCTATAACACCAAGACAGTAATAAACAATTATGAAGAGGAAAAATATTTTAGATGAAATAGATAAGTTAAACCAGATGTCTCTATTAATATAGGCAACTAAAACATAATTACAAGATGAATAGCGTTTTAACTTTTTAATAAAGAAAAAATAAAAAGAAAAAAATCTTAATACTAAGATACAGAAAAACAATAATACTAATTAACTAAATAATTAATCACTAACATATACACTATACACATTAAGATACAAAAATACTTAGCTCCACACCAAGCAATGAGACACGAAACTCATGCACACTCACTTTTATAGACATAGTAGGGATAAATATTGCCCTATTAGGGAAATTTTTGGTGTTGCCAACTTATTTTAAAACGATTCTCACAATATTTATTGTCTAAATTAAAAACTGGGTTAGAATTGATACGAGGAAATTGACAGGAAAACCCTGGTCAATAGCTATAGTTATGAATATAATAATACTGACGTCCATAGTTTTTTTGTTATAATGTAAACGTTGACAACGTGTTATCTATTTAGTAACTATATTGCGTTTAATATTTAAATGTAGAGCATTACTCCAATTCATAATCCTAACAGTTTTAAAGTTGTAAAACTCGCGTTTATCATATAGACTGTATGATATTAGGTTTTGATTAACATTTAAACTCAAGGCTAAACCATGTATTTGCTTACAGAAGTTTCTACCATTATATAAAACTGTTTCATTAAGTATAAGATCTAATAACGCACGATATTTATTTTCAGTTATATATGTCTTTAAATCATATTGATCGTACAATCCAAGTATAATACTATAGAGATCTTTTAGGTCGATAGAGTTGAAAAGATCCGTAAAATCGTAGCTTTTAACGTTGGTTATATCACCTTTACCTTTTATCTGTTTAACTATTTCTAAGCTATTATTTATGAAATAGCCACCTTCTTTACTTATTTTTTTATAAACTATTTTAAGTATATTTAAATGTTTATTATTAACAAGCGTTAAGTAAGTATTGCAGCCCACAGTTACAGTTCCAAATTTAACAGGTAATTTATGAAATTTAGGGATTAAGACTAAATAGGGAAACTTTAGATTTTTAATATCATAACCTGCACGGCGATATAAAGCTTTGATACGATTTTGTATAGTACAAGACATAGAATCTAATTTTTTATAAACAGTATTATCATTATAGCACTGTAATAGTTTGTCATAATAAAAGTTTTTGCATATAAATGCATAGTTAGCAGAAACTTTATCAACATAAGTTATAGCAAAATGATCTTGTAAAGCAGTTATAGCCGGTTTTAAGGTATTAAAATTTACATGAAGATTTTTTGGCTTAGTTCTCAGATAAGCAATTTTAAAATCACTTAAATAATGAAATTTCCACTGTTCGAATGTACTTACAGGTATACTATGCTTTATAGCTGTTTTATATATAAATTCATCAAGATTACGGTTGAAAATTTGGAATACATTCTTTTTATAACCTATGCGAAATCCAGTACCATAATTCATTAAATTAGTCAAAGCCGTATTGTCTGAAATTTGAGTATTACCTGTTATAATGTGGCTGTAGTGTTCATTGTAACCGGTCATATTATGTTTACAATTACAATTTCCAGGAGAAGCATGAACTACATTTTTTGATATATTATTATAGTTGAAAACATAGCGACCCAACGGTCTACTATATTTGAAGCTATTAAATATTTTTATATTGTTCAAAGGAAAATATTGCATATTCTGATTTAAAATTTTTGTAAATGGTATTTTATCGAACTCATTGTTTGCATACTCAGTTATACATTAAATATTGCTACAGCTTTTTGTCTCGTAGTCATGTAATGTTATGCCACAATCAGAGCTCTTATTTTTGACTAGGTCTATAATAATAGGAATGAAATGCGTATTATTAGGAATAAGTTGTTTTAAAGACTTTACAATAACCAACTTCCATAGATTATTTAGCCAAACGTTTTTACAACCATAAATGATGTTTTTAATCCATTTTATTGGATAATCCGGTTTTAAATTTATAGTTTTACATAGCATGTTGAAAGAGTCTATATAATCTTTATATTTATATTTACTACGACGACCACCTCTTTGCTTACGTTTTAGATAGTTTTTACTACTGGAATAGTTAGAATTCTGTTCCAATACACTTTGTGTATTGGATTTAACAATATAATTCCAATTGTAATTTTTGTCGTAAACGTTACTGTTAAGACCTTAAGGGTAATCAGTTGAATGTAATCTAATATGATTTCCTTCCCACCATAGTCTAGTTTTAGTGTCAGGAATCACATCTATAATAGACATAATAATACTGTCTACACCATGATTTTTAAAATGTAGGATTTTAAAAGAACAATCTTCAGTATTAGTATCACAGCGATAAATACTGCTACGGTGTTGATTTAATCTGATGTTTAAAGTGTTCTTAGTTTGCCCTATATAAGATGAATTACATACTTTGCAAGTCAATTTATAAACACAATTATAAACTTTGCAAAAGATTTTAGATTTTAAGTCAGTGTTAATCTGACAAGGGTTTGCGCTAGGACACAATTTACATCTTTTGTCGTTACAACAACGGTATTTGAAAAGACCCATGTTAGGATAAAAGCTCCTATTCGTGTATAAAGGTAATTTTAGTGAGGAAGCGGGAGAAGTATTAAAAATTACAGTTTTTTCCTTTCACTTAGTTTAGGCAATGATTTAGTAAAATAGCTAGTAATAAGACTAGGGGCAGTAAGACTAGGGTTACTTGCTGACGATCTGTCAAATACCCTACTATTGACAGACCGAGCAATTGATATATTACAGCTCATATTCAAAATCTAAATTTTATTCTAATATTTTGATGTGTTTCAGAAAGCTGTTGTATACCTAATTTATTGTATTTTATATTTTGTAAATGTTAAAATCTTATCTAAACATTCCAGATTTAATTTATAAGAAACTTAATTGCATTTACTTAGTATCAAAAATAAATAAATGGAAAATAATTTCTTTCTTATTACTTTTTCTCAATTATTCTAATATTTTGAATCTGAGCTGTAGTATCAACATTGCCAGTCTCTACAACAACCAACACACACACATACACACACACACACACATACATATATATATACATATGCATATATATATATATATATATATATATATATATATATATATATATATATATATATATATATATATATATATATATATATATATATATATATATATATATATATACATACACAGGGTGTCCCAAAACGACCGCATAAACTCTGCACAGCTAGATTCCTCGTTGAAAGTACATAAAACTGCCGCAGGAACACCAGGAACGTTGGTCTCTTAACGTGTGGGCCGGCATAGTCGGGGATCGCCTGCTTGGACCATATCTGTCGCCTGAACGGCTCTCGGGACAGTCGTACTTGGTGTTTCTCAATGAGGTCTTAACCGAGTTCCTCGATGACATTCCATTAGCGGCAATACAGGAACTTTGGTTCCAGCATGATGGGGCTCCGGCGTATTTCTGTGCTTCTGTATGTGGTTGGCTAGATATGGAATACCCCGGCCCCTGGATCGGACGTGGGGGTCCGGTTCTATGGGCGCCACGTTCGCCAGATCTTACACCGTTGGATTTTTTTCCTATGGGGCGATCTCAAGGAACTGGTGTATCGAGTGACAACACAAATGGACTTAGTTGCTCGTCTGCATGCTGCTTGTACATCGGTGGACCCCGTGATGCTGCAACGTGTGATGACAGCCATTCCACGGCGTGCTCAAACCTGCCTCGACATTCACTGCGGACACTTTGAACATCTTCTTTAAATTGTGCATGCTGTTCATATGTTCAATAAAGTGTTTTTTCTTGCACTGGCAGTGACGTCATACTTTGTTTTTCGTATTTTTCTCGTAAACTATGGATCGTAGAGGAACGCCTCTTTGGGCAGTTTTTATGTACTCCCAACGAGGAATCTAGCTGTGCAGAGATTATGCGGTCGTTTGGGGACACCCTGTATATATATATATATATATATATATATATATATATATATATATATATATATATATATATATATATATATATATATATATATATATATATATATATATATATATATATGTGTGTGTGTGTGTGTGTGTGTTGGTGTTATATTTTACTTTTTGTTACTTATTATTTATTTGAAACAAAGAGTATTAATTTTTTTAAAGTGTAGGTAATTTATATTTAATATAGAATAAATAAGTCTTAAAGAAAAGTGAATGTTATATTTAATTAATAAATGAAGTTAAACAAGATAATGTATAATGTTTCAGTATTATTTTAGCATTTTACAAGTATTTAAAACAAATTATTAATTATTGTTAACTTATTTCTTGTTATTAAAGCCAGATGAGTAATTAATTTCTCTTAGTTACATATTTCATTTAATTGTGGTGAGCATTGCGTTGTGTATTATTTCTCCAATCTAAAACAATAACCTAGATTCTATGGCTAACAGAAATTCACAAATGTACACTCTCCAAAACATGACAGACACAATTATTTCTGAGGAATAAACAAAAAAAAAATATTTAATTATTTTAACACACGTTAATAATTATCTTTTCACTTTACTTTAAACAGTAAAAATTAGTATAAACTTACTTTCAATAATCTTCATAATAAAATCACCATTCTAATACATAATAAAAACACATTCAACTTGTAATTATAATAGCATTACATAATATAACATCATATTAAAATTATTAAGAGTTCACGTGAACATCTTCATTATAAATTCATCATACAAATACTATTTAATAACAACCTCATTCTACTTATAATAATAATAAAATTAGATAATATCCCTCGTATAGAAATTATTAAGAGTGAGCAACAAAAAAAATAAAATGGCCGAAATGAAATAGTGATTGACTGACGAAAAAAAAATATTATAAGAACAAAAAAAAATATTTAAATTATGCCACGGCTAAAAAAAATTTTTTTTAATTATCTGAGAGGATAGCTTAATAGTCTCGAGGCCACTTCCATGTTGAATCGTCTTAGTACATCGGGAGAGTCACTTCTCCAGCTCCAGGGTCTTTATTCAAATCTTCATAATCAGTTTCCAGATGGCACTGTAGCAACAGCGTGGATCAGAGAGAGAGTCAGCCAGCGAGTCAGTGAGAGAGTCCTCATTTTTTTCGTGTCTATCCTTTTTCTAATTTCTTCCAGTCCATTCTACGGGCCCCCCTTCGATTTCATCATCTGTGCTCTTATTGTACGAACACATCTCCAGGGCTCATGACCCCCTCACATACGGGAACGTAGTCCGACCCAAGGGTCCGCTGAGCAGTACATTTCTGTCGTAAATGTGAGCAAATTTTGTCTCTTCTCTTGAATGAAACTGAACAAACTCTTAGCGTCATTTTGTTTAAGATTTTCGTGAAGCACTTCTGTATTTTAATCCAGTACGCGATAATTTAAAATTATAAATAAATATATATATATATATATATATATATATATATATATATATATATATATATATATATATATATATATATATATATATATATATACCAAACAAACACAGAGGCATCGGGCCGGGGCCGGACGATTCCGGCCAGCCGATTTCTCCACTGCCGGGCCGGCGCATTAGGTCAGTATCGGATCCGTCACGGGCTTGTTCTCTCGACCGCGACTTTCCCGTCGAGTGCTGGGCCGCTTCCGGTAACAATGAAGCTATCGTGCATCCGACTGTGAACCGAATTGACGGAGGGTGACGGGCCGGTTACGGGAGCAATAATTCGTGTCGACAGGCCGTCAAATACCCATCTCGAAACCATCAAAGCGCCATCGATCAGGGTTACTTTCCAGTACTGGGCCATAATTGGAATTCCGACAGATTTTCTAAGTTTTTCTTAGACCCCTTCCTTTCACATACTTTTTATTTTTATTAATGAGATTGTTTATGATAACAGTACTTATGATAACAGTGTTTATGATAACATTTGATATACATCAGATGATATATATCTGATATATATCTTTAGATATCAGATGTTATATATATAATACTTGATATATATAACATCTGATATCTACCCTTACACTTTATTTCTTTTTTTTTCTGGCTCTCCATGTATAACTAGTATTAATATTTTTAACTTTTCTCTTTTTCTCCTGTATTTACAGGTAATAGAAAATATTAATCTCTGCTAAAACCTAAAATTTTTGTTCAGAATAATCCCTTAAAATTATATTTTGTACATTTTATTTTAAGTAAAGTTCGTAAATGTTCTCGAGATAAAAAAATTATAATATTTTCCACAGAGGAAATTTATTTCATTCTTCTCAAAGTTAAAAGTGAGGTGTAATATATATTTGAAAATCAGGAATTACCCGATTATATAATCTTAATTTTTATAATTTATTTGAAAATGATTTAAAATTAAAATTGAATGTAGTTCAATGTTTTATACATTTTGTTCATTCCTTTTTTAGTAGTTGACAAGTGAAAAAATTTCATAGTTTTGCATACCAAAGAATGGTTCATTGTTATAGCTTAGCTGTTCAAGAAATATTTTGTTTTGAGACATCTTCAAATACGTCTTGATAAGTTTATTCTTTGGTGATAAAAAATAATAATATTCTGTCATCCTACACTCTTATATTGCTGAATACGATAAGACTGAAAAAAGGACTGAAAAAAAATTATAAAACATTGAACTACATTCAATTTTAACTTTAAATCATTTTCAAATAAATTATATAAATTAAGATTATATAATCGGGTAATTCGTGATTTTCAAATATATATTACACCTCACTTTTAACTTTGAGAAGAATGAAATAAATTTCATCTATGGCTAATATTATAATTTTCTTATCTCGAGAAAATTTACGAAGTTTACTTAAAATAACAAGTACAAAATGTAAACATACCTCTCGGTCATTGTCCAATGACGGTATATTAAAAAAATGTTGGAAATAAAGAAAATCCCACACAGTCGAGCATCGGAGAGTAACAAATGTTCAACCATATAGAGAACTGAAGACATTAACTGTGTCGGAATATAATTGGCATAAAAAGCGTGCGCCAAAGTTTTGCCAACACAAAATCGCCAATTTTTATACGTCCTGTATAAAAGATTGGCGACTGCCCAAAGAGCATTCCCGTCTATTTTTGAATTATCCCCAACTCTTTCTCAGAAAACGGTCCCTTCTGCTACTTGACACCTCAACGAGTGTCCACGAAGTGGGGACAAAAGAATCTCACCCTCCCAATGCCAAGAGAGAAAAAAGTCAAGAGAGGGGGGGGGGAAGGCAAGTCAGCTGCACCGTTAAAAAATTAAAACTAATTTATTAGTAAAATAATGAATATAAAAATATTATCATTATGCTAGATAACTACTTAGAGTTAAAAAGGAAATTTACAAGTATAACTGGAAATAAACAAAACCACATTGGTTTTAAAAACGCTACTCCGCCTAGCAACCAGTTGGGAAATACATTTTTCGTTTTTGTTTTAACACGTTTTAACCCATCAAATAGCGTCGGTGCGGGCGATTTTTGTCAGGTTGCAGGAAAATACTATTTTATGCCCTGAGCCTATAAACCACGGCCCGGGATAATTTGCACTATATTAATTTTGAACGTGTCCACCTCAACAACTGAAAAACAAAGCTTTTTGTCTCTAATTTTTGTGCTGGATTTTGTGATTGCTGACCAATAAAAATATTTCACAGGTAAGGAAACTTGATGATATTTTTTCATTAAAATATCACAGCACCTCACTAGAATCAGCAGAAATCCATCAAATATGCCTCATTATTTACAGTGGCTCCCAAAAGTGTTCGTACACTTACGATTTTCAATGAAATAGGGGTCTATCCATTAATTAAAATGAATATTTCAGAATGGGTATTTAACAATAAGATGTATAATCTATTCTTAACAAAACTACATGAAATATTTTGAAAACATAGTAAAACTTTATTTTTAAGAAACCAGTAATCAAAAAGTAACAAAAACTTTATCCCAAAACAGTCATCGAACACTTGTAAAAAAATCTCTACTTATAAGCATATATTCTAATTTTTCGTTAAGTTAATATTTAGTAGGATATCCTTTAGCATCAACAACAGCTTTTAAACGTCTGGGAATAGATTGCACTAGTTCTTTTGTAATTTCTGCATCAATGTTCATCCATTCTTCCATCATAATTGTTTTTAGTTCGCTTTTTCTTTTAAAAATGTCGTGTTTTCGTACTCGAACCTCCAGTTCTCTCCAAAAATGTTCTATTGCGTTTAAATCTGGCGATTGAGGTGGTGTTTTCAAAACTTGTGGACAATTATAGAGACACCAGAGGCGAACGTTGAGAGCCGTGGGCTTAGGACCGTTTTCTTGATTAAAAAAAATTCAAATACCCAAATTTTAGGCTGATAATTTTAAATTGTCTCTTAAAATATTTATATAAACAGCATGATTCATTATGCTATCAATAAATACCAAAATACCTAGTCCTGATGTTGACATGCACTCCCACACAAGGACACCTCCATCGCCATGCTTAACTGTTCCTACTAAGTTCTTAGGATTAAGTTCCTCATTTTTTTCTTCTCCATACAATTATATGCCCATCGGAACCAAAAATGTTAAACTTGCTTTCATCGGCAAATAAGACACTATTCCAATAGGTTTGGGGCTTATTAATCATTGATAGTGCGAAGGAAAGCCCGAGCTTTCTGTTTTTCTCACTCACAAAAAAAATTCTACGGGCAGAACGCCCATATAATCCAGCTGCTCTGAGAACTCGTCGAACAGTTTCAGGTGAAATTGAAGTAGAAAATGTTTCATTAACTTCTGCAGAAAGTTTTACAGCACTCAAACGTAGATTTTTCACAAATTTTCTAATTATAAATCTCTGATTACGTTTTGTTAACTTTGCCGGACGACCTTTTCTTATCTTGATTTTTATCCGATTTTCTTCTTTAAAGCGTTTTATCACATACTGCACAGTATAATGGGATAAATTAAGTAATTTAGCAATATTCCGAACTGATTTACCACAACTATGATGAAAAATAATCAATTTTCGATCAATGCTGTTTGTTGTTTCTTTGCGAGCCATTTTTAAATAATAAATAGAATATTACGGATAGTTAAGAAAAAATTAAAGCCAAACGATATTTTAAATGCCACCACAATTCAAAAATAAAAATTATGCGCCAGGCGATAATTTTAGCTATGAATTTATCCAAAAATATTTCAGTGTACGATGACTTTTGTGAGAAAAAGTTTTGTTACTTTTTGATTATTGGTGTCTTAAAAATAAAGTTTTACTATGTTTTCAAAATATTTCATATAGTTTTGTTAAGAATAGATTATAAATCTTATTATTAAATGCCCATTCTGTAATATTCATTTTAATTAATGCATAGATCCCTATTTCATTGAAAATCGTAAATGTACGAACACATTTTGGAGCCACTGTAGGTGTTCATATTCAAAATGAACTATTTCCCTTTTGAAACAAAAAATAAGACATGAAATAATATCACTCTTAAAATTTTGTAAATATTATTCTATTGTTTTAGATTCCACCCCTGATCTAAGCAACCAAGATCGACTTACTGTTGTAATAAGACTTGTTATATTAAGTAATAAATCAAAGCAAATAGAAATTAGGGAGCATTTTTTGGGGATTTATTTCAATATCAGATTTCCTTGAAACAGATAAATCAAATAGGTCTACAAAATGTAAATATGTGGAAAGTATGTTACATGATCCATTTAAAAATGAAAAATATATTATAGCGAGAAGATTTATGTGATGAAACTGACAACGTTGCCCTATATATTTCCCTTGAAATGAACGTTATAAATGTGATTCAATACCTATTTACAAACAACCTCATCTATGTGTTTCCAAATTTAGTGATTACCATACGAATTTTATTAACATTGCCTGTGATTGTGGCTAGCGGGGAAAGAAGCTTTTCAAAACTTAAAATAAGAAAAAATTATTTGAGATCCACAATGGGACAAGAAAGGCTTTCAGACTTATCTATTATTAGCATCGAAAAGGACATTTCGGAAGATATAGATGATCAGATATTCTAACAGAATTTGCATTAAAAAAGGCAAGGAAAGCAAAGATTATCTTTTTGACTGACTTATTAAGTATATGTATTAATAGATATGTGTTGTATGTATTTAATATAACGTATTCATTTAGTTGTTATATCAATACATAAATAATTATTATGTTAGGTTATAAAATTAAAAAATAAACTGAATTTATAATATTTTCTGTAATTCGTTGTTTCATTTAAGGTAAAAATATTTCAGAGAAATTTCAATTAATCCATATGGTATGGGGGGGGAGAATTATTCTCGCACACGGGTGGCAGCTACCCTAGAAACTGCCCTGTATTTACTAGCACATTAAAAGCTACTAAATTACAGTGAACATTTACATACGTACAAACACACACTTTCTAATTTTATCTCTGATGAGATGGAGTTTGTTTTTATGAAGCATATTCGGAAAATATGAATACGGTTCACATCAATGGGTGTTAAAACTTATAAAGTATTTGTACCTACATTTACATATACGTTGGTCTGCTATGTGAAATTTAATTTCAGTCATCAATTATTTTTATTTCATTTCCTCGATTCATTCTTTATTGTTCTATACATCACTAGGTATAAAGTATGCGAATAAATACTGTAAAATTGACGAATAACATTCAATGTACCTCAATATTTTAATACCAATATTATGACTGTATAAAGGTTTAAAAATGTATGATATGTTTTAGTGTTTAATCTGTTAATCATTTATTGAAATGCATTCGGACGCAAGAGAACTGTCACTCGAAGTATTTTTCTTTATGCTATGAATATATCTATCTTCTGATAAATAAAAACGGTCATGTTATTCATTACAAAATCAATATACGTACCCCCCCCCCCGAAAGAAAAGTTCCGAAAATAAGCTAAAATGGTCATGTTTCTATAAAAAAATGGCTCCAATTCCTGCGTCATGAAATATTTAAATCATAAAATAATTATCAACACCATCACCGAAAAATTTGAAGTACAAATAAGTGTAACCCAGCGGTCTACCAAAAAAACGAAATGTAGCGCCTAACGAAATTGATATTGGCACAATGCAACTGCTGGTAGGGTTGCCAGGTAAATCGCAGAGAACCTGAGTTTGAAATGAAGCGCCAGATAGATACCCGCTTTGGCATCCAAGAGAGTCTGCCGAAAAGTCTGTCTTAATCAAAATGAAAAACAAATTAAGGCAGGTACTACTGTTTGCTCTCTTGTGCATAAACTCTTGATCGAAAAAATTATCCATTTGTAAGTGGATGTTTATTTCATTTCTATATAAAAGCCAAAAATAAATTAATATAATCTAATAATAGTTGATGTCTGTCAAAACATGATGGCTAGATAATAAATGAATGTACTAATACACAAATTATATTCAACACATCATTGTCAAATATTGAAAATCATAATAATGTGCAGAAACAAATTGTGATTAAGCGGCTTCGTGCTTAGTGAGTATCTAAAGACATATTTAAAAATGTCATTGAGCATGTGCAGAAAGCAATTTTTTTAAATTGTAAATTATCGCTAATTAAACAGCATCAAATAAACAATTTCCATGAGGTTTACTGTTGTATTTCACAAATATAATTATCATAAAAAAATAAGGCAGAGATAGATCTAGAGAGACTTCTCGGAATAAACGTGTTTATCATTAAAACATGTCACTGAACGTGGGCGGAAACAGTGAGTTTCTAAAGACAGATTTAAACATGCCACTGAGCATGTGTAAAAATCAATTGTAAATTGTAAATTATCGCTAATTAATAGAAATTGCTGTCACAAAAACCAAATTTTACAAATCTACAGATTACAATCTTTCGTTTAAGACCAAAATGAAGTAAATTGATGAAGTAGATTTCTCTCACGGACTGCCCAAAAAGTCGGCTTAGCAAATTAAATATATAGATGATATATATTATGCATATATCACATAGTATAACCGAAAGATTATATTATGTCAGCAGTATACTTCTGATATAATACAATCTTTTCATACAAGGAAAATTATGTGAATTTTTCGTGCAAAAGAAGTTTCACAAAACTGAAATACATATTTATGAAAAGTCTGTTTAATTTAATCTTCGCCTTCCCTTTCAAATCCATAATTCTGATGCAGATTTCTGTTACTTGTGGTTACGAATCGGACGATCGATTCCGGGACGTTAGAGGAAAAGCGGTTTTGGTTCGATTCCCATCCAACCATCACAGGCCCTCAAATGGGTACACACTACGGGATCCCCCGTCGGAGATTAGTAAATCACCCGGCAACGGTACGGATCATTTTCCCCGAGCCTATCGTTCTACCGTCGCCTCCAAAACCGGCCCGTCAAGTTGCCGTCAGTCTTGTGTTTGTTGGGTATATATATATATATATATATATATATATATATATATATATATATATATATATATATATATATAAAGAAAAAATTAAGCGTATAAAAACTTAAAAATTATAACGGGGTAAATAAATAAAAGATTAAACAAAACTTAAATCTTTAAAAAAAACTTTACCTTGATTCAGTCAATACACATGAAAAATAATTAAAATAAATTGAAAATTGTCATTCAATCAGATACTAAAACAAATTAAATAACTGTATGGTACATTTATCGTACATAAAACATGATTTATAATTTGCTAAACTTTCATGAATGCCACCACAAATAATCCGCTCGAAAATTAATCTAATGACACAAATGAAACAACAAGTGGAGAAAATTATAAACTTATTTAATTCTCTGTATATTTAATTTACAAAATTTAATTTATAAAGTGATACACAACAATGTATGTGTAACGGTTTTAACCAACTTGCGTGGATGTTCTTTTATGCGAGGAATAGAGAGACACAAAAAATACTTCCATAATTTTGTCCCAAGCTTTTATTACATCGTTTTTAAGGGACACAGCAAAGACAGCGCATATAAAGCGCATATAAAGGAATTAAAAAAGGATTTATTTGGCATACAGAGCCCTAATTGTCAGCTATACCCTGTTGGCCTATGTGTTCTCGACTGCAGTCCAACTCCAAATGCGAACAACAAAGCGCTGCCCTCGGAAGTAGGGTTGCCACACGTCAACCTTGACACGGATTACCAGACGTGGCGCGCTTTACGGTATGTATGTCGAAATATTGATGGATTTTTGCACTTTTCAGTTTAACTGTTTACTGCTTGTCCTACCGATACAGACTGAGTTCGGAACGCTGCCAAAATGATAACTCGCGTGGTATATCCGAATATGTCCTTTGTAATGAGCCCACTCTGCCGAAGTTCTTTATGCAAAACACTATAAGTTCAAAGCGGATTTTTGTACGAGTATTCAATCGTTAGTTTCAGAAAGATTGATAACAGTGGTATTATATTTTTTTTCGAAGTTACAATATTTTGCCATTTCTAAACATCATTTGCTCATGCATTTTTTCATTGTGTGCATTCCTTAGGTAACAATTTTGTACTGTAACAATGTAATTTTTTTTCGTACTGCGCTATAAGCAGCAATCAAAAAGGATTTCTTCGTGGTTACGTTTTTGTTGTTGTGTAAAAACCTAAAGCTCTCGCAATCGAGGAGTGCGTCAAACCTTTCCCATTTACTATAGGTAATAAAACACGACAATACAGATCCATTTAATCGAAGAAATCCAGTTATGTATGTTTTTATTTTAAGACATTTACGATTTCTTCATGTGACCTTGTCAGAGAGAAAAATAACCAACTTACATTCTGGGACATTAGACTTTGCTTTTGAAATCATGTCGACAGCTGCATCTAAATAGGATACGGTGATTTTCTGCTCACAGCTAGATGCGGCTTTGCAACTTGCATAGCATAGCGACATGAGTCCTAATAGCGCCAAACAGATGGCCCTGGAAACAGAAAAGGAAATTTAGAAGTTCGTGATGTTGTTTAACCTTTAGCTTAAGGGGCCCATTTTTCCGATTCCCTCTTTAGAAACGGAAATTTTATACCTCCTTTGCAAGAACCGCCATTAAGTGGATTATGTATATATATACACTGCTGGCCACTGTAAATGCAACACCCTGAAGGAAACATGCAAATAACATGAAATTTACAACATGCATTAGCGGAGGTGAGATATGGAAATGATTAGAATTTCAGCGCAGACGCACATCACGCGCGCCTGTGGCGCCACTTCAAAGCGCTATTTAAGGCTTGGAGATTTCGACGATTTCAAGTTCGGCAATTGTGTTTTTCTTGTGGTTTTTTCAAAAAAACGATCAATTATGCCTCGTCGAAAACAGCGATCATCTTTTGATCAAGTATCCGAAGTTCGAAAGAGGAAGGATAGTGGCCTACCGAGATTGTGGATTATCTTTCAGGGAAATTGGTAGTCGTGTTGGACGAAACCAAACAACTGTAATGCGGATATGTGATCGTTGGATACAGGAGGGTACGACGGACCGGCGTGTTCGATCGCATCCACCTCAGCGCACCACTTCACGTGATGACAGGCAAATTGTGCGCATGGCAGTGACGGATCGCTCAGGCACATCACGAACCATAGCACAGCACATGCAGTCTGTAACGCATCATCCAGTGTCTGCGCGTACCATTCGATGCCGTTTACAGCAGAGTGGTCTGTCCGCAAGACGTCCATTGTTTTGTCTACCCTTGACGCAGAACCACAGACGTCTCCGCCGCCAATGGTGCGATGACAGAAGGATGTGGACGGCAGAATGGAATGAAATTGTCTTTACTGACGAGTCACGCTTATGTCTGCAACACCACGATGTTCGTATTCAAGACTGGAGACACCGTGAAGAGAGGATGCTGAACAGCTGCGTTATGCACCGCCACACTGGTCCTGCACCGGGTATTATGGTATGGGGCGGTATTGGATATCACTCCCGCACACCTCTAGTACGCATTGCCGGTACTTTAAACAGCCAGTGCTACATCTCCGAGGTGTTGGAGCCAGTTGTCCTTCCTTACCTTCAGGGCTTACCCACAGACATATTTCAACAGGATAATGCGCGATCACACGTGGCACGTATTGTCTAACGGTTCTTCGTCAATCGCCAGATTGAATTGCTTCCCTGGCCGCCTTGCTCTCCCGATCTTTCGCCGATAGAAAACATGTGGTCCATGGTTGCTCTTCCATTGACCCAGATTCCATCCCCAGCTGCCACAGCAGATCAACTTTGGCAACGTGTGGAAGCTGCTTGGTGTGCTGTACCCCAAGAACTCATCCAAAGTCTCTTTGAATCAATGCCGAGGCGTGTGGCAGCGTTGATATCCAACAATGGCGGCTACTCTGGCTACTGATTTTGGCAGGAACCACACTTCACAGAAGTCTATAAATTTAATTATTTGATACTTGGTCAGCATGTTATCTACAAAATAAATTTTGTTGTGATATCTCTTGTCTTTCTTCGTGTTGCAATTTGAGTGGCCAGCAGTGTGTATATATATATATATATATATATATAAACACGTGTGTGTGTGTGTGTGTGTTAGTTATGATTAAAAATTTTGGTACTTAGGATACATCGTAAAGTGTAGTGGGGTCTGCTTCAATAAAACACCCAGATTCATATATAAAATCCATATTTGATAAGTAGGAGTGCTATGAAGTGCTAGATTTTTTAAATTTTCTTGTATAAAATCTGATTTCCAAATCCTGTATTTTTAAGAGAATATGACTAGTCAAAAATTTTAAAAATCAATTTCTTAATAAAGATGATTTAGAATAAATGGTAACACCTATATTCAAGTAATTAATTTAGATCTTTTTTTTTTTTTTTGCTTTTTCATAATAAGGTACATATTTTGACACATATGAATTACATTACCAACTGTAATGAATTCATAAAGATCTATTGAATTTTTTGTCGATTTTATTGGAAATCTAATTAATTTTACTGACCTCATGAAGTCTGCGAATTTTTGTCACAACGATTAAGAGAGAGGCTCGGTAGCCCAGTTGGCAAGAGCAGCTGACCAGTGATCTGAACGTCCCTGGTTCGATGCTCGTCGCTGCAAATCTACCTCCGTGTTCACTAATGGCGGCCGGGGCACGTAAAATACGGTGTGGCTTCAATATCCTCCAAGTTCCTAAATTTACCTCTGGAGGTGTAGGGTCAAGTGTTCCGGTCTCGTCACTTGACTCGGTTCAAAATTACGGGATCGGTCATTTAGAGAAGTCGGACTCCGACCCTTGTGGTGCTAATAAAAACCGGAGCCGCGCCTTTATCGCCCATAGCCTTTCGGGACTTGATGTGATGTTACATGTCGGTCAAGGGGCATAAGCAACAACAACAACACGCTTAAGAGAATTTCATTTTATTTTATTTATAGAACTGTCTGTAGTCTGATAGCATTATACGTGAATATAAGGGCAAATTTATTCACAATTTAATATATTCTATGAATGTAATGTGGTTATGTTTCCACAAATCGCGCAGATTATTTATGTCATTAGAGTGGGTAATTTTTTTAATTACCCATAATTTACTTAAAGTTATTAATAATATCCATTATCATATTTTCGCATATACACTTATAAGCGCATTCAATTATTTCGAATAAATATCTGCCCCATTAAATTTATATAATTATACATAATCGAGATGTAGTCCGTGTATTTTTGTTTTGGTTAAGTTATATATATATATATATATATATATATATATATATATATATATATATATATATAGTTTACAAATGTAAATTAATTAATTGGAAATAAAAATGTTTAAATAAATTTTCGGCGCTAAGCTGCTCACAAAAATATTTACGATATATTGATACTTGAAATTAAGGTGACTAAAAGGGCAGATGCGACCATTTAATACTCCTATAACCTGAAATAAGATAGACATATAAAAATAAGCAAAAATTATCACAACCCCCCCAGTCATCAACTATACCACCTCCAATTCCGTTTTTTGCTTATTTTTATATGTCTATCTTATTTCAGGTTATAGGAGTATTAAATGGTCGCATCTGCCCTTTTAGTCATCTTCATTTTAAATATCAATATATATATATATATATATATATATATATATATATATATATATATATATATATATATATATATATAATATATATATATATATATATCTTAAATTTTGATTCAATTAAATTTTTTTACAATCAATAATGGATAAATATACTGTCTTTGAGAGTAAGTGTGTATTTTACGACTCAAAGACTTTTGCCGCTATTGTTTATAAAATTCACTATTTTTTTTCAAATATCTAAGATTTATACTGTATTGTTAAGTTTATTAAAATTTAATCAAGTAGTATATACTATAAATTTACTATGTGACTCCAGTGAAACGATTTTGCGATTCACTATACCCTAAAATCGATACAAAAATTTATATAAATATATTTTTGTGGTACAATAATATATAAAGTGATTTAAATACAGAAAATTTCGCTTTCGGTAAAGTCAACTGTAATACGAAAAATTTAAATTCTTTACGGTCAACATCAAAGAAGCATTGGAGCGACGATATATATAACTTAGATATATATTTGAATCTATAAAAATTAAGTAACTTTGAATTTTTACTTACATTTTTACAGGGTGGAAGTAAATCTGAAGAGTGAAGTGTAACTCAAAGTAAAACTGGAATACTTTTCATAAAAGCTTCGTTGAGACAGTATGAATAATGAACGACTGCAGAAAATTTAAAGTGAACTTGCTATCTGCAGTTGGTCACATGGTGTACTATCGGAATAATAGCTGACAGATTTCCTCTTGACCCTTTGATCCATAGACAAAAATTTCCTTCTTACAAATGGTGGGAAAGCCATTGATTAGGAATAAGGAAATTAAATATTAAGTGTTTCTCAGAAACTGGTTGCAAGTCCACGATAGCAAGGCCACAAAAGCGATAAACTGATTCCACAGCATACTGATGATTGATACCCCAGTCAAAATAGACCTGATTTTGACGAATGGCTAAAACAAATATGAAAGTTTTGAAATTTGGTGGAGATGTTTGTTAAGGCATGCTAATGAACATACTAAAAGTCCCCACCGATCAGACTTGAGCTTTCGCCGCCATCTTGGAAAATGTGTACACTTTTTTGGTTTTTTGGAAATATCTTTAAAAATATTGATTTTATAAAAAATAATTAAATGCAAAAATTAAAGATCATTAAATTATGAACGAAAATCCTTCATAACATTTTTTATATGTCTAACAGGAGCAAAGATAATTGACTTTGAAAAGAGTGCACTATCACACCGGGGAAATACCCGCGCATGTGCATACCATATTTAGCCAAATTAGTTTTACACTAAAGGGGAAGGTGTTTTGTATTTTTTTCAAATAACTAGGGAAATATTAACTTTACGTAAAAAAAAGTTTATTTCAAAAATTAAAAAATATTAAATTATTTACAAAAACGATTTTATACATTTTTATCGTAAACCTAACATGAACGAAGATACTGACTATAAAATGCGCGTTGATAATGGAGGTAGCTTCTACAAAAAACAATGCACAAAAATCATATATTATATTTTTTATAAGTCTAACATGAACAAAGATAATTGACTTTGGAAAGAGCGCACTATCACACCAGGCACGCTCATGTGCATACCGTAAGGCGACAAATCGGTCTTACCCTAGTATTTTCCTAGCCAGTTAATAGTTAGTCACCGTTCCGTGTGCGTCTGTGAACAATGGCTGATACGGAACTATGTTTTATATGTAAAAAAATAATGTCATATGATGATTTCGTGAATGTAGGAAAAAAGGGGATCGACGCTTTAAAGAGAGCTAGTGTCCAAAGAAAAGACAATAAGCATAAACAGTTGGAACATTTAAAATCTGTTTCGGTTCATTCGTTGTGTCGGAGAAATTACACCACTGCAGGAAGTATAAAAGTTGATTTAAAAAGAAATGCAGAAATTGCGTCCACATCCCAAAGTGAAGAGCTCGTGGTAAGTTTACGATATTTTTTACCTCAGTTCGGTTTTCGAACAAAATGATTCTTTTGTACGGCAGTGATAGACGAAGAATTCAAAGCAAGACAAAAGAAAAAACCAGCTGACAGGCTAAGAACTATATACGAAGTTAGGAGTCTCGAAATGAAAAACAAAGTTCTTGAAGCTGCAGAGAATAGACATGACCAGTGGGGAGAGGGAGTTCAGTGTGGTATACGTAATAAACGTTGCTGATTTAGTTGCTGCGGATGCGACTTATCACCAAGATTGCTTCATGACTTTTTTTCTACACGCTGCACCAATCAGAAAGAGAGGGCGGGCTGAGTCGGATTACGTCTCAGCAGCTGTAGACGAAATATCCTTCTTCCTTGATAATAATGACGACTGTCAATTCTCACTACCCGAACTCAAATCTCAAATTACAGGGCTAGTTCCAGACGACATCACTTTGAGAAATAAGTTGAAACAAAAATACGGGGATGGCATTATTTTTGCTTCAAACTCCAAAAAAGTTACTGTCATATGTTTACGTAATACTGAAATGAAAGTCTTATCAGACTCTTGGTACGACAAAAGGATAAGAAATGATCGTGAGGAGCGTCTACGAATAGTACAAACTGCTGCAGCCATAATAAAAGAAGATATCCAGACACCAGTTTATGACACTCATTGCTATCCTCCATGTGATAACTTTTTCAGAGATGTGAACAAGAGCATTCCAGAAAGCATAAAATCTCTTTTGGAGCACTTGCTTATTAAAAAAAAAGACTGCTAAGGCGGAAAAAAGGCACTTCAATAGCTCACGTCATTATATCAGCGCTAAGGTCACGATCATTTATGTCTCCTCTGCTCAATGGTCTTGCTTTATTTTTGTACAAAAAGTTCTCTTCCAAGAATTTAAAAACAATGCTCTCGAATTTGGGATTTTGTTCTTCTTACTATGAAGCCCAACACTTGAGATGTCAGTCATAAATCATCCGCAACCCCAAATGCGCGAGAGATCATTCTGCCAATTCGTATTTGACAATGCGAATTTCAATGTGTCGACAATCGATGGCCTGAATACGTTTCATAGCACGGGGGGGGGCATTACTTTTTTTACTCCAGTGTCAGCAGTGGAACCCGGGACGAAGATAAAAAAATTAACCCGAACTTCGTCCCGGGTTCCACTGAATAAAAACCAGAATTTTTTATTCTGATCGTAATAAAAAAATTACGGTCGATGCATGCATCGGCCGTAGGAAAAATGAGAACCATTCCTCTGGAAACGTTTGAAAATTATCGAGGGCCTGGGCTAAAAACAATTACTATCGAAGATTTGAATATCTTAAATCCTTTAGCGGAAGATTTACCACTGCCTAAGCCATCCGATATCTCCTGGATGTGTGCTAAGTGGTTAGGTCTTGGACAGATACCTGAATGGAAAGGATTTTTCCATTGTATAACCAGAAACCAGCCTTGTGAAAAGACCAAAGTAATAACCCTTCCTTTTGTTAATTCACCACCAAGCAAGTATGACACCATTTCCACTGTTCTGAAATATGCTGCCCAGCAGTGTGTTAAAATGCACCAAAAGTCTTGCATACTCACGTTTGACCAACCACTGTATATTAAAGCTCGAGAGATAGTCGCAGCAACATCCAATCCATTATTATCAAGTTGTATTGTGAGGCTTGGTGGATTCCATTCTTAGGCTGCATTGAGTACATAATGGCTGGAAGTGGGTTAAAAGAAATACTCACTTTGATTTATGCACCTACGTCAGTAGAAAAAAAGGTTGCCTGGCCATGCATACGCTAGGGCCGTCCGAGCTCATTTATTGACCCAAACAGCCTTAGCAAAAATAATTTTTGACGGCATGGACATATCGGATTTGGAATGTAAAAATCTCCGTGAGTTGTTTCGAGATTTTGCTACTGAACCACCATCGCAAGAAACCTTAAACGCACACACTCAAATATGAGCCATCGAAATTAATATGACCAAGACCTTGGAGCACCTGAAAAAGAAAGGCGCAACTGCCTGTGGGGCTGGAAGGGTCAAGAGAAAATTCTTGTACCCATCACAACTATGGATGCAGTAGCTCCCGATTCAGTTTTAAACATTGTGTTTTGCAACTGTAAGACTGACTGTGGAGTAAGATGCGGATGTCGGAAAGCAGGCGTCAACTGCACAACGTCCTGCAATAATTACAATGGGGTATGTCAGAATGGCATCAGCCCTGTTGATGATGACGATCGAATGAAAGAAGTTGATGAATGGGCCGATGCTAGCGGATCCATAGACGATCTATACATGCCTGACGAAGGGGAGAATCCCGTACCGAAAAAAGCACGTAAATCCTGAAGTAGGTAAGCTTGAATAATTATTCGCAATGGAATTCTGATAGTGAATACCCCCAAGTTTACTACATTCATGTATATAATTAAAATTGATTAATTATTACATAGTCAAAAACATTAAAGTCTATTTTCTTGTGTTTAAAGAATGCCGAAATGTGGGAGAGGATAGAAATTCAAAGAAGAGTGCCTGCAACGAGACTTTGAAGCTACCTCCATTATCAACTCGCATTTTATGGTCAATACCTTCGTTCCTGTTAGGTTTACGACAAAAATGTATAAAATCGTTTTTGTACATAATTTAATGTTTTTTAATTTTGAAATAAACTATTTTTACGTAAAGTTAATATTTCCCTAGTAATTTGAAAAAATACAAAAAACCTTCCCATTTAGTGTAAAACTAATTTGGCTAATTATAGTAAACACATGCGCGGGTATTTCCCCCCACCGCGATGAGGAACCGCGCTTGCGCGTCCCAGGTGTGATAGTGCGCTCTTTTCAAAGTCAATTATCTTTGTTCCTGTTAGACATATAAAAAAATGTTATGAATGATTTTTGTTCATAATTTAATGCTCTTTAATTTTGGATTTAATTATTTTTTATAAAATCGATATCTTTAAAGATTTTTCCCCCCCCAAAAAAGTGTACACATTTTCCAAGATGGCAGCGAATGCTCAAATCTGATCGGAGGGGACTTTTCGTATGTTCATTAGCATGCCTAAACAACCATCTCCACCAATTTTCAAAACTTTCATATTTTTTTAGCCATAAAACCTATTTTGACTGTGCTACGAATACATAAACTACACTGCTGGCCACTGTAAAGGCAACACCCTGAAGGAAAATGCAAATAACATGAAATTTACAACATGCATTAGCGGAGGTGAGATATGCAAATGATTACAATTTCAGCGGAGACGCACATCACACGCGCCTGTGGCGCCACTTCAAAGCGCTATTTAAGGCTTGGAGATTTCGACGATTTCAAGTTCGGCAATTGTGTTTTTCTTGTGTTTTTTTCAAAAAAACGATCAATTATGCCTCGTCGAAAACAGCGATCATCTTTTGATCAAGTATCCGAGTTCGACAGAGGAAGGATAGTGGCGTACCGAGATTGTGGATTATCTTTCAGGGAAATCGGTAGTCGTGTTGGACGAAACCAAACAATTGTAATGCGGATATGTGATCGTTGGATGCAGGAGGGTACGACGGACCGGCGTGTTCGATCGCATCCACCTCAGCGCACCACTTCACGTGATGACAGGCAAATTGTGCGCATGGCAGTGACGGATCGCTCAGTCACATCACGAACCATAGCATAGCACATGCAGTCTGTAACGCATCATCCAGTGTCTGCTCGTACGATTCGACGCCGTTTACAGCAGAGTGGTCTGTCCGCAAGACGTCCATTGCTTTGTCTACCCTTGACGCAGAACCACAGACGTCTTCGCCGCCAATGGTGCGATGACAGAAGGATGTGGACGGCAGAATGGAATGAAATTGTCTTTATTGACGAGTCACGCTTCTGTCTGCAACACCACGATGGTCGCATTCGAGTCTGGAGACACCGTGAAGAGAGGATGCTGAACAGCTGCGTTATGCACCGCCACACTGGTTATGCACCGGGTATTATGGTATGGGGCGGTATTGGATATCACTCTCGCACACATCTAGTACGCATTGCCGGTACTTTAAACAGCCAGCGCTACATCTCCGAGGTGTTGGAGCCAGTTGTCCTTCCTTACCTTCAGGGCTTGCCCACAGCCATATTTCAACAGGATAATGCGCGACCACACGTGGCACACATTGTCCAACGGTTATTCGTCAATCGCCAGATTGAATTGCTTCCCTGGCCGCCTCGCTCTCCGGATCTTTCGCCGATAGAAAACATGTGGTCCATGGTTGCTCTACGATTGACCCAGATTCCATCCTCAGCTGCCACAACAGATCAACTTTCGCAACGTGTTTAAGCTGCTTGGTCTGCTGTACCCCAAGAACTCATCCAAAGTCTCTTTGAATCAATGCCGAGGCGTGTGGCAGCGGTGATCTCCAACAATGGCGGCTACTCTGGCTACTGATATTGGCAGGAACTACACTTCACAGAAGTCTATAAATTTAATCATTTGATACTTGGTCAACATGTTATCTACAAAATAAATTTTGTTGTGATATCTCTTGTCTTTCTTGGTGTTGCAATTTGGGTGGCCAGCAGTGTATTTTAAGAAGTCCAATTCTGATATGCATTTTAGGAGAATTTATGAATGTTAAAGAGACAAATGTTTATGAGAGCGAAAATCTAATTTGTAAAAAATTTATGCAAGAAATTCAATTATATATCTCAAAATATCTACAAAAAAAGAGTCGTATTTTTATAATTGTTATTTAAAAATACATTAATAGTACTAAGTAGTGTTATAATTGAAATAATACACTCTTGTTGAAAATTATTGGGAATAAAATGAAACAACCTCTTTAAACTTTTGTTCTTCATCTAAAGTTTATATATATATATATATATATATATATATATATATATAGTATACAAATGTAAATTAATTAATAGGAAACAAAGAATAAGTAAAAAAAAATTAGGCGCTAAGCTGCACACAAAAATATTTACGACATAATAGATATTTAAAATTTAGATAACCAAAAGAGACAGATGCGACCATTTAATACTCTAATAATATAAATCAGGAAATGCATATAAGTACTTAAGCAGAAAAAAAGTGGAGGTGGTATAGTTGATGACTGGTGGGGGAGGGGCGGTTCTGACTCCTTCCACGGTTAAACATGTTTAGTGTCTAGACAACATTCCCGGAGGTCGGCTATAACATCAAGATAGTTAAAAACACTTATTGAAGAAACATTTAATATGAAACAGACCTGTTAATCCATAGAATTTTAATATAGAGTAATCTAAAACTTAATTACATGATGAATAGTGTTTATACATTATAATCATTAGGATAAACAATAAATATCTTAAAATACTAAAATATAAATACAGAAAAATAAAATACAGAGATACAAAAATACAATAATACTAAAATACTAATATAATTACACGTTAACTAATACTCTACTAAAATTTAGATACTAAAATACTTAACTCCACGCCAAGCTAGTGTCACGAATCACATAGCACAGGCACATTTATAGTCATAGTAGGGATTTTTAATGTCGCATTACGGAAACTTTTGATGTTGCCAACTATAAGTTAAAACGTTTCTCGCAATCGGTATTATTTAAATTTAAAAAACTGGGTTAGAATTGACTTGAAGAAATTAACAGGAAAACCTTGATCAATGGCTAGTGCTATGAACTTATTTATTCTGAATTCCAGGAATGGCTTTAAGAACATTCGGACAACTTGGTATTTCCTTGTTAAAGTTCTAGTGAAGGAAAAAGATCTCAACAGTGGTCAAATCTTATCAATATATATTTTTTATTCGAGTTATACCATTTCAATAACTTTTCCTTCATACTTCAGAAAAGTTTTTAAGGTGTGGGGGGGGGGAGGGGGTGCTGTAAGAACATTCCAACTGAACGAACTGAAGTGAAGTAAAGAACTGTAATATTTTTTGAACTGAATGAAGTGAAGTGAGGTCATATGTCCGTGTTGATGTTGTGTAGTGCCTTGTCCAATAAATGTGAAGCACAGCGTGTCTGTGATGTAAACCTGTGTTGTTTCATTACACGGACTTGTACTATTCTTGCTCGGAACTTTTAAATGTTTTGTCCAGTCTGTATCCTTAAAAATGGCAAAAATCAACAGTAAAAATAATACATGACTTGCAATTATTCATGTCCTTTTGATATTTGGCTTAAAAGTCTGAAAGTTTCCATTTTCTTTTATGGACTCTGAATTAAACTATTTCACTATTTCAAAATTTGGCTCTTAATTGGTTCCTTAAACATTGCTTAGAATCTGTTCCAAAATCAGATACTTCAACAGACATGCACATCTCCCATTGGTATGGATATATGTAGATTTTACTCAATTACAATATGATAAATCAGTGTTCTGATTTCGCTTGAGATGTTTTATTTGAACTTTTAACGATTACAATGCTTTCCAAGTACTAGAATACCCTTTAATTAACTTCCTTAACGAATATTTACTAAACCATCCTCATTTGTATTCTTTTTACTCGGGCTTGGAGAGGATATTTTCTCCCCATTTTGTTATTTCGTACCTTTGTGATAATTTTAATCTCATGACCTTTTCCAGTCTGTAACGCCTGGTCTAGAAGTACACATAGACTGCAGTTACAACCTCTGTGTAACAGATGGCTCTACCCGTTGCAGCTGCGATATTTGATGTAAAATTTTTTTGAGAAAAATGAAGGGTCCAGGGTAAAACGACTTTACAGACATTATTGCGAAAATGAGTTAGCAGTGCCATCTTGTAGCTTTCAAGGAGTACTAACACCACGTGCATTCCTATCTGGGGCAAACCCCTTTAAAGGCGTTAAAAATAGCGATAAACTTTCGGCGTTCCATAGAAAAACCACGTTTCTTCAACTTTCAAATTCACTTTTTCTCAAAACGAGGTTTTTGGAGTAAAGTGGTTTTCCCCCTGGACCCTTCAAATATTTAAGCGTGTATACAGCGTGTAAGCTATACAGCGTGTCCAGCGAAAGAGTCCCTGATTTCAAAATCAAAAATCTCGAAAACAAAGATCTGTAGAAGAATGCAACTAACGGTATGTTTATCGTGAAAGCTGCAAGAATTTTACACACTAATTTTCGAAATAGTTACAAGAGCTGTTGTAATTGTTACAAGATACAAGTTGTAGAGCGCCAACAGATGGCGCCCTACAACTCGTATCAGCATACACTGCCACACAGATCGCCGATTGAAGCTCTTCCAGCGTGGTGGAATGATTCCTGTAGACAGTATATTTTAATATGCCCCACAAAAAAATTGTCACAGGGACTCAGGTCCGGCGAATATGGAGGCCAATCCATGCCTGTGCCAATAAAATTTTGCTAATAGAGCCATCTTTTAGCGGATTTTGTAACTATTTCGAAAATTAGTGTATAAATTTTTACAGCTTTCACGATAAACATAACTCTTTGTTGTATTCTTCTATATACCTTTGTTTCGAGATTTTTAATTTTCAAATCAGTGACTCCTTCGCTGGATACACTGTAATTCCGTACGAAGCAGCTCGGCAATGGCTGAATGGCTAGGGTACTAGCACTCGGACCTGAGCTTGTGTAATCGAGTCCCACTGTTGGCACGGAGGCTTGCATCCTTTCGGAATCGGCTTTCAACTGTAGGACCCCGGTCTAATTATCCTTTGTACAGCAAAAACTAACTGTAACGCTCTCACCCAACATCTACGAAGTAAAGTATAGAATTCAAATGTAATAAATGCTGTTTTTGTTTATTTCATGCAATAACATCAATGCTTAAATATATATGTAGATAGTAAATAGGTAAAAAGTATACCATGAACTAGTGGAAAAAGGGCGGTTATCAGGTGATGGAAGAAGTGTGAAACAAATGACATTTGCAGATTTTTTGGGTATGCTTGTGCGTGGCAAATAAGATCACTGGTTTCAATTCGCATCTGGCATAAAACACTGACACACTAATTGGCCTTTCAAAATGACGTCAAAAGAGACAAACAAAACAACCGGTTTCTTTCGTTCAATTTTTCGTCAAACTATATAGTAGCTCACAGATCAAGCAACGCGGTTGAAATTCAAAGTCTTTTTCATGATGAACTGTAAGCAAAAGTTATCCAACAAAAATGTCAAAGACGTTATTATAATCGTAAATCTTGATCAGTTTTCCATCTAAAATGCTAAAAAAATCATTGAAGAATGGCAGAAACTAGCCGAATAGACGGCACTGTGACGTCAAATTCCTAAGTCTCATTATAATATAACCCTATAATTTACAGAAATAGATATGCAAATATGTTTCTCATTAATATTTAAAACGATTAAAGGAGCCCCTTTGCAAGTTAGCAGTCAGAAAACACGCAGTGGGGCTTGGTTTAACGAGTATACGTTTCTTTGGAGGTTTTCGTATAAATGAGGTGGTACTTTCCATCTGTTTTTGAAGGGGACGAGGATGAAAAATATTATTTTTAACTTTTTTTCAGTTCTAGATAATTAGCCCTTCACGCTCCTTAGTGGTTGTAAAAAAGGTGACGGTAAAGGCCTTAATGAGTAAACGTTGCCATTTCGTAAAACAGAAAATCTGTGAAGAGCAGGAATTTCAAACAAGTACAAAAATTGCAGGAAAAAAAAGGATTGAAAAAACCTGAAAGACAAGAAACGAAGGAAAGAAAACTAGTAATTTGCTATGAAACCTAAAAGTCTAAATAAATTATTTTTGAGGAAGAGTGAAGGAATTAAGTGGTTTCTAACACAATACACTAGATTAAAGTACAATTTGAAAAGAAATGATAAAACTAAGTATTAATTTGAAGAATCGTAGAGTTAATATATTATTGATGGAACAGATGGGATAAGAGACAGAGAAATGCAGTCATTAATATCCAGTAGAAATTGCTTTATAGAAGATAACGTTTATAATAAATTAAATAACATTTAATTGTAGTTACCTAATTACTTAGCTGAATTTCCAATAGCCTCGCTAGATAGGCACTATTATGATCAGATATTCAACCGTCTGTTCTTCATTGGCTTGTGCTGCGATCTAGGATTACAGTTTAAACTTAAACAAAATTGATCCTAAAAACCCGTTTCAAAGCACTATTTTATATCACCAATTACAATGGAAAAGCTCAAGTTGAGCTACTGGAAATTGTTTTTCTCTGCAACATATATAAATTATGTTTAAATGCGTATCAAAATTTGAGCTGTTAAAGATGTATATGTATTCTATTATCAGGGTATTGCGAAATCGTTTTATCGCTCTTCACATCCGTTATCGCGGCCTAGCCGACAGTTTCTGAGACACACTTTGCCCTTAACTTCCTTTTTCATAATCAATAATTTCCCTAGCATCAAACCGAAAGATACTTCAGTCACGAGTTCAAAAGATCAGTTGACTATCAGAGCAATAGCGCAGGTATAATGACCACGTGACCAACTATAGATAGCATGGGTACTTAAAACACTCTGCCTCCATCCATAAGTAACTTAGTTTCCAGGCAGCTGTAGTGATAAGCATCCATATTTTGTCTGTGTTCCGTAACATTCGTGATAGGAAACATCAAAAGAGCAAAATGTAAGTGAAAAATGTAAAATATCTAATTTTTGCAGTTTTCGATACATATTTAAGTATAACTTCGCATGAATGTTTGTCTGACAATAAACGTAAAGATTTGTTTTTCGCAATATGGTTAGATTTTTGAAAGCCTGAATTACGAAGTTTTTAAAACCGTTTAATTTTGCATCAAAAGTGCGTGTGTGTGTGTGGTCAAGCCCCAAATTATGTCATTCGTTTTCAAGCTTATGTAATATTCAAATTTCATAGAATATTGCACTAACTTTAAAAAATGTAAAACACATGGAGACCACATTTAAAAAGATCTTTGAAAATAAATATAAAAAGTGTTTTTAATGCTTAAATATCATACTAAATGTCGTAGTAAGGTAAAACACACTCTTAATCCTAAAGAATTGTTTTGTGTAAATTTTATAGTTTTACATACAAATTTTTCAGGATACAAATTTTATAGTTTTGGGATGACAATTATTTCCTTCTAAGATAGTTTATTGATACGTCATTTTCCTTTCTTTGGAATATTTATTTTGAATAATCTCTGACTTCTTTAATGATAAAAGAATTTTCATTTATTAATAAATAACGTGTATTATATACATTTTATACAGAGTTTGTAAAGTATCCTTTATAATGGCGCAGTTGTTCTCCAATGCACAATCATATTCTAAAAATCTGTAGAACTAAAAAGAAGCCTATCTTTTAACTAATTAGATATGACAAACATTCTCACAATGCATAAGGGAGGTAAAATTAAATGCAGTTTCAATCACATCAAATAAAATGTCAATGGACTTGTATAAAATCCGTAGTGCTTTTTTTCGAAAATTCAGAATTCGACTATTTAATATAATTTTTATTGGAAGTTAACTATGTGATAGAAGGATACCTTAGTAAAAATAAATGACCAATTTTAACCAGATCTATGAAAATAAAAGATTAAAATCGTTCAAAAAATGTTTTAATTAAGTACCAAAATTTTGAACATGCTCAAATACACTTCTTAACCAAATAATACAATTTTTAAGTATCATATTCGTTCAAAGTTTATACAAAACTGCTGAAATTATATATATATAATATATACAGAGGCTGTTCACACATTTTTAGACGATATATATTGTACTCACAAAACTAAATTACATAAAATTCTTGTGTTTTAAATGTTCTATCTGATATCCCTTATTCTGAACTATCTTTTGACACCGCAATTTCCAGGATAATAACGCCTTTTGAAGTCTCAAAAGAGGTATTCTATCCCATTCCTCCTGAACAGCTTTCCAGAGTCCTGTAAGGGTTTAGAGACGACGTTTGGATAATGCAGATTTTAAAAGTCCGAAAGCACAAAAATCCATAGGTGATACATTGGGAGATTTAGAAGGGATATCAGTGAAGGGTATGGCCTTGATACCAGTTTTTTGTTCCATTTCTTTTAGGAAATTTACAGTGGATTTTAACGTGTGACTGCTAGCTTTGTCCTGATGGAGTCTCATAGATTGATGGCACTGTGGGTAAAGCGATGTTATTTCGTTCAGAAAAATTGGCGATAAAATATGTTCCTGATAGTATGTAGAGTTAATCTTGAAATTTTTTCCACTCTCTTTATTTTTAACTTGCCATTATAAGAAAAACCAGCAACAATCATGAATCCATTAGAAAAACTTTCTTTCGATTCTTTGAACCATGTACTTAAATTTTTTCTCCTCTTTAATGATAATAAATGGCTCTTTTTTGTTGCAATCATGTAAATACACCCATGATTCATCTATTGTGACAATTTTTTTCCATTTTTCTTTGGATAAATGTTTCTCATATAGAATTCTGCAGCGTGTCCTGCGTTCAGCGATATGATTTGGAAGAAGACGATGCACATTGCGTTTTTTCGCTTTCTTAAGATTTAAATCAACGTTTATCATTTTGTTTACAGTGGACACCGAGCATTTTAATGATTTTGCAACTGTTCTTTAACTAGGGGGATTTTCTTTTAACATTAAACAACGTACCTTTGCAATAGTCGAAGATGTCCGTTTTTCCCTTGGATACTTGTTTGGAATTTTTGTCCCACTTGAGGCTCCAATTTGACGTTTTTTTCTTTCCTTATTGACGATATTACCTATCGACGCTTTAGATATCACAAAACCATGACTCTCACATCGTTTTTGGATAACGGAGTATGCATATTTCTCTTCGGAAAGAGCATAAATGTAGCCTTTGAACCACTGCTTTGTTAAAAACGACATTTTGAATAAAAACAAAACTTTCAAGCCACAGACGATAATTTTGACTTTTAAAAACATAGTACAATTGCAATTATTTCTTTTGCAGCAAACGATTTTTTATTACCGCTTACCAAAATCGTCTAAAAATGTGGGAACAGCCTCTGTATATATATATATATATATATATATATATATATATATATATATATATATATATATATATATATATATATATATATATATATATATATATATATATATATATATATATTCATTCTTGGGCCCGAATTCTTGGGATACATGCTATCGCACCCCGGTTACTAATAGGTTAATATTTGTATAAAATCAATGCAGTTAATGTTATCGAAAGTTTAATTTAATTTAATTATATCAAAAAATAAAGCCTTGGTAAGAAAAAAGAAACGTGGGATACGACACTCAAAACGAACTATAAATTTGCCGTTATTTTATATCACAGCAAACAGATTTCGAAAACGACTTTAATATTTAAGTATTGCATCTCTTTAATTTCTCGTAAAATTCCAGGTATTCGAAGTCAGATAATGTAGAGAACTTGAATCTGAAAGCCGGAGAATTTTTTTTTTTTCAAAATTATACAGTACTCATTAAATGCATATATTATTAGTCCAAATGGGATATACAACCATGAAAAAAATATATAATTTTGGTACAAATTTTATAACATTTAAAAATAGCGGGATTTTTTTTTTTTTACAAATCTTTAGTACAATTTAGTGCTTACTACAGAGACCCTACACTCAATTACTACGTCTAAAAATGTAGTAATTGAGTGTAGGGTCTCTGTAGTAAGCACTAAATTGTACTAAAGATTAACAGTCTTTATTCAAAATGTCGTTTTTAACAAAGCAGTGGTTCAAAGGCTACATTTATGCTCTTTCCGAAGAGAAAGAGTTAATTTGTGCTAGTAACTAAATATACAGGTTAGCACAAATGAATGACCGGATTTTAAATATTTATATTTTTGAAACTATTACATATTACAATAAGTATTACACGGAATTAAAGAAAAATATATCAAGTTTTATTTTCAGTTAGAAATGTTCTATGTGTGACCCTTTTGTTACATGACAAACATCTAATCTGTAATCAAGTTCGTTCCACACATTTTATAGTATCACTCTGTCAATGGTTCCTAACGCTTGGAATGTTTTCGGCATCGGTGGTGCATAAACAGTGTCTTTGACTTAACCGCATAAAAAAAAATCACATGGCGTAGGTCCGGGGATCTTGGTGGCTGTGTGATTAAGGGTAAATCACTGTCACCAGCTCGCCCCATCCATTGGTGTGAAAGCTTCTCATTTAAGTAATGCACGCTGCAGAGAAAAACTGAAAATTAAACCTTGCATATTCTAATACGTAAAAACTCTTTGTAGAAACGGAATGGTATAATTTCCCGCGGTGTGTGGCCAAGAACAAATCTATTGTAAAAGCTACAGAGACAAGGGTAAATAGGGGCATGTACACCAGGGGGAAATATAAAAATAATTGTCTGTGTGGCCATTGATAGCGATCAAAAGTCTATAAATATTGCAAGATAGATGGTCGTTATTTTATGGCCCACAGTAAAACCTTCAGATGATAAGGGTCAAAGTGGTATTGCAAATCAAAATTATGGTGGGGAGATACTTCGTAGACAATGAGGGGCAGTATAATAAGGAACCAATTGGGGCAGGAACTACTGAGAGAAAAACTGCCCACTGCCCAATGAAAAGAAGGGGTGGACCAAAATGTCCCCTCCCGTAAACGGACAACAGTCCCTCCAAGTAAGAAAGAAAAATCATAGAAGGTCCAGAATTTGCTCCTTCTGTTTTTCTTCCTAGAGATCAGATCATACAGAGTCTCGACTGCCTCAGATTCTAGGAGTAGTGCCCGTAACCCGCAAAGATGATCCGGTATATGACGTGATTTGGGGCCGCTGTCGTCGATGCCAACTTTCATAGCTGCATACTTCAGCTGTAGTAAGTGCCTCCCCATATACTATAAAAAAATTATTTCTTTGACCAGATAGTGTACATCTGCTTCTGAGTCCTCGTATGTAAAATGTTAATATGAAGGGGAATATTGTGCTAGTAGCAATTGCACTTTAAATGAATTTTGTGATTTATTAAATAAAAGTATGTTAAAGGCCAATGCTATGTCTTCCTGCCCCGACACACACATGCATCCATTGTTTTAAGGTTATTTAACTACCAATACTCTACTCTGTCATTGTCGCCATTGTTGGATTTCTTTCATTTTTGAATCACAACGTTCTATGGATGTGCTGCCATGTATTGATCGATGGTGGGAAAAAAAACTTGGTATATATTTCTTTTATTTAGTGCATCACTTATTGTAATATGTGTAATAATTTCGAAAATAATTTTTTTTTTTTATATCCGGGCATTCATTTGTGCTAACCGTGTATTTGAATGGGGCCTTTATACCAAATACTACTATGACATTTACCTGTTTCTTGTGCTGAAAGTTTTACAATATTTCGAAAAATCCCTGACATATACAAAAATAAAGTGAAAATACACTGGTTTAAAAGAAAATCTATAATCACAGGTAAGACATATAGCTTAGGTCAAAACATAGTTAGTGATATGTAAAACACTGTTTCAAAATTTCATTGAAATTCAAGGAAAACTTTTTAAATGATTAGCTTTCTCGTTTACAAAAGTCACTGAAAAATTAGTTTTCTAGAAAATGCATTTAAATATGCTACTTCCGGTCTTGTAATATCGCTTTCTCTTAATTAAATTGGCCATAGATTCTCCTCCATTGATGCTACACATAAAAGTAAAGCAGTTTTAGAATCCTAAAAGATTGGCCAACTGAAATAGAGCCATAAAATTATTTCGAAATATTGTATCAAAACAGCTATTTCAACGGAGGCAAATACCTCAAAAAAGTTGATTTTTAAAGAAAAGAGAAACAGAGTACAAAGAATTTCGATAAATTCGTGCCTAAAAAATTCAAGACGGTACAAAAATGTGCCACGTTCTTCGCGTCAACTTAACCGGTTTGCCCGTACAGCTTACGGGCATCGATATTCTCTCCATTCCTCTTTTCGTTTGCACGTGTTTTTAGTTTGCTTTCCAATGAGCTTTGCCAGGGTTATTGTTAAATTGACTAAAAACAAATTATCATTATAAAAATGTCAATGATGATGAAGAAACAATTTAGTTGAAGAAGGTGACACGTATCTTTATGCGGAAGACGCATTACATGGAAATAATGCCAGAGAGTGGACAGCCATGTAAGACGAATATGAAACACTAGTTAAAAATGGAGTATGTAAATTAGTACAGCGACCATGAACTAAGAAAATTATTGGATGTCGTTGGGTTCTTCGAACCAAATACGAGGCTGAAGTAACCGTGGAGAAACGGAAAGCTCGTCTCTTTGCCAAGGGTTGTGCTCAACAGCCTGGAGTTGACTTCAATTAGACTTTTGCTCCTGTTGCTAGACTAAGTTCTATAAGGACTGCTATCACTTAAGCTGTTGAAAATGGACGATGATAAAGTGTGTTTACTAAAGCGTTCACTGTATGGACTGAAACAATCAGGTCACCAGTGGTATAAAAAGCTTGATGAGAAAATACAATCTCTTGGTTTTTCATGTCTAAGGGCTGACAAATGTGTTTATCATCTAAAGACTTCAACTGTTGAAACAATTATTCTTGTGTATGTTGATCTGATATTGCTCACTAATAGTAAGGATAATTACGATTCTTTTCGAGACAAGTTAGCTGCTTCTTTTAAAATAAAGGATCTGGGCTCATAACCAATGTTAGGTTTTTAGGAAATATGACTAGCAGAGTTGTAACATCAAGCTTTGTTTACAGCAGCAACTATACACATTTAGTAAAAGGTTTAAAACGAGGAGCGCCTAATTACTGACCCCTCATGTAAACACATCAGCACGCCAGAGAGACAAAAGGTGAAGTGCAGACATAAGTGCGCCAACCTTGGCGGCGGCTGATGTCTATTGCAGCTTTTGACTACAAACGGGGAATGTGCATTGAATATCCCAACAATACGGCCTAGTACAAATATTTTTAATATATGTCGTAGCTTGTCCATTTTATTTAAATTCTTTTAACTCGGTTTTCCTTTATTAAACGGAAGCGAGGGAATTTTTTCTTTGTGGAATTTTTGTTCTACTGCTTGCAATGCTTGTGAATTCAAACCAATACATTAAAAAAAATTATGGATGAAATATACGATGAAAATACTTTCCTAGTAGATGATGGACTGAATTTTGATTCAGATTCGGTACTGTCTTCTAATAATCATGATTATTCTTCAGATCATTATTTCTGCCCTGATTGTGTCGTAGGAATTTGTATTACGCCATCCTTCAAATTGGATCACGCAAAAAAAGACTTTTTAACAATTTACAAAAGTGTAAACTTCAAATTTTAAAGTAAGTATGAAATAAATTTTTGTAAGATCTGCAAAACATCATTCATTGCATGCAGAGTTTTCTTGCAAAAAGCAAACATTGAAATTGTTTTGTCTTGCAAAAAAGAAACATTTAAGGATTTTTGTGTTCCAAAAATTTAAAATTAAATAGTGTAAAAATATTAAAAGTGAAAATTAATAAAACATTCTTTCGTTTTCTCATTCTATTAAGCATGGTATTTAATTATAGGCAACAAAAATATGTCTTTTTTGGAAAGATTTCTAGTAAAAAAATTGACCAGTTAAGGGGTTAAGGGGTTAAATAATCCTATTCCGAAATGAGAAATGCGAAGATCGTATACAGAAATCTGCTTACTGTTTCTCACCTTCAGGATTTATTGAGAGTAGCAAGTGGCAATTACAATCCTGATTTTTCTAAAATACTCAAAAGTTTGACTCGACGTAAAAAATCTCACTCATTTTCAAATAAATGCTTAGATACGATTAGGTTTTGAGTTTCTTTTTACATTACTATACTAGCTGAATACCCGTGCTTCGCTACGGAGTACATTCAAATTAAATACAACGGTCAATGTATGCAATTAATGCCAATCAATCAATCAATATATTATATATATATATATATATATATATATATATATATATATATATATATATATATATATATATATATATATATATATATATATATATATATATATATATATACAGGGGAATCTCGATCTATCGTTTTTCAAGGGACCGAATGAACTGAGCGATAAATGCGGGAAAACGATAGATCCGGGAACATAAGAAAGCAGTATGATCGCCGGTACTGAGTGAAATAAACGACGAATACGGGAAAACGATGATTCAGGAAACGATCGATCGAGATTCCACTGTATATATATATATATATATATATATATATATATATATATATATATATATATATATATATATATATATATATATTATAAAAAAATCGTAACGGATATTTTTATAGACAAAATAATGTTCAGCAAAATATTGAAATTAAATCTAATAGAACATACTGAAGAATATATAGTATTGTTAATATACTACAGTTCGAGGAACATTTCTTTTACTGTATTTTAACATTTTTTTGGATAATGTGCAATCGTCTGCAGCATTAGCAAGAAAAAAAATATATTATTTTTGTCTATTTCGTTGATATGTACGTGACGGAAAATTAGTTTAAAGTGTTACAAAAAGAAAAGAAATCTCGTGTTCAGCATTTAATAAGTTAAATTCAAAAAAACTAATCTCTAAAAATTCACCAAAAATCAGAAAATTGAGATAAAGATGACAAAAAGATGTCATTTTAAATTAATTTTTATGGTCTTTCTTGTGATATAAATTTTATAACCCCAGATTATTATTTTGAATGTAAACTTAAAAAAAGTGAAAAAAAAACAGCTTAACAATTTTATTTTAAAAAATCTAAGACGAATTTTTCAAAAATCTTTCTTAGTGCATCCCTACACTATAAGAAGAATCGCCGTGGAAGATTTCAGCAATTTAGGTCCAATGTTTAGGTCTGTGCATTATTTGTCAGTCAGTCAGTTACGGAACTGTTTTATATATATAGATTATGAAATAAAATACTATGTTGTAACCCCTGTAACGTAGCAAACAAATGTATGTAGCCTGAGAAAAAGAAAAGTTGAATGCGACTGTTCTATACTAAATTAATTGATTATATTTATCACCTTTAAAAAAAGTTTTTTTTCCCTTTTTAAAGCGATTCCTAGGGGACCGTAGACTTTCAAATTACCAAAAATCGAAGAAATATTGGAATTTTTTTTGGCGTTATTTTTAAAGAATGTAAATATTGGAATAAAAAGATTTAAAATATGTAGTGAAAAGTAAAATGAAAACTTTGTGGCTTTGGGAAAGTAAATATTAAAGGTAGGTGAAAAAACTTTTAAATTTTCTTTTTCTCAAAGTGAGTAATTTCCAGATTTGCAAATCTTTGAAATGCTCCTTGCGTCATAATTTTTGACGAAATTTTATCAAATTTATAATAAATACTTCTTTAATACATGAAAATAAATTTATGTATCCATTTCAGGCTTCGACCCCATTCAGATTATCAAAGTTTAACTTAAGGTGACTGCCTACGTTCGGAGCCAATTTTTTTAAATCACTTTTTTAAAGAAATTTTGGTATTTTATGGTAAAATAGCACTTAAAAATTAAAAAAATAAATAAAAATTTAACTGTAAATACCATACTTTTTTATAGATTGGTCAATTTGAAGTAATTTTTAATGAAATTTAGCTAAAACGCCTATCACTCTGCACAAAATTATAATGTTACTATTTTAATTTCCTTCTCATACACGATACATATGACAGTTATCTTCAAAATTACCAACAATCTAAGAGAAATTTTAAAATGCAAAATTAATACACACAGTTTTATGATCCAATATGAAAATTTTCCACGATTCCTCATTCCTTTCATTATAAAAACAGCCCCAAATGAAAAGAAAAAACTATTTATTATACACCAATTATTGTACGTAATTTCATTGACAATAGTATCTAAAACATTTCCTGAAAATTTTATCAAATTATATGCATTATTATGTCAGATACCATGATAAAGGTAGAGATTTGTGATAAAAAACATAATTCTGAGAAAAATGCATTTAAATGTGTTTGTCACTTCAGCTTTGTAGCAGACGACGTTTTTTAAAATAGCTATAACTCTTCTTATAATTAATGTAAAATGAAAATAAAAAAGGTTTTGAAAAGAGGAAATATTGAATTACACGATTCTTACAAAAAATATAATTGACCATGAAATGACAAAAAATGACATTTTCAACGTAGGCACTCACCTTAAGTGTAGAAAGGTACAAAAAAATCACGAAAACTCAGAGTACAAGCATAAAATTATTTCCTAAAAATTAACTATTCAACGGAAGGACAAAGTAATACATAAATCTGTTCAAAATGTATTTGTAAGCAATACAAATGCAAAATTAAGAGGGAAGTTAAAAGTTGGATCGTAAGGAGCATTTAAAAAATTAATTTCAATTTTAAAAATATAAAAAATTAAAGTATTTATAAAATTTTAAAACGTGTTCGACAGAGTTATACTTTAAAATCGCTTACAAAAATCTCTTTGTAATGTCCATCATCCCCTTAATGAAGTTTTTATAAATCCGGAAGATACAAAGAACCTTAAAACCTATAATGCCCAAAATTTAAAAAAATTATCGAATATTGATATTTGTTATGCAGATTTATAAAATGTATAAAGGATTAAAATGTTGTATGTTGATTTCTTGTTTAGATATTACCAAATTCTGCAGTTTCTGGATCACAATTTCCTATCTCTGTCGACACTTCCTCCTATATTGTAACTGCTTTATTTATGTCATTCAACAAATATCTTTCCCCGAAGTTTATAATGTATTCACTAAATAAAAGTGTTACATCATATTCAATATAAAATGAAAAGAGGAAAATAAGGAAAATTTTAAAGCCTACGTAATTTTTACATACGAACATATAATCAGAAAAGGCTTGATATTTGCTAAATTTATATCTTGATTCGAGGCAATATTTGCTACCCATTTTCAAGAATTAACCATTTTAGATAATATTCTTGCACCATTTTTAAGAGAAGACTATAAATTCCATTGACGTTCGTTTGCAATGAAAAGCTTAAACAATATTCATTTATATTTGCTGTTTATTCTTAAATTACCATTTAATCGGATGTCAGAAAGATTAAGGATTTTGTTAAATAGATTTCCAAATTTGATCTTTCGGCTACACCAGTTCAGTAGAACTGTGCAAAAAGCTGCGAATTGATAGACTACTTAGTCGCAAAAGCGTTGCCCAGGGTGCGTCGTGGAAGCGAGTCTATCCATACACCACATTTAATTTTGTGCTTTGTATCGTGTATTCTGTAATGAGTTTTTGCCCAAGGATAATGTCTCTGTGCCTGCTGTATTGGAAATAAGCTACACCCAGTTCAGTATTAAGTAAATCCAAATTTCAACCAGGTTTCTACCAATATAGGATTAATAATATCAAATTTGATCTTTCGGCTACACCAGTTCAGTAGAACTGTGCAAAAAGCTGCGAATTGATAGACTACTTAGCCGCAAAAGCGTTGCCCAGGGTGCGTCGTGGAAGCGAGTCTATCGGTACACCACATTTAATTTTGTGCTTTGTATCGTGTATTCTGAAATGAGTTTTTGCCCAAGGATAATGTCTATGTGCCTGCTGTATTGGAAATAAGCTACGCCCAGTTCAGAATTAAGTAAATCCAAATTTCAACCAGGTTTCTACCAATATAGGATTACTAATATCTAACCAAGTGTTCCCCCGAGTATATCCTAGTTTCTATCATGCGCTTAAGTAGTATCTTCCGTGATGTGCCCTTAACCCCTTAACCCTTTGAGGGCGCCGTTTAGTCAGTGCAAACGTCTAAAACTAGTGTAAACCTGATAATCTGAAGGTCCTTATCCCAGGTTCCTTCACTATAAACAGCTATTTGAAATCGACTTAGATACCACAATTGGCACGCTCATGAATCTCGTAAAAAGCGCCGAATAAGTGGGCGATTCTTCACCTATCTGCCTTGGACTCGACTGTCTACGGGCGCCGTTATATTTCGGTCGAGCAGTTATCTCTCTTCAAACGAAAAACTTCCAGCATCTCGAAAGCAATGAAGACGTGATTGTCTTGGGATCACCAGTATAGCGCTGAAGAATTTGGAGTCAGAAGTGAAATAAACACTTTTATTTACCAGAGAGAATATAGAAAGAAACTACAACCGGTGCATCAATTCAGACCATTTTATTTTTCCTAAAAAAAAGAATTACATCCTATCACAAAATATAGCCCGTTCGCTATTTATCTCACTTCGCTTCAGCGTGCAGTATAAACACAAGGTTTTTACACGTGTCTTCATAAATTTATAAACCCGCTGGTGCTGACGTCAAAGCTGTTATCTTTTTAAAATATGACACTAACATACATGCACGTTTTAGCAATAAAATTAAATACCATATACTTCGAAAGTAGCACAATTTAAACACATTGCACAATAAACACAGCAAACACTTAGCCAAATAAATGTAATACAATGAAGGAATAGTACTGTAAACCTGTATCGTCGTTTCTTTTGGGACTTATTGAAGGTGCTATTACTCACCTTCATTCAGTCCCAATTAAGAATGTCGGAAGTCTGAAAACTAGTCTTTTTTGCGCTTGCATTCAATGCAATCCAGTTAAATGAGCTGAAAAATGGTTAGTACTGCCATCTGTTATCAGTTTAAAGAAGTAAAAGCATTTTGAAACCTTTAATTAGAAAATTTTTCAAGATTCTTTAGATTAAAAAAAATCTGCACCGTGCAAACGGGGAAGGTTGTTTCCTCTGAAAGGGTTTACGATCGCATAATTTTCAAGAGAACGGTAATAAAAGTGCCTTTTTTTTCCCGGAGGATTCCATCTATTTCTTGATCTGTCACATGTAGTTAAAAAAAACAAAAACAATTACATTATAAATAGCCTGGTGCTGCCATCTGGTATGTAACATGAGAAATTAAAAAAAAATTCAGGGTAAATGAAATGGAATTTTTTAATCTTTTTGTTCTGTTTGTCTTTTGGATTTTTTTAATCTTTTTTTTACATTCCAGCCCGGAAATGTCACGTGGACGTGAAATAAACGGCAAAACCTCACCCCGTAATTTTGACGGGAGCGAGAAGGAAGGGGTTAAAGAAAATTATTATAATATTTATTCAAAATAGTTTATTTTCAACCAGACATCATTCTACACTATTCTGATCACATGGGAGTGTTCGAGGAAAATTGAAGCAACCTGAACTTCTTGGGACGGATCTTTATTTCGGTTGATTGTAGAGATTCTGCGTACCCTTTCCAAGAATGCCAGTGTACTCCGCCATGAGCTTTTTCATGTTTTCCCGCGAAGAACAGCCCATTCAGATTGGAAAAGTGGCACGAATTAAACCACCATGCTCCTTCGTTTAATTGAGCGCAATTCTGACGATCGTTATCATTATCTCGATCTTTCGTAGTAAATTTCTGGTTGTTATGATGCCCGATCAGAGAGTCACCTGAAACGGAGAAGTACATTAAATTGTAAATTTTTCTTTTGTAATTGAGTGAAAATTGAATTTTCATGTATTATCAACTACAGGCTATTTCTTAAATTGATTCAGAAACTTGAAGCAGTTATTTACTAAAACCAAAATATCCCTCGCAAGGAAGAATAAATGCATTTTAATTTATAAAATGCAATTTTCTATTTTATACAATTGTTTCCCCTGCTAAAAATGGGTAAATAATGCAAAATATGAAGTGAATATTATTGAAAGAGTCTTACATTTAAAAAAAAAACTTTAAAATTTAAACTCTACACATAAAATTATCCTCCAGCATTGGATAAAAACAAAACAAAACACGATGCTCGACCGCAAAGTCACCTGCAACGTACAGTAATACTGAACTTTCATATATTAAAATATCTGTTGCTTGTTATCAGGTGCCTTCGGCCAAAAATTTCGAGCTGACAGTTACTACAACAAATGATAATGAAAAAAGAATTAACAGTTTCAGGGTCGGTGGTCCATTTTTGAACCCCTATTTTTCTCGCCCTTCTTTCACTTGCACTCAATGTATTCCAGTTAAATGAGCAGAAAACTGGCTAGTGCTGCCATCTGTTATCAGTTTAAAGAAGTACAATAATTTTTCAACCTGTAAATGGAAAATCTTTCTTGATTTTTTATGTTAAAAAAATCTAGAAAAAAATGTGCACCGTGCAAACGGTATAGGTTGCTCAATCCCCTCAAAGGTTTTACAGGATCAAAGAATTATTACATAACAGTATTTCAAAAGCATGGAATACAAAGCGGAGTTTTCAAACACATATATCATAGAATTTGACTAAAGACAGCCTTTAAAAATCTATTATTCAAATTACACCAAAATTATTTAATTATAATGCTATATGTTTTTCATTTTTATTTGATTGAATAAAAATTACAGTTACCTGCGTCTCCCGTATAGTCAGCGATGTGCAGCGCGTACTGGTGATCTTCATCATCAATCCAGAACGTATCGTATTGGGCGTACTTACTGCTATTTTCTATGTCTCTGAGATCAAATCTCACGGAATATAGGTTTTGGTTTGTCAAGGCAAATATATTATCATTTCCTAAAGGAAAAAAAAAACAAATCAGAGACAGTTCTCTAATTGGATAGTTTGGTATATTATTTCCATCTTTTTTGGTGCAGTATTGGTTCACTCACATGATCATACCATAGTAAAGTAGCCAATAGATTTTCGTTGTAGATCGGACAATGTACTTAGTACAAAGTATCTCATAAATTTGATGTATAATCGTTTCCTATAAGATGTAAAAAAAATCCAGGAAAGTTACTTAGATAGTGGTTGCTCTTTTCGCTCTTGAGCAATGTTGGTTCACCTATAGAGAGATCCCATAGTAAGGTAACCAACAATTCAAGGAGAAAATTGCAAAATGTTGCCAAATTTTTGCTCTAAACTCGCCAAAATTCTCGTAAAATCCACAATGGGTCAAATATTGAAATTAACATTCTATGAGAGTAAACTAACTGCTTTTAACACGAAATAATAATGAGTTAAGAAGAAATAGAAAAAAAATATTTTACAATATGAAAATGGGGAAAAAGTAAACTAATTTTTTAATCGCAAAGACAAATTCCTTATTCAAATAAACTTAAAACTTTCACGAAGAACTGATAAATTTACTAATATCCTCTACAAAAAAATAATTGAATGGAAGTTCACACATACACACATATAAACATGTTGCGAAAGTTTTGTATCTTAACAACTACAACACACTGATAGCTCTTGTGAGCAATTGTAAATCTCCCATAAAGTTTTTAGGATTATTTCGTTTAAGAAATTATATAAACTCATATTATTGTATGAGAGAAACTACAATAATATTAGAAGAAAACAAAAATATCTCAGCTTAGTAATTACAGTGGGATTTAAGACGAAAAAAAAATTACTTCACACATGTTTAAAAGTTTAAACACAGCATCTTAAGAGTTATAAAAGCCTAACCAAAATACCTAACCAAAAATCCTTTTCTATGTCTCCAAAACCATCTTTATAACTTTTCCAGTCTTTGTTAAAATAATCTGCAGCTCTTTGAAAGTTTCCCCTTCTCTGAACCACCTAAAATTAGAATTCATCAGTCAATAGATATCCTAGTTAATATGCACGATCAAAATAATTTCTGCTGACAGGGTCTGAAATGAGTACACACAGATTCCAACTTTGGCAGCTACAATGGTTCTATCTCTGTTAGACATCGTGTTGAAATGGGCTTGGATGACACATACGGGTAAGTCATTCCATGCTGCTTCAAGTCAATGCCATACTTCACCAATCGTAGTGGCTGGAGTGTGGTAACAGTCCTGTCTCTCAGGAACCCAAAACCAGATGTTTTTAACTGGTAAGGGATCCGGAGAACGTGCTGACCAGAGCAACAGTCGAACACCTTCTTACTCGCGGTAGGCCAGGACGATACGGGCAACATGAGGTCTTACGTTATCTTGTAGAAAGATGACGTCTCCAAAGCCGAGGAAGATAGGGCACAGCGGGCAAGAGGTGTTCGTGTCGAAAACCTAATGGCTGCCCATACCATCACACCACTTGCAGGGTGCGTATGATTTTATCGAATGCAAGCAGGCCAAGTGCGTTCTCCTCGGTGCCTCCAGATACGGAAACGTCCATCCTGATGCGGCACGCAGGAGTGGGACTCGTCTGAAAATACAACGTGGTGCCACTAATGTTTCCAGTTTTTTCGTTGGTGAACTACTGTCGCCGCGCGTCTCAATGTTGCAGTTTCAAGGGAAGACGCAATAATGGTCGCCGTGCAGACAATCACTGCTGATCCAGACGTCGTCGCTCTGTCCATACGTATATATGTCGTGCTGCAAACAAGCTCTTTTCCTGACTTAAGGTCCGTGATATGACTGTACGACCCTCGAAGGCCGACCTGACAACATATCTGTCCTCTCGGGTGTCAGAAGCGGGAGGCCGTTGAGCTCCTGCGTGTCTTTCAATATAATCCTTCTGAATAGGGTAGGTCGAAAACAATAAATATTTTTTTCGGAACGCTTTAGTGCGGAAAGTTAATTATTTTAATAAGAAGAAAAACGATATTAAAAAATTAAAATCGGTTAACATCTTCAATTCACGCATCGTACTTAAATTTAATGATTTTTCTTTATTTTTGCAATTGTTTCTGTTAGTTAAAACTTTTAAAAATAAACACGTTTTAGTTTTTTATACTTGTTTTATGGTTTAAATGACCTAAATAAATTAAATTCTGATCATAAATCTATTCTTTTCCGTTCGCGCAACGTCTTTGAAAATACAGAAATTTAACATTTTTTTGCAATTTTCACTGTGCAACTCTTAGCTCGATTTGCTATAACAAAACGACCCAGAACTCACCACGCGGAGGTGGTTGCACGTCGAGTTCCACTAACACCCTACCCAACCAACCATAGAATTGTTGGGTGTGGCATTTACATCATATTTACATCCATTTACAAAGACTTACCATAGAGTAGGATTCTTTAGCTTATTCTGATTTTTCCGTTTTAATTTTTATATCCATAAACATTTAAAATCTGATTTTTAGGACAAATGAGGCATAACCAATCTAAACTTCAGTTTTCAGCGGGCGTCCTACATGATTTTCTAGTCGGTGGATGACACTCTTCTTCCATACAGTATTGGTTACAATGTCATTACACCCTACTACTTTCAGTTTTTCTAGTGATATTGATAGTTCAGACAAAAGAGAAATAATGCTTTGAGTTATATCATTTGATGAACTCGATGAAGGAGATACATGTCCAATATAAGTTGATCCAGGTTCCTGGATAAGAGAACAACGTTCTTCTTTCACATTCCTGTGAAATTCCTTGGTATTAAATTTTTCGGTGAAGAAAGTATCATCTTTTCTTCCGTCAAAAAAAAGACCCCAACTTTCCTCAGGAGGTGTGGATTGACTTTTCATATCCGTCCTAACACGATTCTTGTCTCTTCTTATTTTACACTTGTCAACTACATAGGAAGAATCCGTGTCGCTTATCATCCAAACGTCTCGCTAAGCACTTGACGCTATTAAAGCTGTTGCCCGATTAGAAACTCCGAACTGATCACTGTTTAGAGCTGTTGCGCTAAGTTGAATCCTCATCTGCCATTGGGGCTTTTCCGTCGATGTTCTTGGTTTGTATCCATCTTCCTCATACTCCGAGTCTTCAATAGAACTGTATTTGTGTTCATCAATTTCAGAGTACTCTACTATGTTAGGAACTTCTTTGGCACTCAGGGCACGCCTTTCCGCCCGGCCTTCTCATTTTCAGGTAGGCGAAGTAGGGAGGGACCACACCGCGGTTCAATCCAGTTCAAGCTATTTCAAGTGAGTTGTAGTTCGTTTCGTTCTAGCAAAACGAGCGAAGAGTAGCACAGTGAAAATTGCGAAAAATTAAAAAAATTCTGTTTTTTCTAAGACGTTGCGCGAACGGAACAAATTGGATTATTCATCAGAATTTAATCCATTTAGGTTATTTAAACCATTAAACAAGCATAAAAATCTAAAGAGTGTTTATTTTAAAAGTTTTGACTAACAGAAAAAATACAAAAATATCGCCGTTATTGCAATTTTTCATAAAATTTAAGTACGATGCGCGAACGGAAGAGGTTAACCGATTTTAATTGTTTATATCGTTTTTCTTCTTACTAGAATAGGAAACTTTTCCTCACTAAAGCGTTCCGAAAAAAAAATTGACCAACCCTAATCCTGAACCCTTCGGTTCCATATTCGCATGACAGTCGTTGGATTCCGATCAATGCGAGTAGCAATATCGGGTAACGATAAACCGCACCCTTAATAGGCCACGATACTGCCGCTATGGAATTACGACACGTGCCGGTAGCCGTTTCTCCTTATACGAGGCATAACACGGTGTTCTCACAAACAACCAACATTCAAAAGCGAATTCCGAATGTGAAACCAGCTGCGTAACTTTACACAGAGTTTGAGATGCCGTTTCTCCCTCCTACATCTTTCGATTTCGTATAAATGCTAATCATTTGCATATCCAAGCATCTTCCCTCTTTGATGTGAATTTGACGTGTCTATCATCCATCCTTTATCGAGTGCTAGTTTTAATGGCCAACAGTGCATATCTATATACATATATATATATATATATATATAGACTATCCATTAAATAAAATCATTATGGGTGTCTGGGACACATTTTGAATTTTTTTTTTATTTATTGAGTTAAAATTTAGAATTTTTTTGTGAAGCTTAATCATATAATTTGTAAACAAAATCACATCGTAAAACTTCCCAAAATGTTTTTAAAAATTTTTAAAATTTAAAATTTTTAATAAAAGTGGGGTAATTTAAAATCATTATAACTCGAAATATTATTTGTCGAATTTCAATTTTTTTTCATTTAATTAAATAGAAATATGCAAGTTTTAATTTTGATTCACCATTTTTTAAAAATATGAATTTAAAAAAAATATTTAGATTAAACATTACGAAAAATATTATTTGACTTATTTTAAAAAAATCATAGTATTATAAGTAAATATTTTTTTCAAATTTGCTGAATCAAAATCAAAGTAAAATAGTTGAAAAAGACATGTTACAAGTTTCAACCATTTATATCTTTAATGGTTCTTGACTTATAACAATTTAAAGACGAGAAATGGGGAAAAAATCTATCATTCAGAAAAACGCACATACATGTTTAAACGACGATTGGCTACTATTATGCAGCAAAAAAAAAATTAATAATAATTTCTCCTGTTCTAATCAAGATAGAAACATGATTTAAACGTTATTCTAAGCGCAAAAGAACAGAAAAGTTTTTAATGCAATAATTTTTTTTTTCGAAAATTTGAACAATTTTGTGTCCTGGACCCCTTTAAATGACCTAAGCGTATGTTTCGGAACATTGAAAAATAAAGAAATGTTCCTTAAAAAAAATGTGTGAAGAAGTCCTTCAAATTTCAAAATTTATTCAGGAACCAATGCGAAAGGCATTCAAAATGAGGGATTTTAATCAGTTAAATTCAAAATGGTTAGAAAATATGCATATCTGCCGTTCCCAGAAACCTTAGACATAGATTTCGCCATTGTTCTGCACTATTCATCAAAGCATATTCATAACAAATACTAATAGTACTCTGTAGAGGAAATTTTTCAAAAACTGTAATTCTTTTTCAAATTTACTGGTGGGTGACAGAATGTAGTCATTCACCCCAGAACGGAGGAAAAACCAATGTTTTCAATGAATTACGGTACGAAATTTAGAGTTCTTAGGATGAAGAAGTTGCATGGTTAGGTGTTATTAAAAAAGAATTTCAGAACTTACAGTCCATCCTCCTCCGGTCGTTTGCATATCGCAGTATACTTCGAGTGATTTGTCCTGAGTTACTCTGCTTGCAGGCCATATTGTGTACACTCCACTTTTATTGAAACCCATTTGGAGTATTTCACTGCAATCTTTGGCTTCCCGGGTGATATTTTTTCCACAGTCAGTACCTTAAGGAGGGAGAATATCTAAGTTTAAACGTTAATTTTACATATTGAACTTTTAAAAAATCTTTTATTTAGTCGAAATGTAGTTTTTTTATAACGAGTTAATATATAACATTATGAACTGATAAAAAATGATTTAAAAAAAAATTAACTGTCATAATCATAGTCGAGAATAATTTTTTTCTTGTGTAAAGCCCAAAATTAGTTGTGCAGAGCGCAAAAAAAAAGCGTTTGACTGCCTATTCTCTAATATGCAGAACTAGCTGAAAAATCCAGTACTTCGCTACGGAGTACATTCAAATTAAATACAACGGTCAATTAATGTAATTAATGCCAAATATATATATATATATATATATATATATATATATATATATATATATAACAAAAACGAAAAAATATATTTATAAAAAAATCATAACTGTTATTTTTATAGACAAAATAATGTAGAAGAAAATGTTCAAATTAAATCTAATAGAACATACTAAAAAATATAGTACAGTTAATATAGTAAAATTTGAGAAAAATTTCTTTTACTGTATTTTAATATTTATTTTGGATAGTGTCCAATCGTCCGCCGCATTAGCAAGAAATTGTTTTTTTGTTTATTTTGTTGTTATGCACGTGACGTAAAAATAGTTTAAAGTATCACAAAAGGAAAAGAAACGAATCCACGTGATCAGCATTTAATAGATTAAATTCTAAAAATTAATCTTTAAAACTTCACCAAAAATCAGAAAAAGAATGTAAAGATTAAAAAAAAAAATTCATTTTAAAAGAATTTTTATGATCTTTCTCGTGATATAAATTTTATAACCTTCGTATTATTATTTTAAATGCAAACTTTAAAGAATGTTACAAAAACAGTTTAAAAATTTAATTTAAAAAAATCTAAGAAGAATTTTTCAAAAATCTCTCTTAGTATACACCTACACTATAAGAATAATCGCCATGTAAAATTTCAACCCTTTAGGTTCAGCGCGTTGCATGTCAGTCAGTCAAGGAACTTTTTTTTATATATAGATGAGTACAGATCATACACAGTCTTTATCGTGTACATACCTGTTTCGTTTAATTCATTTACAGTATATCACAGAAATGTCAATTTCAGCGAGGAAGATGAATTCCACAGCGGATACATGAAGATTTTTTTTTTCAATGCTGAGGCGCTTGTCGCGAAGACATTCGCCTATAATTTACCGCAGATTTTTGCTGGCCATTTTATTATGGGGGCGCCATATAGGCGGACCAGCATTGCCCCCTATGAAGGGACGACACAAACGGAGGCATTTTAGTGGCACTTCGCCAGGATTCGATCCGAGCACCTTCAGCACCGAAATCCAGCGCGCTGTACCACAAGGCCGCCACGGCCCTGGATACATGAAGATAAAAGAGTTAATAAGTTAAAATTCTTTAAATTTTCTCCCCGACATTGGATTGTTTCGTATGGTAAGAAACTACATTATATATGTAAAACCTAAATACAGATACTATCTGATATACAGTTACTATAAATAAAGTCACTATCTGATTGATCACAGTATGTCTAGAACCATAACTACTAGGAAGCAGAAATCTCGTAGGTTGGTTCCTCTTAGGCTGTAGGTGTACACTAAGGAGCCCTTTAAAAAAATACAAACTTTAAAGACGTTATAAGGAGCTTAACTCAACCAAAAAATTCTAAAAGCCGTATTTATCTCAACAATCACACTCAGAGTTTATTTTTAAATCAGCCAAAAACATATGGAGCTAAAAAAATTTGAAAATGCAATTTCTTTTTTCAAATGTGTTTCAAAGTATTAAGATATATATATATATATATATATATATATATATATATATATATATATATATATATATATATATATATATATATATATGTGTGTATGTGTGTGTGTGTGTGTGTGTGTGATAATAATCACATTTGGAAACTTTAGCACAAGTTGAATTGATGCGTAGAACTTGGAGAGATGCAATCGGCACGAGGGTGTTGATCATACAGTAAATCGCTGCGCACAAATTGGAGAGATGCAGTCGGTACGAGGAGTGATGCAGTCGGGCGGAGTGTTGATTCAGGAAAACACTGATGATATCTAAGAGAGTAACACAAGCGGAGCCATAGATGAGGAACACAGATTTATTCGATATCCAGGAAAATCACCTTTATTCAATTATGTAGCATCGCGAAGGCTGCAGCGGCCACATGACTTGTCCGGCGTCCATGCCGAGACGGGACGTAAAAACAGCAGTGCTTACATTGGAGAGTTAAGAGAAAAAAAGTAAGTCCGTCAGCAACAAGAGTTAGAAACGAAGGAAGAGAAAAGTCTTCTGTTCATGCAATATTAAAATGGGTGTTTTGCGATATTGACGCCAGAGGGCCTAAACTACTTAATTTTTAATTGGGCGACTTCAGATTCGTGGAGTTCACGTGTCCACTTAAGTTTATCGGGGACTTTACTGCTAGATCCCGCGCTTATTAGAACCGTGAACTGTTGAACTGGGCGTACGATAAGTGGTCATAAAGTTCTTGCAAAGTGGATTTTTGACGTTATAAAGACATAACTTAAGAGTGGTTGGAGGGCTCTTCAAGAATTTTGACACTATACTGGCATTCGGAATCTCATAAACTTCGAACACTCATATCTGGGGCTATTATTGAGTTCAGATACTTCACATGCCTGCTTAATGATCTGCAGGGCTACGATAAATTATCTTATTTTACTTTTAGGTCGCAATTTTGGAAAAGGGGTACATGATGCTAACTATAAAATTACATGATTCAATACAATTAAAATATTTGTGATTTACTGTGCTAACAGTTTGACATTGAATACACTTTCAAATTTGTTTTATCCAATAGTGATAATCTCCTGAATATTTTTTATGTGAAGTTATCTAATCCATTCTCTTGGGAAACAATTAAAGTTGGATAAGAATCAATCAATCAATGTTAATTATACTAATTGTGAAATATCAATACATCATTATAACAAAATTTTGACACTTAAACACATTTCAACCTTGATTTGTTACTTAATTACACCATTTGAAATTCTGAGCAAACATGTGGTGTGGCGAAAGGATGTATACATCATTTTGCATTATTTGTCACTCTTGAAATTTCGCACACACCTAAAAATTTTTTTATTTTTATTCATTTTACTTTGTATTTAATTGTGATTTAGCTCAGATTTTTTCTTTTCAAAAAATTATTTGTTTTAACACATTGCTAAATTTTCATTTTAATTCTGCCATTATCAAATTATACAAATGCTAGTTTCAACACATGAACATAAATTGCCATACAATTGAGTACGAGAACTCCAATATAACTGCAGCGTCTCCATGAGTCCTAATTACAGTGGCAAATTTGCTAACGCAAAAACTTTCAAATTTGAAGTTGCATGTAATTACAGGATGCTATACGCATAACTCGATGACTGAACAGTAATATTCATAAAATAGTACCTAACTCATTGAAGATTTTTTTTTGAAAAAACACATTACACACATTAATAAAATAATTGGGTATTGTAAAAACTATGATAGTTGCAGATTAAAAAAAAAATTTTTGTTATTCTGAACATATAAATATAAATCATATTGAATTAAAATTTCCCCTGATTAATTTCGGACCAGCCAGCAAAATAATCAGCACATATGCATTGATACGTCTATCAGTTCATATGAAAAGGAATGGCAACAGAGATGATTACATAGATTGTTGATGAAACATGTGTAAAATAGTTTTCACAAAAAGGAAGCAATAATGAACATTTTGGTAGCATGGTTTGTACAAAATTTGAAGAAAAATTTCCATTTTTACAATATGGCACTAGGTAACATTGAGAGAAGGTTGCAGAAAAAGTTTACTAACATGTAGTTTAATTTGTTTTTGGTCTTCGCCATCAATTTTCCTAATAATGTAGTTGTTATTACGCAGTTTTCTTGTGATTGTGTACGGTCCATTATATTTTGGGTGTAGAACATTAGGATCCGTAAAAGATTTTACGTATACAACATCATTTATATTAAAAGTAGGAATATTTCTGCCCTTGATGTGTTGGGATTGGCTATTAAAGTAATTTGTCTCATTTTGTTTGACAAGTTTTCTAGTTGAAATGATGTGTTGGTTTTGTTTTTTAATGTATTCTGAATATTGTTCTGAAACTTGAGGTTCATCATAGATATGTAAAGGTAAATTTAATTCCCTGCCGAAAAATAGTTGTGCAGGACTAAACTTTGTCACAGAGTGTTTGGCACAGTTGTAATGTAATTTAAAGAATAATAATCTATCAGACCATTCAAAAGTATTATCAGATAATGAAGCAATACTCTCTTTCATGGTACGATGGACCCTTTCAACAACTCCATTGGAAGGTGAGTAGTAAATGCTACTTTTTCTGTGGTCAATGTTTAAGTTTTTAAGAAAATTAGTGAATTCATGTGATGTAAAATTAGAAGCATTGTCTGAAAGTAAAATTTTTGGAATACCAAATCTTGAAAAGTATTGATTAAGTGCAGATATAATAGCTGATGACTTGGCACTATGTAAAGGAATGGCTTCGAGAAATCTTGAATAATGATCTATAATTGTTAGTATGTAATTCTTATTGTCATGGGAACGAGGAAGTTTACCAACAATATCTATGGCTATGAATTCCCCAGGAGCATAGTCATGCTTGGGAATCATTTTAGTTTTAGTTTTTGATGGTTTTGGCTTATTTTGTAGACACTTGTGACAATTATTGCAAAAGTTTTTTGTATCATTAAACATATTAGGCCAGTAATATTTGGATTTTAAAAAATCAAAAGTCTTATGAATTCCAAAGTGAGGAGCATGTGCAATTTTTAAGCAACTCAATTTTAAAGAACTTGGAATTAAAATTTTCTCTGTTATAGTATTATTAGATTTTATTTTTTTCATTACCAGATTAGTGCTGCTATCAATAAAGTAATTACCATAGTCGTTATTACTATCTTTAAGCTTTTGAATTATCTCACTAATAAATTTGTCCTGTTGTTGATGAGAGTTTAACAATTCTTTAGTGATATTCTGCTCTATAGGAAATATATTTAGGTTATGTACAGATAGTTGCTCATTAATTACACGAGAAAGGTAATCAGCTGGGTTGGTAAATCCTGGAATATGTTTAATAGTAAAATCAAATTGCTGAATGTAGAGAAGCCATCTTGACACAATGTCAGGTTGTTTGTCTAACTGCAGATGATGAGTGAGTGGTTTGGCATCTGTTAAAATTGTGAATTTTGTCCCATATAGATGCTCATGAAAAAATTTTATGGAAGAAAATATAGCAAAAAGTTCACGCCTAATAGATGGGTAACGTGACTCAGCAGGATTTAGCTGTTTAGAATAAAACTCGACTGGAAAAAATTTATCATTATGTTTTTGTAAAAGAATGCCAGATATAGCAATACGAGAAGCATCAGTAATTAAAAATAACTCTTTTCGAGAATCAATATTCTTTAAAGTGGGTTTGTTTAATATTATGTTCTGCACTTGATCAAAAGCTGTTTGACAATTCTTGTCCCAAATGAAAGGTGTATTTTTTTAGTTAGTTTTACAATAGGATTAACAATTTCTGCATAATTGTGTATGAGATGTCTAAAGTAGTTTAGCATACCTAAATATGCTTGCACTTCTTTAACATTCTTAGGAATAGGAAAATTAGTTACTTTTTGAATATTGTCACTTGATGGTGAGAAACCATTTTTATCAATATTGAAACCTAAATAGGTTATTTGAGATTTGCATAATTGAAGTTTAGCTGGATCCAGAGTTAAATTAAATTCTTGTAGCCTATCAAATACTTTTTGAAGAAAAATTTTAAGTTCAGAAATAGAATTAGCAGCAATAATAATATCATCGAGGAAAAATTGAATGTTTTCCCCCTTAATATCATTAAGGCATTTTGAAATTAAAGTGTGGAAATAAGATGTGCTATTTTTTGCACCAAAAGGAAGACGAGTAGGTTGGAAATTGCCAAATTCAGAACAGAAAGCTAATTTATGTTTGTCAGACTCTTTTAACTTAATTTGAAAAAATGCAGATTTAAGATCTAGCACACAATAATATTGTTTACCTGAAATGTTATGTAGAATTTCTGAAATTTTTGGAAGACAAATTTTGAAAGATTCAGTTATGCTGTTTAATAGTCTGTAGTCGACAACCATTCTAAATTTTAAATCTTTAACATTTTGACCCTGAAGTGGCTTTTTCTTTACGAAAATTATGGGAAAACTGTAGCTAGATGAAGAATGTTCAATTATCCCAGCTTCAAGCAATTTTGAAATTTCTTTACTAGCAAAATCTTGTAAGCAATTTTAGGAATTGGATATGGCTTGGTTTGTAAGGGAAAATCATGTAGGAGTTTAAAGTCAGGAATTACCTGGTCAGTAGACCCAAGTGTGGAGTAAGATTTAGAAAATGTTTTGTAGTTTGACATTAGAAGATTTAAAATATCTTTTCTATCATTAGGTTTTAAATGCTGTAGGTCAAAGTCAGATTCTTCCAGCTCTTGCTGCCTGAGATGTATTATTTCATTAAGACTTAAGTTGTTAATCTGAAGAATTTCAGAGTATTTTGGATCAACTTGCTGTTTTTGAGAAAAATTTTCAATGTTTCCTAATATGGTTTCTTTTCTGATAGTCATTTTATTAGAGGTGTTGTTCTCAATCAAGGTGTAAAAACAGTTATCATTATCAATAACATTAATGGAATCAGACATTACATAATTTAATTTGTTTAATTTTGGAGTGAATATTATCTGAGATTGAGAAGAAAAATTATCAGGTGCTTTGAGCTTTACAATCCTGAACTGCTGAGCAGGTATAGAAATTTTGTATGAAGCTTTAATGTTGTTTACAGTGTGTTCATTGCTTTCAGGAGTAGAATCATTTTGATGAGAGTTTTGTTCAGGAAAGGTTTCTTGGAATGGAAAAATTAAGTTGTTGTGGATTAATTGCCTATTGACAGTATCAAGAACAAGTTTGTTTCTTTGTAAGAAGTCATATCCTAATATTATTTGGTAGTTAGAATTCCAAGGTTGCTTGGTGATGTAAAACAGATTGTTGAACCACTTATTGTTAATTTTAAATTTGATATTAGCTGCAGACATGTATGGTATAGTACTATTATTTAGAGTTTGAATGCGAACAAATCTAGATATGTATTCCACCTTGGTGTGAGCCTTGATTTTCTCAATCACTTGAAATGGAATCAGACTTAAATTTGCACCAGAATCTAATAAAGCTTGATATTCACTTTGTCCAAAACTTAACGTTATTAGAGGTAAGGCAGAATTGTTACTATTACATGAGGAAAGTCTTAATGTTGGAATATTTTGTGGGTTATTTTTTCTAGCATTATTTACACTTTCTGAAGTTTTACTTTTCTTAGAATTTTGCTTATTGTTATTTGCTGGTGTCTCATTATTAGCTTTATTGGGGGAACTTACTTGTTTATACCTGCATTTTTTATCTTTTCTATAAGATCCACTTATGAGTTTAAATTTTGCCTGCTATTTCTACGATTACTATTTGAGTTGGCGGTATGCCTTCTGTAGGGATGACTAGGAAAATGTGCTCTATTATTTGAATGCCTGTATTTTCTACCATTATTTCTGCGATTTTGATTATTGTAATTGTTACTGTTGAATCTATTAGCCTGATAATTACTTTCAGCTGTATTAGGATTTTTATTTGTGGGAAAATACCAACAGTCAGTTGTACGATGAGGTTTTGCACAAATGTGGCAAGAAACATTGTCTGAGAAATTACTCGAAGAAGCAACATTGCTTTGCATCTGCATATTATTTTGTGCTTGCAATTCTTGTAACTGTTTGCTTAGTTCCAAAATTTTTTTGTTGGTTTCTAACTGGTTTTGCAATAGTGTATCAATTTCAGAATGCTGCACATGGGTGTTTACTATCTGTACTTCCTAATCTTGAAATGCTTTGTTAATGTTTTTAGCCATTGCAAGTACCTGATCAAAATCTTTTGGACCTAATTTTTTTACCTCAAATTTTATATCAGGTCTCAAAGCTTCAATGAATTTGTTTAGAGTCATATTTTCATATAGTTTTAGTGTGTTTGCATCACTAGAATTATTTACGCCAGTTAATTTTGTAGCAATTTTTCTAATAGACTCTGCCAAATCATCCAGACTTTGCCCTGGTTGCTGTTTAAGTTTCTCAAATTTTTCATTTAATTCACTAAATGATGACTGGTTCTTGAATTTGTTTTCTAAGATAGTTGCAAGTGAATTATAGTTATCAGCCTTAGATGCATTGGTATCATCAATTATGAAACTTAGAGCTCTGTCTGTTAGATTAAGTTTAAGAAAAACAAATTTTTTGGAATCAGACCAATTTTCCAATTTTGCAACTTCATCAAGTTGTTTTAGAAAGAAAGATATGTTGTCTGTACCAGTACCAGCAAATTTTGGCAAAATACTGGCTAATGATTGCTTGTTAGCCATATTAACCTACACTTGTATACACAATATTTCACACAATTATATCATACAATACACTATAAAAAACACAGAATATTAATACTTTTTCATATATATAACACACTATATATCCATTTCAATTTATCTTAATGGTATGCACTATCAAATAAGAATTATATTTCACAATGTTTTATAAATTTTAAGTATGATCAATTATTTATATTTCATGCATTGATTGATTCTTATCAAAATAATTATTAACACTATCAGAACATTTCTAACCCTGATTCGAACCTAAATTACTTTAGTTTTTGAACATGGCACCAATGAAGTAAAATGGTGGTGATATTGTGGTAAAACAAAATTAGTTCAAAGGTTATTAAAGAGAGGTATAGTGGTTTTTACATGTGTACATTGCAATAAGACGTTGTGCATGTTCTGACAGTATTAACAAATTGAAAGTTAAATAACTTCATTTTTTATCAACTCACTTGACATGCAGATAACCCGGAAAATGTTACTTTGTTGGAATTCTTGACTCTCCCACTTCTGTGTCTCTCCCACTTGATCATTGGAGGTGGGAAACCGAAAGTCTGAAACAGTTCTGTAAACTGGAGCAACGTTGAACAGATGAAGCCCACGATGTCGAGGTTTTCAGTTCAGCTACCGTAAATGATGGATCGATTTCTGCCACGTGGAGACCGGTTCCTTATCGGTACGTTGTTTACTGGAACTGCATCAAACTCGCAGATAAAACTGGAATCACACACCAAGCACGAAACGCAGGGGGTAATTTGCAAGAAGACACTGTATCATTGGAACTTGAAAAAATTTAGACTGTGTACCCTTTAGCACTGCAGATGACGAATAGCAGAATCACGCATACTGATGTCAAAGAAATTGGCACAGACAAGATCTCCTCGAGAAACACTTGTTTATTATTTTCCTTATAAAATTTCCATTCTACACCTTCAGCCAGCCAGTATCACAAAAAATAATGTCCGAATATAAAAATTTGGGGAGACACGCTCCAAAATTCCAATCCCTATCCATTTCGCTAACAATCGAGCTCCTTCTTTTTATGAAGGGGAAACAAACCTTTTGTACCCAAAACCTGTTCACACAAGCCTAGGTTAAAGTGCTTACTCTGATAAAGAGATCCCATCTCCTTTTAGAATAAACAACAAAATAATGTCTGTAGAAAGGGGATAAATATTTAATAATAGCTGTATCAAAGGACTAAATTAGCAGAGAAATTAAACTGCGATTATATTGTTATTATCTTTAGGAAACATCGGCGTATGAATACATGTAAGCTATTGCACACGTGGGAAGTAGTTATTTTTGCAGTTAAGTTGAGAAATCGAATCGCGATGCGAAATTCGAATGAGGTAATCGATTCTATTATTGGAAAATGTAAACATATTTAGCTATTGTAGATATTAACAGTATAATCGCTTTAAGCATACAATATGTATCTGGAAAATAGTTATTTTAAATTAATATTAATACAGCTAGCAATTAATCGTTTAGATGATATTAATTAAGTTAAGTTAATAGCGGTTATCATTAAGTCTTTAAATTCTTGAGTAATAAATTTTACATAGTGGCATTATGCCACAGGAACTAATATTTCCAGGCTCGTCCGTGAAATTACGCGTGAGCAAGCTACGCAAAACAGATCCTAGGCGGAACAATTTCCTCTTAAATCTACGCCAGTGTATTTTAAAGTTTGGCCTTGACCGTCATAGCGAAGCATACTTTGAGGGGAAATTGCAGTCAAAGGCGAGGTTATTGGGTATTAGAATATAGCGTGGCATGAACACCTTTTCTCCTTGAACACACCCGCTTAAAATAATGGCTTAGATTAAATTTCTTGCAGGGCTTTGACTTGTAGTCTAGTGTCATTGCACAATTTCGGTGATTTTAAATTCCGGATGAGTATTACGGGTGTGCGGTTCCGCAAAGGCTTGGTATAGAAGATGGTATAGAAGACCTGGTGGTTTAAGGGAATTTAAAAACTACCGGATAGTTAACGACATCATCTGAACTACGGACATTGTTTATAGACTGTCAAAATTTCAGTTCTTTAGGTCCATCGGTTTGATCTGTACGAGATCTGTCAGTCAGTCACGAAAAAGTTTTATACATAGGTTTAATTTCATGTCCATAAAACATGCAAATTTAAATTAAATTGTTAAAATCTTCCATCTCAATTAGTCTAGTGGTTAAATTTTATATTTTACTGTATTTTATTATTTTTTCTCAATATATTTCGTTGTTATGTACGTGACGCAAAATTCATTTAAAGTATCACAAAAAAGAAAAGATAAGTGATCAGCATTTAATAAATTAAATTCTAAAATTTAACCTTTAAAAATTCAACAAAAACCAGAAAATGGTGATAAAGATTAAAACAAAATTCATTTTAAAGTAATTTTTAAGATCTTTCTCGTGATATAAATTTTATAACCCTCAGATTATTTTTTAAAATACAAACTTAAAAAAATGTTACAAAAACATATTAAAAATTTAGCTAAAAAAAACTAAGAATAATTTGTCAAACATCTTTCTTATTTCACCCCATACACTATAAGAAGCATCGCCATGCAAAATTTCAGCCCTTTAGGTCTAGCGGTTTAGTATGTGCGTTATCTGTCAGTCAGTCAGTCAGTTACGGAACTGTTATATATATATATATATATATATATATATATATATATATATATATATATATATATATATATATATATATATATATATATATATATATATATATATATATATATATATATATATATATATATAGATATTAAGTCTTTGAAACTGACGTTTAGCATTGTGACTATTCTAAAGCCCTAGGTGCTTAGTAAGATTTTTTTAATCCAACTTTTAAATGGGTTACAATAATGGCTAAAATTCCAAAATAAAGATAAAATCTTAAATCCATATTTAATACCAGATGACAGTTCTCTGACAATTCTTTACTCCTAAAGTTAATTTAAATTAAAGTATCCAAATTGCATAATGGATGGTTCTCGTGTATTCCGGCGTGAAGTATTTAGCTGTTGTTTTAAATTAAGACATGTTGGTAAAAAATTTAAACCAAAAGCAATGGAAATTTCAATTCTAATAAGCATATTTAAAACAATTTTCATCTTGAGCAAATATAATGTAAGTTTTTGATATACTTTTTTTAATGAGGAATTAAAAAGGGTTATTAATTTACCTTCGCACCGACCATATCGTTTAGTAACCACTTTGGTAATAATTTATTTTGTGTCATTGATTGTAGTTTAAAGTTCCGTGGGTCTAACTTACCACTTTTAATACCCGAAGAGGAAAAACTTCTTAAGTTTAAATACTAAAAATTCAATATTAACTAATTTCTATTGTTTTCTAAATGGTTAATTTTGTTCTATGCTAGATTATTATCTTTTGATACAAAGAGTTGCCACCTCAAGTTTAACTGAGAAATCCCAGCAGCCATATCTGGAGAGATCGCACCTTCTACCATCCATCTGACCACATGAAAGAAAATTCCAGTCTACGGAATTGTTGTTGTTGTTGCTTATGCCACTTGACCGACATCGACATCAGATAAAGTTCCGAAGACTATGGGCGAAGAAGGTGCGGCTCCTGTTTTGAATTAGCACCACAAGGGTCGGAGTCTGACTTGGTTAAATAACCGGTCCCGTAATTTTGAACCGAGTCAAGTGACGAGACCGGAACACTTGACCCCGCACCTCCAGAGGTAAATTTTATTACTTTGGGGGCCATTGTAGCCCCGCACTATTTTACGTGCCCCAGCCACCATTAGTGAACACGGCGGTAGATTTGCAGCGACCAGTATCGAACCAGGGAAGTTGAGATCACTGGTCCGCTGCGCTAGCCAACAGGGCTACAGCGGCCGTCTATCTACGGATTTAACGTACCCATATGCGGACTAGACACGAAGTCATTTAGTGACGTTCTCAGGGTATCGAACTGAGCAACCTGCGACCGATGCCCAACGCGCTACAACAAGGGTACCTCAGGACCTCTGCGACATGTATACCAGACTAATACTCTTTCTAATTTGTAAGACGATAGTAGGAATTACCTTTCAAACAGATTTCATTGAGTCTTTCTGTCAAGTTGATGGGATAATTCATCAAATGAATTTTAAAAAAGTAATAATACATATAATTGCCAAGTTTATATGATTCAATAGAAAATTTAAAACCATGGTTTATAAAAATTTCTTGCAATTATTTTAAGTTATCTTCTAATTATTTTAATTAATTCTTTGTATAATTCCTGGGGTTTTCCACGAGAAGAACATCAAAGTTCAAACAAACCAAAATAAATTGCCTTTAACCCACATTTTATCAAACTTTGTGACAATTATTAATTTTTTTGAGAATTTTTTAGGGAGAAATATTGCGAACTTACTTGTCCGAAAATTAGACTTTGCTTTTGCAATCATGTCAACCGCTGCATCCAGGAAGTACTCTGAAATGTTTTGCTCGCAGCTAGATGTCGCTTTGCAACTTGCATAGCAGAGCCAAATAACTACCAGCAGCACCAAGTAGCTGGCCCTAGAAACATAAAAGAAAATTGACGCCATTCACGATGTCATTTAAAAGTAAAACAGTTTTCCCATTCGGCTATGAAATCATCTACTACAGCATATGCGAAACAACATATTTAGATTCAGTATCAATAACATTAGTTAGTATCAATAACATTGGTTAAAAAAGTCACGATATTCGTTAGGCGATTGTAATTTAACATTTAGCCACAGTTTCAACTAAAATTACCAGTTATGGAATGCATTATTAAACGTACAATTTTTGTTTACCCTTTTAAAAATATTTTCCCATGTTACATTGCATTTATTATTGCATAAAACACACCAAAGAGCTCACTTTCTCTCTGTATATAAAATTTTACACACACACACACACATATATATATATATATATACATGTATGTATATATGTATTTACATTTCTATACATATACATACTTAAGAGCCTAAAAACTGGTACAGGCGTGCGTATGCAAGTACCGGAGATATGCAAACAGTCAGCGCAACGCGATGCGGTCGGCAGTGCTTTTATAGGACAAAATGTGTCTGGCGAAACTGTTAGAGAACGGTTCCTGCAAAAGCAGTGACAACACGATTTATGTGACTTTGAACGCGACGTTATAGTCGGCGCAAGAGAGATATGATATAGCATCCCCGAGCAAGTGATGCAATTTGGATTTTCGCGCACGACCATTTCGCGAGTGTACTGTGAATATCAGGTATCCGGTAAAACATCAATTCTCCTACAGCGGTGCGGCCGGAAAAAGACCTTGAATGGACGGCACCGATGACGACTGACGAAAATCCTCAAAAACGAGATAGACGTGCAACACTTCCTCATATTTTTGCGGATTTCAATCTCGGGGCATCGACAATTGTCAGCGTACGAACTGTTCAACGAACCGCCATTGATATCGGCTTTCGGAGCCGCAGGCCCACGCGTGTACCGTTATTCACTGCACGCCAGAACGCTTTGCGCCTCAGCTGGGTCCGGCATCACCTCCATTATTTTGTTGATGACTGGAAACACATTGCCTTGTCTGACAAGTCTCGTTTCCAATTGTACCGGGTGGATGGAGGTCTACGGGTATGTAGACAACGTCATCAGTCCAGGGACCGTTCCTTTCAACAAGGGACTGTATAAGCTTGTGGAGTGTCTGTGATGGTATGGGGCGTATGCAGTTGGCGTGATATGGGACCTCTGATACGTCGAGAGACGACTCTGATAGGTGACGGATACTTAAGCATCCTGTCCGATCATCTACATCAGTGATTCTCAACCACTATGCTGCGGCACTTTAGTGTGCTGCGAGATTCGTGAATTGTGTCGCCAGTGCGAATACCCACACATAAACGACGTCAGACAAGTAGATCAATCATTTCTACTTTCCTAGCGTGGTCTGGATGAACCAATGCGCATGGCTCATACAGTTCTGGGGTGTTAACTGGTAAGTCTGGACAGTTACATTTCTGGATTTTTAAATCTGGATGACGAAATGAGAGTCCAATTATCATCTTTACGCCCAAATAAAAATGAAGTTATCAAAAAACAACAAGCTCAAATTTTGCATTAAAAGTAATTTGTAGTTAAGGAATCATTTTGTTTACTTTGCAATGCAATTTTATTTTATATTCAATAAAACTTATTTCGTATGCCCTTTTTACAAAATGTATTATAGGTACATCCATAAATTATACAAGTAAACTGCTTTAAAATTTTTCTCAGTGTTAGTGTTCCGCCAAACTTTTTAATTATTGCAAGTGTACCGTGACGAAAAAAAGGTTGATCTACACCTATTCATGTCCTTTGTGCTTTCCGATGGACTTGGACAGTACCAGCAGGACAATGCGACACCCCACACGTCGAGAGTTTCTACCGAGTGGCTCCTGGTTCACTCTACTGACATTAGACATTTAAATTGGCCACCTAACTCCCCAGACATGAACAGCATTGAGTATATCTGGGATGTCTTGCAACGTGCTGTTCATAAGAGATCTCCACCCCCCTCGCACTCCTATGGATTTGCGGAATGCCCTGCAGGATTTATGGTGTGAAGTGCCTCCAGGATACCTTCAGACATTAGTAGAGTCCATGAAACGTCGTCTTGTGGTACTTCTGCGTGCTCGTGGGGCCCCTGCACGATATTTCGTAGGTTTACCACTGTTTCTGGCCCTCCAGTGTGTATATATTTAGTGTGTGTATGTGTGTGCGTGTGAAGACTAATCGAATGGTTCTGTACGATAGAATCTGCTTCACTTACAAATCTCTACAAATTAACATTCAAAGCAAAGTTAAAAACGGAAGGTAACATTTAAAACTGTAATTACAAAAAAAAAAATTAATGGTAAATTATGAGTAAATTCTTGCTTACAAGTTATATTTTTTCGTACGAAGAAAAATTATATTGCACTAATGCATAAATATCAAATTTTATATTTCAGATTTAAATTACTATATTTTTTATTCAGACACAAGTCTTGTTTTTGCATGGTATTATGTCTGTTGTTTCGATCCATAATATTTTAGTACAGATATTTTAAACTTTTTAACAGTATTCAGGTTTTTCGAAATCGTCTAGATTATCTGATTTCCAGAACCTGGAGTGCTTAGAAAATGTAACTAGTTGTAAAATTTAAAATGAAAAGTCGATTTCAAAACTTGTTTATCGTGAAGTATGAGGTGTATAATTTCATGTTTTTTTTTTTCTTTCAAAGGCATCATTTTTTTACGTAGTTAAATTAAATTGTCTATAAAAGAAACTGTGCTGAGTTTATACAATACAATCGAAATTTTACTCGATGTCATTGGAACTCTACTTAAGTTCCACTTAAAAATTATGAATGACGAAAGGAATCCTTTCGTCATTCATAATTTTTGTCACATTTAAATAATCAAAATTTTTGTTTATTACTTTAAAATATTGATTGCTGTATTTCAGAGAAGATTCAACTTTATAAGTAATATCTTACAAACTGTGAATAAAATTTATGCAATACATTTTAGTTAATCATACTTAAAAGTTACAGAGAATTTCAATATCTTAGAGACAAGTCATTAATTATTTTTTCTGTAAAATCTTCGCATACAAGAAATTGTAATTATGAGAATATTTTTATAGGCAACCTTTGAGTTTATCACCTCGGACCCCCAGGCCATAAAAAGACCATAGTCCATGATACACCTGGAGTCCAGTCACTACGTAGGAATAGCCTGAATGCGCAGTAGAGGGTTAATTTCCCAAGTTCAGATGCATTTTCAATTTCTGTGGGGCTGGAGAATGCCGGACAAGCAGTACAGATCTGTCATCCACTCAAGGCACACATTTTATATGAAATGATGACTTGCAGTCATATTCTTGCGTACATGATAATGTTTTATTTTGTATAATTATCCATCGTAATTTTTTTTTATTATTTTTATAAAATTACTGACGGAATACCCTTGCTTCGCTATGGAGCACATTCAAATTAAATACAACATTCAATGTATGCAACTAATTTGTATGTTTAATATCCTTAAAACATACTAATTTGAATTAAATTCTTAAAAAAACTTCCATCTCAATTAGTCTAGTGGTTTAATTTTACCTCTTACCATATTTTAATATTTTTTGTGAATTTATTTCGTAGATATGCACGTGTCGAAAATTTAATTTAAAGTATCACAAAAGAAAATAAACTACGTGATCATCATTTAATAAATTAAATTCCAAAAATTAGTCTTTAAAAATTCAACAAAAATCAGAAATTGGAAGTAAATATTCGAAATTTTATGATCTTATGATTATTATTTTAAATAGAAATCTAAAAAAAGTTACAAAAACAGATTAAATATTTAATTTAATGTAATCTAAGAAATTTTTTCAAAAATCTTTCTTAGTGCACCCCTACACTATAAGAAGAATCGCCATGAAAAATTTCAGCCCTTTAGAACCAGCGGTTTGGTCTGTGCGTTATCTGACAGTCAGTCACGGAATAGTTTTATATACGTATATAGATTTACATATGTCATACTGAATCTGTATTTTATTAAAAAACAGAATATAATTTATGTCTTTCGTTTAGATTTTATCATCAGGAAAGTTCACCAGAAATTATACACAAGAAATGTTTGAAAGAGAAAAATTGAGGTATCATTAAAGTAAGCTGGTATTAGATAACTGCCACCATTAGATAACTGCCATATAAAATTTTATACAGACTGTTCAATATGCATCCACATGAAATGTCAGTTAAATGTTTTTTGTATAAAATTTGAGCACCAACTAAGATACATACATACACTCAGTTTAGGATTAGTTGTGCATTTGAGCAGGTTCAGAACTATGGTAGTCAATTTAAAAATTTATAAAACTTTTAATCATTTATTTTCTTAGATATAATTAAAATATGTCATAATGGGTATAAATATGTTTCTAACACTGAATTCAATGGCAAAATGCAATGAAATATGCGAGTGAAATACGTGTAAAACCATTGCAATATACTCACATTTTACACAAAATTAAACAGTTTAAATAACTTCGTAAGTTACGGTATATAAAATCTAACTATGTTGTGGAAAATAACTTATACTTTACTCCTCAAACCAACATTCAAGAGATGATTATAATATGTCTAAATATGTTATCAAATCTGAAAAAATAAGATATTTTCGATTTTTACCTACATTTTACTCAGTTGGAGTTTATTCCGGCGACTCATATGGAGCACAGAAAAATTTTAAATGCTTATCACAAAGGCTTCCTGATAACTAAGTTAATAATGAATGGAAGCAAAATGTTTCAAGTATTGAAGTTATCTGTTGTTTGGTCACGTGGTCATTATATCTCAGCTATTGCCCTGATAGCCAACTGACCTGTTGAACTTGTGACAGAAATATCCTTCGGTTTGATACTACGTAAATGATTGATTATGATAAAGGAATTTTTTAGTGAAGTGTGTCCCAGAAACTGAAAGAGATAAAATGATTTCGCAATATTTTCATGATAGAATACATATGCAACTTTAACAACTCAAATTTTGATACGGATTTAAACTTAATTTATATATGTTACAGAGAAAAAGTGATCATAGGAAGGTAAACACAATTTAGAAATCTTCAGAGTATTCACTATATTTCCTTGATTATCTATATAACACTAAAATACAGATTTTTTATGTTTGTTATAGAAAACAGCATAAATGACACTCAACAATGCCATAATTTTAAGAATAATTTAGCTCTGAAATGAGTGGAAACGAAATAAAGCAATGTTCGGACGAACTTGGGCATGGATTAACTGATTTACGGATGTTTTTTTATTTGTTCCTATTTACTATGATTTGATGAAAATAGACATGATATTGTTTTTGAGTTTTGCCGAATGGAGGGCAGTCATTTCGTCTCACCGACACTTTGAATCATTAATTAAGTTTCTATAGCAGGAATTTATTTTAATTCATCTATAAAATATAGATAATCAAGTAGATTTTAATCTCGAGACAAGTATATGCTGCTGAAAATTCTGTCAATGATGTTTTAAATATGTGCTCATACTGATACAAAAATATCCTGACCTTACTGATATTTAAAACTATACTACTCTGAAAAATTCTGTTATCCTTTTCCAAGAATCAAATTTGATCTTCTAGAGTATTTTTTTGAAAGTTTGTTTCAGTCAAGGATTTATTTTATTATTATTATCATAGAAATAGAATGAAAGCGATATTCTATTTCTATGGGGTGATAACTATAAGGGGTGATTTTTTTTTATACAAATAGTATTGGTTATGCATTTGAATATATACAATGGTAATTGATGGGTAAAATAACAAAACTGGTCTTACCTTTCGAAAAATCGAGTGTTGCGTTCGCGCAACGTCAGCGGATTAAGAGTATGACGTTCAGTGAGTTCAACTGAATTTTTCCAGGTTTTCTTCGATTTGAGCACTGGGTATTTTTTTTAGCTTTGTTACGCTTTAGAAAGCAAATATCACTTTACAGGTAATTAATTTATTATAAAGATGTAAGTTATTTTTCCTTTACAAATTACTTATTATATCCAGAAAACAGTTCCAAGCATGAAATGCTTCAATACAATCATGATGTAGAGCAACGTCACATACTTTACATCGATAAACTGTCTGCCAATGGCATTGTTTACAACTCAGTCTTATGCTGTCTGCGTACTTGAAAATAAAATGTCCTCGTTCTCCACGTAATGGTTTTTGCATGCTGAGCTTACTAGGCCTTCCTGTTGCTGATCTGTTTACGGCTAATTCTTCACTTTCAAAAGGTGTTTGCAAATGTGACAATACAACTTCGCGCCTAAAATCTAATAGAGACTTTTATTTTCAGGAGACAATCTTGATATTTTCCATGCATTTGTCAAGGTTACATCAATGTAATTGGTAAATATTTGCCACCACCATTTTTTCCCACGAATTCTTATTCTGTAGTTGGATACTAAATTATCAAATAAATCCACTCCTCCCATTTTGGCGTTGTACTGTTCAATGAGATTGAGGGACAAACACTTATTTCTTTTGCGTGCTTGAATAACGGGAAACATTTTTTACAGGATCAATTTTTTCAAACGTTGAACAAAGAGTCGCAACCGAGTTGTCATTCCATTGGAAAACAATTATCTCGTTTTCTTCTTCGAATTGAAAAGTTTTTCTTTCGAACACAGTTCACCGTTTCCAATGGACACATTTGGATGAGGTTTTCCCGAATCATGGCCTTCCTCTTCATCACTAGCTTCTGTTGTTTCTGGTAGAATAACAACAATATCAGTTTCTTTCCTGTCATTATCTGAATCTTCATCGAAAATTCTTTGAAGAATTTCTTCTAACGTAAGATATCTAGATTTAGGCATTTCTATAACCACAGAATTAGAAAAAGTTTCACACAGTCGAACGCCACGAGTGAATGTTTGAACTACCCTTTTCCCGCTGGCGATGCTCCAACATAACACCTGTTTTCTCTTCCTCCCCCATCCAAACAAAAACAACATTTTGATGGAATGTTTTGTTAAACTTTGACCTTGGCTAAAAATAGATCACCTCTACAACTCACGTGTGTCTCACTATATTTCTTCTGTGAAAATGACCAGGGGAAATTTCTCTCTCAAAAATGCTTAATTAACGGTCTTAGTTTGGAACTCGTTATTAAATTAAAAGAAGAGTAGAAGGCAAATATTTTTCAAATGAATAATTAACCCTACTCCAAAAACTACTGTTAATATAAAATTTATTTGATATCAAATTTTTTATACGCATTTATTTTGACCGTTGCGTCAACGCAACACCAGCGGTTAATGGGTTAAATATTGCAACATAATGGTGTTCATCGTTTTTTTCCCGATATGTTCTGCACTCGATTTTACATTTTAAAAGAACCTGTGAGGTTCACTGTTTTCTTTACCCTTAAGGTAATGCATGTACTAAACAATGAATTCACCATTAACTAGATCCGACGAGGTTATCTATGCTAAACTATTTATTACAAGACTATTAGACTACATAAATACCGTACTCATTTGCTAGCAGGCAACGGGGATTTATTTATCGCGTATTTTAATCCCGATAGTTATATTACGGAAACCCTACCAGAATTCAGCCGCGCCACTGCTTGTACGTACGCCACACTAACGTTTCTGTCTCCTCATTATCACCAGGTTGCTGAAATGATAACTAACTTCAAAACGCCTGCGGTAAACTTGATAATGCCCGGCTGTTGTACGGCAAAGCGATTTTCACTCCAATCGCTTTTCGTTCGCCGCTCGCCTCTGCCCGACCTCCCCTCGTAGTATTTTTTTCTCTCACTGTCAAGCGTGTGCTCTACCAACGGGGATTCTCGTCTAGTAGAGAAGCGCCGCTCATTTGCGTAAGGCGCTTCTCCTTCTTCAAATGGCGATTTATTTAAACCAGGGGGGTTAATTTTGATTCAATACCTCACCAAACTCATTTGTTAATTGAAATTTTAATATAAATACATCATTCATGTCTTACGCTTATTGCATCCCTTGGAGTTCCTAAGACCCGCCAGTCCTTTATTGATTTACTAACCTTACAAACTGCATGGAGTAAATCCCGCATTTGAAACTCTTTTCTCTCCAGTGTACTGATCTGTGGAGCCTCAGTCTGCCTGGCTCGGAGATCTGTGTTCTTGTAATTGTTTGAATAAAGGTTCATAATTAACCTCCGATGGTTAAGTCAAATAATGTTCCACATCTCTCTTGAGGATTAAAAGCATCCACGACCTCTAAATTTGGTTAAATCCCTTTGTAAAATGTTCAATTATAAATTACCCCATCCACTCCCAGATGTGTTAATACCAATACTGAGGCGACTTGCAAAATACGGCATGATTAGTGGATTTCTCTGTCGACAGCAACAAACCAGGTCATTTCGAAATGCTCAAAGATACATCCTCGCTATGTTAAACTGTACAATTTAAATCCATATTTATATAATTCAGTAAAATGTTCATTTATCCATTTAATATAGAGTGCCTAGACAGAGTATAGATATTAAGCGAATAATTAATTGCGGATAGGTCTATGAAAATACAAATAAATACAATTGCGTTTGGTCAATCAGTAAAAACCGAGAGCAAACTCTTTAAAATACCCTTACAAAATGCACAAATACTTTCAAAAGTTCTTAGTAAAAATAGTTATTTGTTTTAAACCTAAACTTTGTGTAAAAATCTACTTTTGTATAAAACGCTGAAGACAATTCCTTTTAAATATAACGAAATAAATACAGCACTTTTTACAAACTTTTTGATTACGTTTTATTCCCATAGCGAATGATTAGTCTTACAGCCCATGCATTAAATTATGTACAACAAACAAAAAAAGATATCTTGGCATAACCTTATAGTGAATTGAAAGCTTCCAAAATATAGAAATATTTTACATATCACAAAAAGTTTGAGAAACGTATGTTTGTGGAACAATAAGTTCAGATCCATTTGTGTGGCTTACTGGATGGTAGCTCTTTGATATTTAAACAACACACCGTAAAGATGTGTGATAGCTTGTTAAAATGCTGCCAAACGCTGCCGTTAATAGGTCATACCGTACTACATAGAAACACAATTCTTTTTATATTATAACTGTCGTTGAAACCTCATTCTTCAAGTAATTTTCATTGATTCGATCTATTTTCATATTTGTATTCGTTTCAGTTAACCCCATTTAGTTATGAAAGGAGAGAATCAAACTTGTGTATACATTTTCTAAGCAAATTAAATAAAAATGTTGACCTCAAATCTCATTAAAATGCTTAAAGCGTTTATTCCATTTTTAAGATGTTCGATCAGTCAGGGAAACCTGAGACAAACTCTTCTAGGAGGCCTTAGGTACGCATATAAACTTTTTAAAATTTTTTTAGTAAAAGTAGGCAACTGCATTAGACTTAATCTTTGTGTATAAAAATATTGTGTATAAAAAACTGAAAACGAATCCCTTTGATTATAATGAAAACAAATTCGTTACGCAACCTTTTATTCCGTTTTATTTAATTAACTAGCGGCCCGTCCCGGCTTTGACCGCGTTGAAAAAAATATTATACCAATAAATTTCCAGTTGATAGCCAATAAACTGTAAATCTTTTTTTACCTTAAAAATAACCTTAATAATACCTTAAATTAATATTACGTTAGTTAATAATTTTTTAAAAGAAAAAGGCGTGCCGGAGAAGGGCTAGGTTCGAACCACTATCGTCAGAACAGAAGCCCACCGCGATAGCACCACGCTAAGGATCGTTGAAGACTTCGGCTAAAAAAGCGGTAGAGAACAGTAGCGGTAACAATGGAGATTGTTAGGATTAAGCCCCTAACTTTATTTCTACTGATCAGATATACATAATATATAGCCTATATCCATCTGGAATAATGCACCTTTCAAACAGTGAAAGAATGTTTCTAATAGGTGCAGTGGTTCTGGAGATTACCCTCCACGTACAAAATCGCTCACTCTCTTTATATATAAGTATACATTACCGATTACGTTTAAAGTCCTTGCATTAAATAATGAACAACAAACAAAAACTGTCTGTTGACATCACCTGATAATGCTTTTAAAGTTTTCTAAATTCAGAAATATACTCCATATTAGGAAAATTTTGAGGGATAATATGTTCAGACCCATTTGCGTGCCTTAATACTTGCGTGCTTCGTGGTTCTAAAATAACAAACCATAAAAATGTGTGATCACTTGCTTAGATGTTATCAAACTCTGCTATTAATAGATCACCCCATGCTACCAGTGAATAAATTTCTTTTAATATTATAACTGTTCTAGATACCTTAATCTCCAAATTACCTTAACTTGAATTTACAACTACTTTCAAGAAATAAAAAAAATACTTCGTCGCAAATCTAAGAAATAAAATTATGAAAATTTTCAAGTCTACAATTTTTTTAACCTGATTCAATAATCATAGAAATCGTTATACTTATAAACTTGAAAGCTTTCCGCATGGAACAAATGCTAAAATCTTTTCACCCTTGAGTTACCATTGAATCGAAGAAATTGCTTTATTTGATAGAAGAAAGTGCTGTGATTTGGTAAATAGATTTCGAAATGTTATTACAGTAATAACGCAAATTTTAAATTTAATCAGTTTTCCTTATGTATAGGTTTATTTAAGTATGGCTAACACAAATTTTTAATCATGACAATTCAAATCAAAAAGAGCTTAGTACTTGTTAGCTTGAAAGGTTGATAAGAGACGAATTCCACTTTTGTATTCTAGACTAAACCTTATCTAGAGCATAAAGCCTACGTAAGTGCAGACTCTGAACTCCATAAACTTTCATTAGTAATAAAAAAAATAAATATTGTAAATTTCTATTCACTGTTTAACCATGAATTACCATTGAATGACATTGAAAATTATGACAAAAAAAAAATTCAAATGCTATATTTCAGCGACATCAATTCAGTATTACATAGATCCAAACTTTGACCTGCTTTCTACTAACACTAGCCGCTGCGCGACCATCATGGTCGCTTTTACTTTTATATTTTATTTTGCAAAACAACTCAACTGAAAGTAGTATATGTAAGGAATGTTGCCATTGCTTGTCATCATAAATATACATTGTTAAGGAGTAGTGGGAGCTTGGTAGTGGCAGCTGAGCCAAAAAATTTATAATCATTGCTAAATTCACTATAAGGCTGATTCTAAAACATCGTGATTAAAAAATGTGAATTTACATTTCTTCAGAACAGAGTTAAAGATAAGACTGAGAAACCTAACACCAATGATTTTGAAAATTGCATTTCTCTCTGTATGTACTATTTTTCAAAATTAAGATAGCTACACTTTATCAATACATCAAATAAGAAATTGTTGGGGAAATTTTTTTTCACTTAAAAAATGGAGTAAAAATTCAGCAAGCACTAAAATAAAATGTGGATTACATCACTCTCGGTATGTATTATTGTTCACAATTCAGATATATCCATTTAATCATATAAAAAAAATTGTTGGAAAAATTTTTTCAGGGTCATACAACTGTTAAACCGTTAAATCAATCGATATTTTGAATAAAATGCACATGACAGACTAACACTTTCTGAGTATTTTAAGACAATCCGCTTGAAAAAAATTCTCATAATTATGGAAGTTATGAATAAAAACGTGTCAGATGTTTACTGTAAACAGATTTAAAGGGCAATACTTCAAAGTGATTTATCTCAAAATATGTTTTTTTTCCACATAACGCACTTGTTATCTCTAGAACTGTTTCATATTTTTGCATGAAATTTTTCCAGATGGTACATATTATAATTTGATTGAAACTGAACCTAAATTTGTTTACAGGTCTCTAGAGAATGCCTTTTTCAGACATAGATAAAATTTAATTTATTAAGGAAAAAGTGCACTATTTTCAGTTTCATAGTAAAAATAGAAATATACCTTAAATATATACAAATTTAATTTCAAATTAAACTTTAGTTTCTGCAGTATATTTTAAAATCAGAAATTTTGTCTTAAACTCAATTTTGTTTGGAGTATTTATGTGCGTTAGCTTTGATATCACTTTTATCCAACGCAAACTGCTTATTATTTATGACTATCCAACACAAATTTTTTTTAACTATCAAACAAGAAACATTTATATATTTACAAATCAAACATTATTCTATTAACACCAAAAATAATTATAATTTTAAATCTTATACTTTCAAAATATAGAATGTCGAAAGTGACACGATTTTTATACTTTTTCGACTTCTAACAGTCGTATGACCCCTTAAAAAATGGTATAAAAATTCAGCAAGTGCTGAAATATAGTGTGTATTACATCACTCTATGTATTTATTATTGTTCACAATTCAGATATTTCCATTCAATCATATCAAATAATAAATTGCTGGGGAAATATCTTCACTTTTGAAATGGAGTAAAAATTCAGCAAGTAGTAAAATATTGTGTGGATTAAAAATATGATATTCATAAAACTTCTTGATATACACAGTTGAGTAATTCAGAAGTCGGAGATACTACAGTGACAGAATTAAAAGAACGGACTCTAGATAAACCTACATACAACTGTCCATGACTAAACACTGGATTATAGATCTAAACATATTTTGTCAAAAATTCAGCGGTTGTAACAAATGTCACCACTACACACACGCGACTTTAAATTGCGGATGTCCGCTAATGTTTTCATCCGATAGTTGCAGCCGTTGCCATTCGAAGTGTAGAAATATTGTCGATTTTTGAGACGCATACCTTCGCCTTTTATACATATAGATAGGTTTATGCATTTAATACGAAATATCATAATGGGAATATTCTAGGTTCTTTTTATGCGCCAAAGTTTATCTCCAATGAATCATGATTTTGAAAAAATTCATAATTCATTGAGAATTAATATAAAATTTATTCAAATCTTTTTATTCATGACCAGTTCTCTATTTACTGATTACATGGGAGTGGTCGAGAAAACATGATGCGATTTGAACTTCGAGACAAATCGAGGTTTTAACCAAGTTATCTGCCAATAGAGGCTGACGTAAATCAATCACAAAATTTTCCATGAGTAAATTCTTGTTTTTATTCAGCGCTTAATTTTTATGGCCAGTGCTAAGTGATTTTTAAAAAAATAATAAATAAATAAAATTTATCGTAATTAATAACAAATTTATTCAAAATTATTATCAGATTTATTCAAAATTATTCATTCAAACCAGGAAAAAAAATCTACATATACATTCCAACTGTTCACTATTTCCTGATCACATGGGGGTGTCTGAGGATATGGGAGGCAACTTGAACTTCTGGGGGCGGATCTTTATTTCGGTTGATTCCATCGATTCATGGTAGCCTTTCCAAGACTTCCAGTGTACTCCGTCAGCGAAACTTTCATGTTTTCCTCTGAGGTACAACCCATTCAGATTGGAAAAGTGGCATGCATTATACCACCATCCTCCTTTATGCAACTGAGCACAATTATGAACAGCACTGGCGTCATTTTCCCGGTCTTTCGTAGAAAATTTGTGGTTGTTATGATGTTCGATCATAGAATCACCTGATGGGGAAGATAATATTGAATATCCATTTATTATCAGCTGTATGCTATTTGGTTAAATTGGTTCAAAATTTTGTTACAGACGCGTTCTACAACCATAGTATCGAAGTTAAAAGAATGCCTTTTATTTTAATAAATGCTATTTTCTATTTTAGACAGTTATTTTCTTGTATTAAAAAAGTGTATATACTACAGTAAAACCCCGTTTATCCGGATCATATTTGTAGACTTCTTTTTTTCTTACATTACATAATGTCCTCATTAGATGATAAATTTTAACTATGATAGCAAGAACGTTACTATAAGTACGCCAAATATTCGTTTTTTAGTTCGATTCAATGTACAGTTCCTGCATAGATTACACAATAAATTATGGAAATAAAATACTTTTTGTTGAGTTTAAGAAATGTTTACTAGACTTATCAATTCTTTGTTAAGAAATGATGTGAAGAGTTGTTTTATATTTTTTAATGTCTTGTAAACAATGCTGTGTAATTTTATTACGAAACGTAGTTTTTTATCGTAATAAATTTTAAGTCTCCTTGTTAAGGATTTTTTTTGCTTATTACCATATTACTCGGATTATCCGGATTGCGTATGGTCCCAGTTATTCCTGTTAAGCGAGGTTTTATTGTAATACAAAAAATCTCACATAAATGTTATTCGAAAAGGTCTTATATTTAAAAATAAATTTAAAATTTCATCTCAAGAAAGAAAATTATACTCTAGGAATAAATAAAAAAAAATTATGTTCAATCGTAGAGCGAATTAAAACGTTGGGTTTTCATGTATGAAGATACAGGTATAGGACAAAATGATAGGCATACCCATTTCGAAATGCGTTTTACTTCGATCGTCCAATGCGACCCAGCTATGTGTCGCAACAGATTGCTATATAGTGTCGGCGAAATGGAAGGTATCGGTCGAGCATTCGAAGGTGTGACAGTTGTATGAGAAAGTTCTGTTCCCAGCAAAGTCCCATTATGTCTGACCTGTCCGACGTGCGAAGAAGCATGATCATTAGAGCTCGCCTCGCTGGGAGCGTCCGTGTAGAGAACATCCAGCTTTATGAGTGTTTCAAATGTCATTGCGACAAGGTTTATGACACCCAACACAAACCTGGAAAAGGTGTCCTCTGCAAGGTAGAACAGTGGGCGAAAGTCGAAGTTGACCGACCGGGATAGACGAGTGTTGAAGAGGATAGTCACCCGAAAATGAAATCTACCCTGCCGCAGTTAACCTCTGAGGTGAACACCTGTCTACAGAACCCCGTATGCACCAAAAATCTTACACGGGAGCTGTATGCTGCGACCATTCATGGCAGAGTAGCTATTCCAAAGACGCTAGCATTCGCCGCTATGAAGCGACGGCAGTAGGGCGGAGTCCACCAAAACTGGACATAACAGAGATGGGAAAAGGTCATCTGGACTGACGAATTTTCATTTACATTATTTCAGACCACCGGACGTGTGTTCGTCTCGCGAACACCGGCAGAAACATTTCATGTTGACTGTCTGGTTCCTACCTCGAAGCATGGATGGGGCTCTCTGATGGTATGGGGCATGATATCGTGACGTTGCTTGGGGCTGGGGGGGAGACCGCAAGCAAGCATTATCTCAGTATTCTCGCAGATAATTTCCATCTCATGCTACAGACTCTATTTCATGGAGACGTCCTGTGCTCCAAGATCACAATGCATCTGTTCACACGGCTCATGCATTGTCATCGCCGTGGCTCATCACGGCTCATGAAACATGGTTAGATGAACATCATGATGAAGTGGAACATCTCATACTTGTATGATGTATTCATTTCCCTGATCTCAACATCATTGAGCACTTGTGGGAATTTCACAGAACAAAGTCCATGCTCCGTTACCTCTTCCACGTACAATACCTTGTTCGATACCGCTCTGCACGAGGAATGGGTGCGAATTCTCTTGAACTTTTCGGAAGACCTTTATTTGTCAATCCCACGTCGAACGCAAGCTGTATTTAAGGCCAGCGGGGGCCCAACACCCTATTAATTTAAAATTTGCCTTATTTCCCAGATTTTTCTATCATTGTGTCCTTATCCTGTATCTATTGCTTGATACCCGGTGATTTGGACCAAAAATTTCTAACAGACAGTAAATCCAACAAACTATAATGTGAAAAATACTTTAAAGGATCTAATAATTATTGTATAAAATAATTTTGAAAAGGAACGGAATACAAACCATAGTTTTTCTCACGCTGGTATGTAATATACAGAAGATAGCATTTAAAAAAATTAAATAAAATTTCACAGAATTTATTTAATAACTAACAATATTATAATGTATGTTACTAACCAATATTATAATATATAATATTCTTATTTAATAATAACGCATTTTAAAAATATTAACTTAATTATTGTGCTATATATTTTTCTTTTCATGCCATTGGATAAAAAGTACAGTTACCTGCGTCTCCCTTATAGTCAACAATGTGTAGCGTATACTGATGTTCTTCGTCGTCAATCCAGAACGTATCGTATTGTGCGTATTTACTGTTATTCTCCACATCTCTGAGGTCAAATCTCACGGAATATAGGTTTTGATTGCTCAAGGCATATATATTATCATTCCCTAAAGAAAGAAAGGAATCAGAGAAAATTTTCGAATTACATAGATGCTGATGTGTTCGCCAAATGTGTTGCCGAAATTCCCGAAAACATTAGATGGTCACATAATAAAATCTAACGTTCAGTGACAGTAAAATAACGGTATTTAACACAAAATAAAATAAATTAAGAAGAAATAAATAACATTTCCAACATTATGAAAGGGTTGGAAAACTAAACTAATTTTTAATTGCAGAGACAAGGAAGCAATTCATATGAATCTAAAACGATTAGAGGAGTTCTCATTAATATACTAATATCTTCTATCAAAAAAAAATTGTGCGGTCGGGGGACCCCCGTCAGGAACGAAGTTCCTTACGTTATTTTGTATGCAAAATTGTGAAATTGTTTTGTGTTATGAACTTTTTTACTCTAAGTGAAGAAATATGCATTATGCTACACAAGTCAGCGATTGATATTAGCTAGAAAATTCCTTTGAGCAATTATACAGTGCTAAAAACTGATGAAATGGCTCAAGATGCTGAAGACTCATTAGGTGAGGATTTAAAAACATTCCAGTTCTCTATACAGCTTGATGAGTCAACTTTTCTAGGAAATTAGGTCTTACTTTTAGTATACATGCGATTCATAAAAGAAGACAATAATTGCCAATAATTATTATTCGCTAAAAATTTGCTAACTGATACTAAAGGAGAATCGGCATTGGAAGAGTTTATCAAAGTAAAAGAAATCCCCCTCAGAAATATCAGTTGCTACGAATGGTGTTCCAGCCATGCTAGGATGCTACAGGGAGGTGTGTGTGTGTGTGGGGGGGGGGTTCTTCTTGCATATTTAAAAAAAGTGGTTCCGAATGTATTCGTTGAACACTGCGCCATTCATCGTCAGCATTTAGTTTCCAAAAATCTGAGTGAACATTAGAGCCTGTTCTTTTAAACAATTACTTGGATCACAGATTATATATGGTCAACTGTGTACTGAAAACGATGAAGAATTCAATCGCTTGCTGCTTCATACAGAAGTTTATTGGTTATCAAAATGTGTCTGTTTGGATCTGTCTTATAAACTTCATGACTCAGTGCTAGAGTTCTTAGAAAACAAAGATGATGCTTTACGAGTCAACTTAACCGATTCCAAATATGACATAGCTTATTTGATAGACTTGTTTAATAAGTTTAATGAAACAAATCAAAGACTCAAAGTCGAAGAGCTGAATTTAATCAAAACTAAAACTGTTATTTCCTGGTTTGTGGGAAAACTTCTTCTGTGCAAACGAAATTTAGGACGAAGGGAATTAAGCCAGTTTCAAAATTTGTCAACAATAGTAAAACATCATGAAGACTTGATTATATATTGTCAGCACTTGTAAGCTCTCCATTCTAACTTCAATCAACGATTTGAAGACATTCACAATAGGAACATACTCGATTTGGTTTTGGACACTTTTTCAAGAACAAACACAGAAGAATCTCCAAAATTACAAGGAGAACTGATAGTATTAATAACAAATGAGGAATTGAAATTCAAACACAGCAATCAACAGTTCTGGTTGCAAAAACGTACCGACACTTACCCTGGAATATGGGCTATTGTACAAAAGCTTATAAAAAGGACACAATTTATATAAAAGAACGCAAATATGTCAGTGCATGTGTGTTTGCTCACTTATAAAGGTGAATTACCAAGGAGGCGGGGAAGGGGCGCTGAGTATGTTTTTCTCTGAAAACGGGGCGATAGGCTAAATAAGTTTGTGATCCCCTGGCTTAGAGGAAGAGGAGTAGATCAAGACAGCACTTTTGCAACTATTGATGTTTTTGTGGCGCCATCTCTTGTTCAAATATGCAACTAGTTTTCATTATAAATATAATTTTGTTACGAATTTTAGGAATCTATTGTAATTTTGCCAAATATGAGAGTTATCGCCAAATTGGCAACGGATTTGGTGACTTATTTTGGTCGCCAAATTTGGCGATATGGCGCCAAATGGTCGCCAACCTTCTGGACCTTTCGAGGAGGTTCTGGAACTTTCTAGCTCGTTGGCCGATAGAGGGCGCTTTGGAAGTCTATAAATATACCTGAGATTGACATTTTAAGTCAGTGTTCTTTTCTGCTGAGACTTGAATGTATTGGAAGCGCGCTAGGCGAGAATTGTATTGAAGACTCTGTTATCCTGACTTGTGTTTTTAGAGTTTTCTACTGTATAGAAGATAGTTGTTACGTGTTTTCTGTATAAAATTTGTGTATGTGCCTGAAGAATTTACAGAATAATAAATTTTATTTTGTGTGCACTTTCTGAAGAGAATTTGTTCAATCCATCGACCCAGAAAACGGAACATTTTGGTGTCAGGAGTGGGGTAGGGATTGAATGCCTATTACAAGATTAATGGCTGATCAGACTGTTACCGCTCAAGATTTGGAAGATAAATTTCAACAGATGATTGCTGCTATGATGGCTATGAAAAACAACATTGCGACAGAGATAAAGAAAGAAGTATCTGCAGATCAAGAAGAGATAAAGAAAGAAATGTCTGCAGGTCAAGAAGAGATGAAAGCCATTCAAGAAGCGATAAAGAAGGAAATGTCGGTGGGGGTCAGTTAATTTATTAATGCAATTTTATATTGGAGTGGACTGAATGAGTTTCCATTACCAAAAGAAAATATTTAATGTACTTGTTTAAATGCAGTTAAATCAATCTTCTTAACCCGTCATTGGTCGCGCTATGAGCATTTCTCTCACACTTATCATATAAATTGCACCCCTTATTTGAAAACGACCCTGGGAACAGCACCCCCTGTCTAGCTGACTTTTAGAATCTCCTCAACAATCTGTTATCAGTTTCGATCAAAATAAGGGCGTGTTTGGTCTTTAAAGAGCCTGCTATTTGCTTAGGTGTCTTTTTGTGTGAGCATTTCTCTCATCGCACGACCACTGGCGTTTGCATCACGTGAGAGAGTTTCTCACCAAGAGACCACCAGCATTTGTGTTATTTAATAACGCGATGATGTGAGTACTCCTAATTTATTTGCAAATTTTGTTTGTTATAAACGCATTTTGATCAGTGTTATTCTTTACTTTTGAGAAAATATTACTTTTGGGAACTTTACTTTTGAGAAGCAGTGTGTTTGTGTTTTCGTCAACTACACTTCAGTGTATTAAATTCCAAAGAAAGGGAAGAATGTTTTTCTTTATTCCTCTTTGCACAATGGTAAAAACATAGATAAAGATTCTGGCGTCCTCTCTAAACCAGAGATTATTACTTTTTATAATCTCACCAAGGGTGGTGTTGACGTGGTCGACGAACTCAAAGGTGAGTACTCTGTTTTGAGAATAAGTCGCAGATGGCCATTGATATTATTTTTTTCGATCAGGAACATTGGTGGTATCAACAGCCAAATTATATATACTGCAAATACAAACAATGCGATGGCTAGACGAGCCTTCTTGAAGGAATTAGCATTGGAATCCATGAAACCTCACCTGGTGACCGTTATTTAGTTCCAAACTTGTCACCAGCATTACGAAGTGCAATTTGCCAAATAACAGGAGTTGAAGGCTCCTCAAGAATCAAACGACATTTTGAAACCGCCGGATTTTGTGCATTCTGTACTCGAAGAAAAAATAGGAATCCAAAAAAGGGTTGTGTTACCTGTGCGCGACCTATTTCTACCGAACATTCAACTTACATATGCCTCAAATGCTGTGTTAATAAATACTTATAGTATAATATTTTATTTACCAGGTCCATGTCGTCTAATTTATAAGACTTGGAGTTGACGTTCTAATAAAGTACAAATAATATGCTTTTTATAAATTTGATTCATAAAGTAGGTATGATTTTAAAAAAATTCACTTTCGCTATTAATTTTTCTGAATAATAGCTGTAAAATAATTATTTTAATTGTAATTTCCTTGTTCGTGATTGCTTAATATTAATGTAATTTCTTGAAAAGAAACAATTTTGATGTTATTGTTGAGCATTAAAAAAGCGGAAATGGGTAGTGTGAGAAAAACTCTCACGCGCGACCACTGGCGTTACTCAAATTGGTGCGACCAACGACGGGTTAAGTCTTTTAATACAAATAATATTGGAATGACTTACATTTTACCATCATCTGAATAATTGTTGAATAAATCAACACAAAATAAGACTTAGATGCATGTATCCATACGATAGATTTAATAAATGACTTCAGTTTTTGCACATAACTTGAATTTTTGACATAAAGAATAAATATACCGACTCAGAGTGAATATCATGAATCATTGACTTCAAAATGTGAAACCTTTATAAAAGAATAGGAATGGATTCGCATCCAACATAGCGAATAGCCATTTTTTTGCATTGCTTAGCGTCGAATCAACAACAAAAATAAACAAACATTTTAGCTTGAAGAGAATAAAAGTTGCATAGTGACGCCATCTAGTGAGCAAGAACTTAACTAAAATACAATGTTCAAATGACGTAACGCTTGTGCGGGGATTTGAACAGCGGATCTCTCGCTCTGCAGTCGAATACGATAACCATTCAGCCACGGAGTGCTTGAGAAAAAGCTCTTATGAAGGGGACATAACGCTTTTTCGTTATGTGACGATTCCTGCAAGTTCACTCTACTGTTAGCCGCGTTAAAGAACTTCATTCCAAAAATTGTTTAATGGAAGTTCACACACATTCACACACACATTCACGCACATATACACACATATACACGGTGCGAAAGTTTTGTTTCTTAGGAACTGCTCCACACCGGTAGCTCTAGTGTATAAATGTGTGACCGTAAATGTCCCTCAAAATGTATAAGACTATTTCGTTAAGGAGAAATTATATTAATCCAAAGTTTATTGTACGGAGAAAAGTACAATAATATGGATTTAAATGAAAGGGTTGATCGTTATGAAATCGTTATTAAAGCAAAACATAACGATTTCACATATTCTTAAAAGTCAAAACACTACCTATCAGCAGTGATTAATACAATAAATACCTAGCCAAAAATCCTTCTCTATGTCTCCAAAACCTTCTTTATAACTCTTCCAGTCTTTGTAAAAGTAATCTACTGCTCTCTGAAAGTTTCCCCTCCTCTGTATCACCTAAAAATAGAATTTATCTCAGTCAATATTTGTTACAATTCATATAGATTTGGCAATTATGTTACGATATATATATATATATACCCATCAAATATAATCATTAAATGATCAAAATGTATGGTTTCAGAACATTGAAAACAAAAGAAATCTTATGTAAAAATAGAATTTATCAGTCAATGGATAACCAAATTCATACGTTCCGAAAAAAACTATTTCTGTTTTAATACAATTGAAATATATTATGTAATTTTGATGCGAAAAAGGTTCAAACTGATGCCTTATTTGTGAAGACTTCCACATAGCTGATACGAGAACAGTTAAATTGTTAGTTTGGATAAATTTGGGAAATAGTTGCAACCTAGATGTTTATTTTTTTATAATACTAGCTGAAGTACCCGACGATGCCCGGGATTTTAAGAATGTTTGTTGTCAACCAAAATCAATTTAAAAATTAACACAGTATAAATAACATAAAAAATATATGTGAAATGTTATACACGTCTCAGAATTTCAGCCTTTCATCATTTTAATGCTAAAATCTGAAAAGTAAAAATGTCAAATTCTCTAATGTTTGTTAACCAAAATTAATTTAAAACTAAGCACAGTATAAATAACATAGAAAAAAAACCTTGTGAAATCTATAAATATATAAATTTATAATAAACTCCTCAGAATTCAGCTAGAATTAGCCTTTCATCATTGGGGTAAAAAAAAGCTGCAATTACAGGTTCAGCAGAAATTTCCAATAGAACAATGATATGACTGCAGCGTTGCCTCTTAAAAAAATGAAGTGTTTGATTGAGGGCTGCAAACCATTCAACTCCTCTCCACATTTAACTCCTATAAACATCCTGTACATATTAAATTCCTTTTCTCTCCATAATAAACTCCTCAGAATTTTGGTATATTCAGCCTTTCATCATAGTACCACTAAAATCTGAAACATCCTCTCCAGAAATATAAATTTATTAATTTCAATAATTAAACACACACAAATATATAAATTACGCAAAAGTTTTTTAACCAACATTTGAATAATTCGTAAATGAAAAAGCATATGAAAATAAAGATAAGAACTTCCGGAATCGAAATTAATTACCCTTAATTTTTAATTAATAAAAAACCAACATAATATGAATAAAAAAGATAGTTGCTTAAAACCATATGAAAATAAAGCTATTATAAAGATGATAATAATAAAAAAAGCATAAGAAAATAATGCTCGCGCATGAAGTTAACGTTACGATATAAAGATAGTAATAATAATATAAACCGCGTGCATAAAATATTTAGCTTTTCAAGCGAAATAAATTGATTTTTAGAAAAAAACTACTTTTAATCGAGAAATTAAAATACATTGCACAAAATTTTAATTTTACCAACTTTCCACCCTACAATTTACACCCTACTTCTTTTAAATATGATGTAAATATAAAGTTTTAACAGCCAATTGAATGCCAGTTAAAAATAATGTGTGCGCATGAAGTTAACGTTACGATATAGAGATAGTAATAAAAATCTATATATATATAAAACAGTTCCGTAACTGACTAACTGACTGATTGACTGACTGACATACAAAGTACAGACCAAACCGTTGAACCTAAAGGACTGAAATTTTGCATGGCGATTCTTCTTATAATGTAAGGGTGCACTAAGAAAGATTTTTGAAAAATTCTTCTTAGATTTTTTTAAATTAAATTTTTAATCTGGTTTTGTAACTTTTTTCAAGTTTGCATTTAAAATAATAATTTGAGGGTTGTAAAATTTATATTACGAAAAAGATCATAAAAATTCCTTTAAAATGAAATTCTTTTCGCATCTTTACCTCCATTTTCTAATTTTTAGTGAATTTTTAAAGATTAATTTTTACAATTTAATTTATTAAACGCTGATCATGTGATTTCTTTATCTGGTACTTTAAATAAATTTATCGTCACATAACAACGAAATAGACACAAAAAAATTAAAATAGTGGCGCCATCTACTGTACGCTTGTGAATCGAGAGTTGTTGGTTATTTATTAATTAAAAATATTGGAAAGTTCTTGTGGATCTGTAAATATACATGTGGTAACAGTTTTAAAATTTATAAATTATCAACCTACACAGGTGATAATTTATCCGGCGTTGCCCAGGATTTTAAGAATGTTTGTTAACCAAAATCAATTTAAAAACTAAACACAGTATAAATATCATAGAATAAAAAGCACGTGAAATGTTATACACATGAATAAAAAGAAAACCCAACATAAAAACCCATAAATTTACAATAATTTCTTCAGAATTCAGCTATATTTAGCGTTTCATCATTGGAGCAAAAAAACCCTGAAAAGTAAAGCATAAAATATATACATTTATAATAAACCACTAAAAGCTGAAAAGGAAAAATGTCAAATTGTCTTTAGGAAAGTAAAGCTGAAAAGTAAAAATGTCAAATTGTCGAATGTTTGTTAACCAAAATCAATTTAAAAACTAAATACAGTATAAATAACATAGAAAAGATTTAGCCTTTATCATTGGAGCAAAAATTCCTGAAAAGTAAAACATAAAATACATAAATTTATAATAAACCTACCAAAATCCATTAAAAAATAAACACAGTATAAATAACATAGAAAAAAAAGTATACGAAATGTTATACACATTTATAAGATGAAAAATAAAATAAAATAAAAATAATAATTTTTAAAAATAATAAAATAAAATAAAAATAATTTTAAAAAATAATAAATAAAAATAATAATAATAATAATTTAAAAAATAATAAAATAAAAGCTGAAACAAAAAAGCCTCCATAAAAAAGTTGAAAATACAGGTTTAGCAAAATCTGTACGATCCGTATTCGAACCCGCGTCGTGTAGTGTAGTAAATGAACGCTCTTACCGAATGCGCCACAATAACATGCTGGTGTATTGTGTAAATAGGAGAATATTTGTACTAAAATTACTGGAAAGTTGCTATGGGTTGGTGAATATACATGTATTTATGGAGTAAGAGGAGTTTTAAGTTAGAAATAAGTTAGCAGGATAGAAGCTTAGTCTTTAACTCTTCAATAGACACAAAGACATAAGCGAGGGGGGTTGCAGTAGCGATTAAAAATGATCTTGTGACACTTAGCGTGGTTGATTCGAATTTTCCATCGCGTGTGATAGTGTCAATATGCCGTTGGATCCGATTTATTTTAGAGTATAAAATCTGACTTGAAAGATTATTATTTTCATTTATTATTATGGTTTAATATATAACTTGAAACTTTTTGATTTTATTTATTTTTATCTTTTCGCTCGCTGTTTGCCAGCTAAGCCTAACGTGGACGCCATATTCAGAGTGGTGATTCCACAAAGTGTAACATCTTACATTTAGTTTCAAAATTTTTGGTTTTTTATTAATTAAAAATCAACGGTAATTAATTTCGATTTTTGAAGTTCTTCAGACCCTCGGCTGTTTTTAAAGACGCCTGTATGTAAAATTTCATTGCTCCTAAACTGTGGATTTCTATACAATTACAGAGATACAAACATTCATTTTTATATATTAGATTTGTTATTGTTATTTATCTATTAAACGAAATCTTTGGAACCATTTCAGGATCTTTTACAGCATTTCAGCTGAGTGACGACGTTTTATTTGCGGTCGATTGTTCCTTAAAATGAGTTATTTAAATTGAGTTTATCGTAACCTATGTTGGGGGAGGAACATCGTTTATTGATAAATATAGACTACATAGATAACGCACTAATAGATAACGATAAAAACAACATGTCGCGTTTTTTAAATTTTATATTATAAGAATGTTTAACATTTTGGAATGATTCAAAGGCGATTTTTGTTTGAAAAGAAATTTCAGGTTTCACAGAAATGACTGTCTGAAACGATCTAAAATTATTCGTATGGTACAGAATATTAAAAAGAATTTTACTAAAATTAAGTAAGAAATAAACTAATGAAAGAAAGGATCATTTCCATTCACGTTTGTTTTTTACAAACGGTGTTTTTTACCGATCTTTTTGTCTGGTCTCATTCAAACCTGTTGAATTAGTGTTTTTCTTTCAGAGATTCGGCTGCTAATTCACTTGTTTATAATGATGTACGCTGTCAAGGGTCGGTATACAAGTGAATCTCCTATTTAAGTCTATCGAAGTACTAGTACTTTACAAGAAGCCTTTTGAATTTGTTATGAAAATTTTGGCAGTACCCTATTTACCGAATGATATGTTGCATATATATATATATATATATATATATATATATATATATATATATATATATATATATATATATATATATATATATATATATATATATATATATATATATATATATATATATTTATATATTTATTTATTTATTTATTTATTTATATTTATTATAACACTGCCTAAATTGGCGGAGTCACGAATCAGTCTAATTGAAGAAAAGGGACCAGTCTATTACGAAGAAATTTGAAGACATTGAAGAGGCATCAGTCTATATTATAGATTAATAGTCTGTTGATGAAAGATGACGAAGAGAATGTCAATAAGTCTTATATAAGTAGAGACATCAAATCTAAATTGTAGAATTCTAGAAATTTCCCGAAGATATCTGGAGGAGTTGATAGCCCAAAATTATTCAGAAGAATATGAAGAATTCAAATACTGGAAACCGTTCTGCAGAATAGTAGGCGCGCGGTCAGTGGTGTAGCCGTTTAACGAACTGTCGTAAATATAATAGCAACGGTGCTAAAAGAATCTTCGATTGTACCTTTAGACGCTCGCAAAATAAAACAGAGTATATTTCGGCCTAATTGAAGCTGGATCGTAAAGGCATTGGCTGTCCACAATAACTACAGGAACATCACCGTCATCTTAAATAAAGTTGAAAGCAGCTCGAACTCAAATAAATTGCCAAAGTCTCCTTTTTTTTTAAATTACAATAGATTTATTCAGTAACAGTGAACAGGAAGCATGTCTTGAATAATATAAAATATATATATTTACAAGATGATGATCTAAGTTCATAACATTCGTAAAGTAAAAAAAGAGGAAGCTCGAAGTTTACAGGAGCTCCAATACTTGATGACCATCTAGGTCAAAAATGAACCACAAAAAATAGCCCCTTGATGCAGAATTGGCAGGGCCAAAACGGATGGGGTGCATAAGCGCAAAAATATAACATAGCGTTGGACATAGAGACAACTCTCTATGTCCAAAAAAAACATATCGCTTACTCTTCTATCTTTTTTTCATCCCTGGACAGTAGTGCAGACACGGAAAACGAAGATCACAATAACGAGAAATACGCCAAAGTCAACAAAGAAAGACCACCCGTGCAAGGCGTAAGGAAGCTTACCTCAGCGCGGAGGAAAAAATACAGTAATAACTACGCGAGTGCTTGATGGCCAAAAACAAGTACCCGGCCATGCCGAAACCTCGCCAAGAGGAGAACACACGAGCGCGCCGCAGAAATGGAGGCCCGTGAATGGTTTAGCCCTGATACTACGAAATTCACGCCTCTGCACGATTGGTCGAACCAGGGGAGAAAGATCTTAAACGTAAGGCGCTCTCTCGCCAAGCTGACGCCAAGTTCATTCGTGGGAAAACAACTTTCGAACAAGGGAGAGCCGATTTTATGGTCCAATTTAAGGGACAGACGAAAAATGGCATGCCCTGGACAAAGGCTAGTTAAATGTTGATAAGAACACTCTGCAATTAACAGCCATAAAATGTGCATCTTAGAAAGGCTTAACAAGGGAATCCGGAGACTAACACCTGGCTAAGCAATATAGTAGAAGCTTTTACGGTTTAAGAGAAAATGCCAACGGCTAAATTCTCAAGAACACACACGTCGAGGGAACGGTATATAAATTACACTAGTTTATTTTATGGAGCAACTATTCAGAATTAGAGAATTTATATTAATTTAACGTGCGTTACTTGCTCAACCAAATTAAATATTTCTGGAACGAATTCCTCGTTACATTTATTTATATATATATGTGAGTGTGTAGCTTGTTACAAGAAGTGCCTAAGTCAGTTTTTTCCAAGATGACTTTGTGTGCTTATGTCTCTTTAAAAAAATATTATTTTCAATGTAAGAAGTATCCAAGTTTGTCCGATGCTTTAAAAGTGTTTTCTAAACCATTGTACAGACTTCGGTACTTCTTACATTGAAAATAATATTTTTTAAGACAGAGATAGGCAAACAAAGTCATCTTTGACAGAAAAACTGACTTAGGAAATTTTTGTAACGACACAGATCTATCTATCTGTTCTTTCATATTTATTATATAACCGGAGTAAAGGGCATTAAAACTGTATTTTTATAGTTAAAATGTATATGATGCATTTTAATCACTTTAATTCAAATGTTTCAAAAATATATACATCTGGACTTCCCAGGAGTCTTAGACTGAGGTTTTCCCACTATTCCGAGCTATCTATCAATGTATACTGATGTTTAATTCAAACAGTAGTAGGAAGAGGAAGTTATTCCATTTGGGTTTTTTTTAAATTTACTTGTGGCGGACAGAATATAGTCATCCAGCCCACAACGGTGAAAACTATCTTCTGCAATGAATAAATGAACAAATTTAGAGTTCTAAAGATTCATAAGATGCATGTTTAGGTGAGATGAAAAAAATTTTTAGAACTTACAGTCCATCCTCCTCCGGAAGTTTGCATATCGCAGTATACTTCGAGTGATTTGCCTTGAGTTACTCTGCTTGCAGGCCATATCGTGTAAACACCACTCTTATTGAATCCCAATCCGAGTATTTCACTGCAATCTTTGGCTTTCCGTGTGGTATTTTTTACACAGTCAGTACCTTAAGGTGGTAGAAAATATAAGTTCAAACGGTAACTATACTTATCTAGTTTTTAAAATTTTTTATACTGTCGAAATGTAATTTTTTTGAGTTAATATAAATTCTTTATGAGTGGATGGAAAATAAAAAGAGAAAATCTTACTGCAATAAACATAGTCGAAATTTATTTGTATCGTATGCTAAGGTCAAGTTTTGTTTTGCAGACTCCAAAAGAGTGCTTTACGATGGGATATTCTCTCATATTTATTATGAGCACATACCATCTACAAATCTTATCGTGTTCCCGAGTTTAACTTAACCCATTTGGAATAATTCACTGGTATCTAATTCTCTGAAAATTATAAGATTTATTTTTGGGAGATGCTCCCATATGCTGTATGGTTAGCGTCCTTAGCTGCCACGCAGTGAGCTTGGGATCCAATAACGACTAAGGCCTAGTCGTTCCCGTGTCATCCCAACACATAGGTAATGATGATGACTCACCTATATGGTGATTCTATAGTAAAATAGCCAGTAAATTGCTATGAATAAAAATTTGGCGCGAGGAAAGGGTGATTTCCTCAAGCCAAAATGCCTCTTGTAAAATCCTACGCTTTAAGCAAACAACAAAAAAATATTTGGAGCTACTTTAGGCGATAGTACATGTCAAACAAACCCTATTAAATAGCATTTAACTATCCATATTTTCTCTAAATTTATAAAATGTCTTTGTATCATCCTCTGCATCAGACAAATAAAATAAAATTGGAGGAGCTACTTTAACAATGGAACAGATCTAATAAACCCTAATAAATAGTATTTAACTATCCATATTTTCTCTAAATTTATAAAGTGCCTTTGTATCATCCTCTGCATTAGACAAACAAAAAAAAATGGGGGGGGCTACTTTAGGCAATGGAACAGATTTAATAAACCCTAATAAGTAGTATTTAACTATCCATATTTTCTCTAAATTTATAAAGTGCCTTTGTATCATCCTCTGCATTAGACAAACAAAAAAAATGGGGGGAGCTACTTTAGGCAATGGAACAGATTTAATAAACCCTAATAAGTAGTATTTAACTATCCATATTTTCTCTAAATATATAAAAGGCCTTTTTATCATCCTCTGTATCAGACAAAAAAATGAGTGTACGTACTTTAGGAAATAGAACAGGTCTAACAAACCCAAATAAATAGTATTTTCCTAAATAATAAATAGTATTTACCATACTAACTTTCTCTAACTTTACAAAGTGCCATTGTATCATACTCCGCATTAGAAAAAGAAAGACAATTTAATAATATTTAATTATCCACATTTTCTCTAACTTTGCAACAATTATAATATCTTTTTAAAGTTTCTCTGGGAGAACTACTGCCAACCCACCTGCCGGAAAAGTTGACTTTGCTTTAGCAATCATGTCAACTGCTGCATCCAGGAAGGACTCTGAAATTCTCTGCTCGCAGCTAGATGTCGCTTTGCAACTTGAATAGGGAAGCGAAATGACTACCAGCAGTACCAAGTAGCTGACCCTGAAAACAGAAAAGAAAGTTGACACCCTTCTCGATGTTGTTTAAAAGTACAACTTAATGAAAGAAAAAGTTGACGACATTCTTCAGGCGGTTGACATGTATCATTTATCCATAGCCTCAAAAAAAAAAAATTCACGGATTTCATTTTTAATAGTACAATTATTTGTGTACACTTTTTTTTCAAATATTTACCCTCGACTCACATTATATTTATTATCTATAAATATAGAACACGGAGCTCTCGATATATATCTTTATATATATATATATATATATATATATACAGAGAGAGAGAGAGAGGGAGATACTGGGTGTTGCCGAATTCGACCAGTAAATACAGAAGGGTGATAGTGAGCATCAAGACTAGCAATAATCACATAGGAATGTATGACCGGAAACGCAAACCTGACGCTCGACGGCGCTGTTTACTTAATCGGACCATACATTTTACAAACCCCTCTGGAAGGCAGGAAATATCACGTTTTTCTGGAGGAGGTAGAAAAACCAAAAACAAAACAGAATCACATAGGAATGTATGACCAGAGACTCAAACCTGGTCAACTAGAGTATACACAAAGATACAGAAATGCTGACTTTTAAACCCAATCATATACCTACACACACACACACACACACACACACACACACACACACATATATATATATATATATATATATATATATATATATATATATATATATATATATATATATATATATGTAATAAATTAAATATTAGGCCCTCCATCCTATCAGTTAAATTCCCTTTCCTAAATCCAATCCCCAGTAACATTACTTTAGCGCTTTAAAAACCCATAGCAACAGAACTTCCCATAAAACAGCAAACGTTGCATTTCTACACGTGTATACGTCCCGAGAAAGGAGTGAGTTCGCATCGCCAGCCCGAAATTCCGCTGACATTTCAAAACAACAGCGACATGTACCTCGCTTCTAGAGCGTAAGGTTGAAAGGTGATATTGCACTTCGCTCCGAGCATCTGAAATGAAAGGACGTATGTTACTATCGCTCCTAATAAAATGATTCGACCCGACTGCTTCAAAATTTTAATTTCTTTCAGGCTGAGTCTAGCTCCAGCCATGTAAATTTGAGCTAGTTTTCCTTTTCAGGTTGCATTTTAAGAACGAGATGTAATGATTATATTACATAGAGCCGAAAGCGATTCTTCATGTGCGAATCAACCTCAACGGACTTCGAATCCATTGCCTTGGACTATGTGTGTGCGTGTGAAATACCGACCTTGAGAGAAGCGCAATAGGAGTTCGCCACTTGAAAATGAAATGACCTAGTTTTGATTTCCCTTTTCAAAAATGACATCGAAAGATTTAAATAAAAAATTGGCTGATCATCGTGACTCTGACCAACCTGAAGAAAAACAAGGTGATAATTCTGGAGTTTACGACAAACAATTATTGGAAAACAGTGCTATATCTTCACCAAATCAATTAAGTAATCTTCCGAAATTTAATCCTTGTGGAATTGTCAAAATTAATAACTGGTTGAAATTCTTCGAGAAAAAGACTATTGAATTGACGGAAGAAGAAAAACTACAAATATTTCAGGATTTTCTATCGGACGAGGCTTTGGAATTTTACATCGAAAACCTAATAGAATCACAACAGTGGGATGAAGTTAAAATAAAAATCAGTGACTATTTCTCAGAAGAAAAACAGTTTTCATTCGAAGATTTCAGCAGGTTGAGCCTTTCTGGAAGTCAAAATATAAATGATTATTTTAAAAAGAAAATTAATATCGGTAAAGCATTAAAACTTGAAGAAGAAATTATAATTCAAGGTCTCACAGACGGATTGCCGACAAGATACAGGGATTTATTTTTAATAAGTAACGTTGGTACAACTACTGAGTGGATTTCCCTTGCGAGGAAAATGATCAACAGCTACGAAGATAGGAGGAAAGATCACCATAATAGAGACATGCATAATCAACAGTCCGGTTTTCGCAGACCGTTCAATCGGCGAGATGACTATGACAGATTCCCACAACACGAGTCACCTAGATTCCGGCACCAACAACCGCGACCATGGCATAGATGGCCCCAGAATTTACGAGAAGAGGAACGTCTTAGGACTCGGTTCTAGTCTCCACAACATGCAAACAACTATAACAGCAACATGACAGAACAGCGACAATGACGGATGTTCACCGTACACCTAAAAATCGGTACTGAACTGATTATCGGCCTGATAGATACAGGTAGCCCCATTAACATTATTTCTCGAACTGTATATGATAAAATTAAATATTATGTGAAAATTCTTCCATCGGACAATTCACAGGTCAGTACCCTCGCAGGTAAAATAAAAACTGATAAAATAATTTCTACAAAGTGCCGAATCGGTAAGTTGAACAGATTTGTTAATTTGAAAATAGACGAGCTTTTAGCTGCAGGTTTAATAAAAACATCTCATTCACCCTATGCTTCCCCAATTACTTTGGCTTACAAGAAAGATGAAAATTCAAAATCCAGAATGTGTATCGATTACCGAAAACTAAATAGTATTACAAAAAAGGACTCGGAACCAATTCCCCGAATCGACGCAGTTTTAGATCAACTAACCAATGCTAAGATTTTCTCCACCCTTGATCTCGCGAGTGGCTACTGGCATATTAAACTAAATGAAAAAGATACAGAAAAATTAGCTTTCACCTCAAACTTTGGCTTATATGAATGGAAAAGATTACCTTTTGGCTGGAAAAACGCTCCTGCCATATTCCAAAGAACACTCAGACAAATTTTAAATAAATACCAAATTAAATTTGCGCTCAACTATTTTGACGATCTAATTATATTTTCAGACTCTTTCGAAGACACTTAGAGCATTTAAAAACTATTTTCTCGATTTGTGAAAAAGAAAACATAAAATTGAAATTTTCAAAATGCCAATTTGCCCAAATGAAAATAAAATTTTTGGGATATGAAGTGGAAAAGGGATGTTATCACCAGAGTAACGCTAATATAGAAATTATTAAGAAACTTCAACCTCCCAGGAATGTTAAAGACTTACAAAGATTTTTAGGTAGCGTAAATGTTTATAATAAATTCATTCCCAACTATACTAAATTAAGAGTACCATTGAATAAATTATTGAAGAAAGACACTAAATTTGAATGGACAGATGATTGCCAGAAAGCTTTTCAGGATTTAAAAGACTCTGTAATATCTAAACCTGTTTTATCTATTTATAACCCAAATTACCCATGCCATATTTTCGTGGATGCGTCCGGACAAGCGGTAGGCGCAATTCTAAAACAACAACACCCTGATGGAAGTTTGCATCCCATAGCCTATCATTCTCGAAAACTTAGAACCTATGAACAAAATTGTGCCATTACCGAGCTGGAATGCTTGTCAATTATTGATGCTGTTGACAAATATTATTGTTATTTACATGGGACTCATTTTACCGTTCATACGGATCATGCTGCACTTGTCTGGTTAAAAAGTATTAAACACCCAACTGGACGATTATTCCGATGGTCATTTAAACTGTCCATGTACGATTTTGACATTAAATATAAAAAAGGTTCTACAAATTATGAAGCCGATATGTTAACTAGAAACCCAATTTCTCACCATGTAACTTTACGTGAACGTGACCCATTGTTGACATTGCAAGAAATCGAGCATCATCAAAATTTAGATAATGTAAACGGTAAGAAGTTTAAAAAAGTTAATAATGTATGGACAATTAAATAACAAGGTTTAATGAAAATTGTTGTGCCCTTCTCTTTACGTTTAAAATTATTAGAAAAAGCCCATGATAATTATGGACATTTAGGAGTTTCGGCAATGTTAAATCTGATATCCCCTCAATATTATTGGATTGGAATAACTAAAGATGTGAGTAACTATGTGAAACATTGTGAAGTATGTCAATTAAATAAGAAGTCTAGACAAAAAAGATTTGGTCTCTTACAAATGTTACCCCCTACCAGTGAACCCTTTGAAATTATTGCCATAGACACTGTTGGTGGCTTAAATTATTATGAGTCTACAAAGAAATATTTACACATAGTTATAGATCATGCCACGAGGTATATATGGACCTTTGCTTCTAAAAATGAAAATACAGATACTTATATTAATTGTTTAACACAAATTTTTCAACACCAAGTACCTAAGAAAATTTTAAGTGATAGAAATAGTGCTTTTACTTCCTCCAAATTTAAACATTTTTTGAGAAACAATAATATTACACAATTGCTAACTACTTCGCATAGACCACAAACAAACGGAAAAAACGAAAGAGTAAATCAGACCCTGATTACTAGGCTTAAATGTAAATTAAATTCACACCCTGGTAAAGTCTCCTGGACAAAATTATTACGTGAAATAACGAATGAATATAACGACACACCCCATACCGTAACAAAATTTCCCCCTTCTTATTTAATGCATGGAAAACCACCCTACAAAAATTTTACTTGATGATCAAGACATGTACCCACCAATTGAAGAAGCTAGGAAGATTGCTAAACAGAGAACTATAAGAAATCATGAAGTAAATAAAGAAAGATATGACACTCGTTTTGAGGAATCTAAATTTAAGGTAGGTGATATAGTAATGTACGAAGAGTTTCGTTACCCAAATACTCCTAAACTTACTCCCCCTTATTCTGGTCCATATAAAATTTTGAAACAAATTTCTAGAGTAAATTTTGAAATTAACAGACCCAATTCCCTCACTAAGAAAACCTCGGAAATTGTACACTGTACTAGACTAAGACCTTTCAACCCTGCAGATAATTTTCGATTAGCAACTAGAAAAAGTAAAATTCCTATTTTAATAACAGTAAACCCCAAAACGCCCAAGATCCCAAGTAAAAATTAATAGTGTTAGAAAAAAAAAACCTATCTATGATGATTCAGACTACCCAACTGTGACTCAAATAGCTACCTGAATATGACTCCGATAATCCTACGATATTTTGATGACCTAGTGAAGATTGCTGTTGACGCATGAGGAAAATAACCTAACTTTGATGGATTTAGATACCTACCTAAATTTCGTAGATAATCATATTTAGAGAATTTTTGATGCTAATTTGCCTTCCACAAATTACCATCTGAATTATTTTAAAAGAATATTTATTAAAAAGAAAATGTTGATGTGCTAAGTTAAAGAAAAATTTTGTCAATGTTAGGGCTAACATGACATGTCACAGGTTACCCCTAATTTTGCCAAGTATGTTGATGATCTGAGTTGTTATTTTTGTTGACACCGGAGAAACCCTTTGCCAGCACAAGGGGTAGTTCCTCCCGCAGAGGGATGAGCCTCTTGCTGTCTTTGCATCACAGCACCCTCGTGATCACTAACAATCTTTCACGTTGGACATCACAGAGGATAGCCCATTTCACCTCCAGGTTTGTCACTTATGTCATGATTGGTACCAATGATTTTAGAATTTGAATATTTTGAATTGAAACTAGTGACGATGTTAAAGCACATAATGTTTCTGAATATTACCTAATGTGAAAATGATGCCCATTTACTTAATTAAGGATTTATAACAAGTTGTTTTGAATTGTTTAATTTATGATCTTATGTATTGTTAAAAAACTTGACAGGTATCTAAATCTATGCTGAATTGAAGTGAAACTTTCAGAATAATATAAGAAATCAATTTTGTAATAATATTGTCTAAAGTAATGTTGTTTTGAACTTGAACTTATTGAAATATCTTCTGAATTATACGCTGTGAATTATTTTAAAATTTATGTGAGTATTCGAGATTAGGAATATGAAAAATGGCGAGCGATGAATGATAATTGGTGTAAACGATGAAGTTTTGAAATCATGTGTAAAATGTAAACACTGAATATAAACCACATACAATAAGGACTTATTTGATAAACAATGTATAACGACTTGAATTTAAACTGAGCTTAAGGACTCCAAGAATTATACGTTATTTAATTACTCATTATTGAATGAAGGACTTTGATTTAATTAAAAAGTTATTTAGATTATATTAGCCAATAATATTTCAGTTATTTGAAGTTCATTGCACATTGTATAATAATTATAAAGTTTATTGCATACTATGTTAATTCCATATATTTTGAATGTTCATTATAAATTTCATTGTATATTCCTTTAATTTCATATATTTTGTGTGATGGTGCAACGAAGTCATAAGAGTGAGCTTAGTTTTATAGTAAAGATTCAGGAGATTTAACTTTGGATTTGTATCGGTGAAGTTAATTTATGATGGGTTATGGACAAAGCTCTTGACTCTGTAACCTTAATGTGTTCTAATACTCACCCACCTTGCTGTTTATCGTGACTTCTTTCCACCAATGTTGCATTCAGAGACATGTAATTGTATAATGTAGTTAATTTTGATTATATTTGATTGTAATTGTACTCACTTTATTATATAAGAGTTCATCTGTATTATGTTGTGAAAATGTCACCTTTCAACGTGATGATTTTCCCTTTTTTCGGGGGGGATTTGTAATAAATTAAATATTCGGCCCTCCATTCTATCAGTTAAATTCCCTTTCCTAAATCCAATCCCCAGTAACATTACTTTAGCGCTTTAAAAACCCATTGCAACAGAACTTCCCATAAAACAGCAAACGTTGCATTTCTACACGTGTATACGTCCCGAGAAAGGCGTGAGTTCGCATCGCCAGCCCGAAATTCCGCTGACATTTCAAAACAACAGCCACATGTACCTCGCTTCTAGCGCGTAAGGTTGAAAGGTGATATTGCACTTCGCTCCGAGCATCTGAAATGAAAGGACGTATGTTATTATCGCTCCTAATAAAATGATTCGTCCCGACTGCTTCAAAATTTTAATTTCTTTCAGGCTGAGTCTAGCTCCAGCCATGTAAATTTGAGCTAGTTTTCCTTTTCAGGTTGCATTTTAAGAACGAGATGTAATGATTATATTATATATATATATATATATATATATATATATATATATATATATATATATATATATATATATATATATATATATATATATATATATATATATATATATATATATATATATTCACTCTTGGGCCCGTATGCTTGGGGTATATGCTATCCCACCCCCTAAGGAAAATATTAAAGCAGTTTTGTAAAGAATTTGCACCAACTAAGATGCATAAAAATTCACTTAGGATTAGGGGTATCTGAGTATGTTCAGAACTTTCGTAGTCAATTGGAACGTTTATAAAACTTTTTTATCATTTATTTTCGTATATCTATCTAAAATAGTTCACTATGTTTCTGACATTGAATTCAATTGCAATATTCTATGACATATTCGCGTGAAATAATCGTAAACAACATGTAGCATGATTTTGTGTTTTACAATACACTTACATTTTATACAAAATTGAAGAGTTTTAAAAACTTCGTAAATTAGGCCTTAAAAAATCTAGCTATTTATTGCAAAACGACCTCTTTTCTTTAATCATCACAATAACATTCAACGAGATGCTTCAATGATGCATAAATATATGTTTGAAACTGTAAAAAAAAATATTACTTTTCAATTTTCACTTACATTTTGCTCCTTTGGGGTTTATTCCAACGAATCTTGTGTAGCGGGGAAATATTGTGGATGCTTATCCCAAAAGGCTTCCCGATAACTAAGTTAATAATGGATAGTGGCACAGTGTTTCAAGTAACGATGCTATAATTGGTCACGGGGTGATTCTGTCTGAGCTATTGCTGTGATAGCCAACTGACCTGGTGAACTCGTGAATAAAATATCCTTCGGTTAGGATGCTACTGAAATGACTGATTATGAAAAAGGAAGTTGAGATGTGTGTCTCAAAAACTGGCTGCTAGACTGCGATAACGGGCAAGAAAAGTTATAAATTGATTTCGCATTACAATCGAATCCTGTTATAGCGAACTCGGTATACAACGAACTCACGGATATGATGAACGACAATTTTAGTCCCGCCGTTTTCCTATTGTACGTAATTTAATAAGCATTGTGTCAGTTTAATGTAATCGATTTTAGTCGATTTAATTCCTTAATGATCATTTCAATAGATTTTATCATTTTGTAATTCATCATTATGGAATACACGTTGTAAATAACGAGTTATACATTTTGTGAACTCTAGCATTTTTCTTAAAGTGTCGGGTATAGCGAACCAAACCTTTGGTCCCTTGAAGTTCGTTATAACATGGTTCGACTTTATTCTGATAATATAATACGTATGCAACTTAAACAGCTAAAATTTTTATACGCATTTCAACAAAATTTGTATATGTTAGAGAAAATTTCATTGTAGGGAAAGAACAAGCTATAAAATTTACTTTGGAATATTTAAAGTATTGCTCTGACAATCGATATAATACAGTCGAACCTCGTTATAACGAACTTCATGGGACCAACGATTCTGTTCACTATATCCGGTGGTTCGGTATACCCGAAACTTTAAGAAAAATGCTAGAGATCACAAAATGTATAACTCGTTATTTACAACGTGTATTCAATAATGATGTATTACAAAATGATAAAATCCATTCAAAATGATCATTAAGGAATTAAATTGACTAAAATCGATTACATTAAACTGACACAATACTTACTAAATTACGTACAATAGAAAAACGGCGGGACCAACATTTTTGTTCGTTATATCCGTGAGTTCGTTATATACCGAGTTTGCTATAATTCGGTTCGACTGTATATAATGTTTAATGTAAACATCAAACAAACATTTAAAGAGACTTTTAATTCACGCGTAAATATATATTTGAAACAAGAAAACATAAATATTTGTACGATTTTCACTTACATTTTGCTCTGTTGGAAGTTATTTTGCAGAATGCTGTGGAGCTCAGAATAAATATGGAAACTGAACATAAAGACTCTCTGAAAACTAGGGTACTAATGACTGGCGACAGAATGCTTCAAGTGAAGTTCCAGTCTATAGTTAGTCACGTGGTGTTTCATCTGAGCAATAGCTGAGAGAATTTGCGACCTTGACACTTGGAGCTCGTGACTAAAATATCCTTGTTTTCAATGCTGGGGAAATGATTGATAATGAAAAAAGAAGTTGAATATTAAGTGCTTCTCAGAAACTGGTCTCTAGACTGATAGAATGGGCAACAGAAGCAATAAAAGGATATTTTAAACTCTTTACTAATAAATCACATATGCAACATTAGAAGCTCAAATTCTGATACGCGTATTTAAGACAGTATATATACGCTAGAGGAAAAAAAAATTTCGAATCGCGAATCTCGTTTGTAAATTTTATAATGAAATGTTCACTGTATTTTTCTAACATGTCAAACATATATATATACCGGGTGGTTATAATTAAACTTCCCCAATAAACGGCATCCTACAGCGCAAATGGGTGAACGGAATGCAACGAAATTTCGTATATGGGCTATACACAAGATGCGCTCACGGAATTTCGAAAAAAAAAAAATTAGTTCCAAAATGTCCAATAGAGGGCGCATTTTCTGGAAAAACATGAAATTTAACAAAATAAAAAGCCAAAACGGAATACATAAACAATTTGAACATTTATTGACTAGTTTTTTATCACCTTGTCATCGAACCACATTAAATAAAGGCAAGGAAATAAATAACAGTGCGCCATTGCTGTTTGAGAGGGAAAAGAAGCCAGTTGAGTTTACAGAAACAGGTACAGATTACGACGAACCTTTGTCACAAGAGTCATTGTCACAAGAGGAGCAGTTGTTAATCGTGTCCAGGACGATGTAAGGAAAGGTGCTGAATGTGAACACCGTCAGTCACCTGCAAAGTTTCAAGCCGATGGACAGTGTGTTCAACAGCAGATCGTAACTGATCAGTTCTGATGGCAAATGTTTGCAGGTGACTGACGGTGGTCACATTGAGCACCTTTCCCTACATCGTACTGGACACGATTAACAACTGCTCCTCTTGTGCAATTTCGTCCTAATCTGTTCTTGTTTCTGCAAACTGAACTGTTTTTGTTTCTCCCTTACCTTTAATTAGTGTGGTTCGATGACAAGGTGGTCAGAAACTAGTCAATAAATGTTAATATTGTTTCTGTATTCCGTTTTGGTCGTTTATTGTGTTAAATTTCATGTTTTTCCCGGAAAGGCGCCCTCTGGTGGACATTTTTGAACTTTTTTTTCTCGAAATTCCGTGAGCTCATCTCGTGTATAGCCCATATGCAAAATTTCGTTGCATTCCGTTCACCCGTTTGAGCTGTAGGATACCGTTTATAGGGGAAGTTTAATTATAACCACCAGGTATATATGTATGTATGTATTTTGAGGATATAATGCAGGAAAAAGTTAGAAAATAGGGTTGAAAGAGGTTTCAGTATTCTGTCCTTCTCGGAATAAGCTCTCAAAATTTCTAAAAAATTCTACAATTGAATTCCCAATATTTTTTGTTTCAATGCGGAGGCACTTGTCGCGAAGACATTCGCCTATAATTCACCGCAGTTTTGCTGCCCATTTTATTATGGGGGCGCCATATAGGCAGACCAGCATTGCCCCCTATGAAGGGATGACACAAACGGAGGCATTTTAGTGGCGCTTCGCCAGGATTCGATCAGAGCACCATCAGCACCAAAAACCAGCGCGCTGTACCACAAGGCCGCCACGGCCCTTGAATTCCAAATATTCGTAAGGAGATAATTGCTGAGTTCGTTAACTACGGGAGATCGCAGCGAAAACAGAGAGTTTGATAGGAGATGTTGGAGGACGAAATATTTAGGAGATGAAAAGACAGCTGCAGAATGAAAAAAAAATCAAAAGTGAAAAATATATGGCAAAAGGTCAGAATTCCGGGAGAGTCATCGGAACCACCCGGAGTTAAACACCGGAGCGAACACCGGAGTTCATGAATCTATCCCCGAAGTTCATGAATCTATGGGAAACAGAAGCATAAAAGATCGCATATGAGAAAAGTCACCGTGACGGCCTCGCAAAATCGCAAAATGACCTGGTCAACGGTATGATCCGATGAGAGAAGAGTGACTAGAATGACTGCCTTCAGGTCATAATTCAATGAGAACGAATGAAGGTGGCACCAAGATAAGAATTGAGGATATCCCTAGCGTCAATGACCAAACGCTTCCCTTACTTTCAATGACCGGTTACCGCGGTACCCACATCGAATTTCGAATACGTAACGCTGGAATCAGCTTTCTTTCTACCACCCTTTCTATTTAAACGGAACTGTTCTTTACACCGTCGACCTTCCGGAATGTATGTATCATGTTTTTACTGAAAAACGAAGTGGCTCATTATTTTCCTTTCGTTTTATGCGCACGTTTTACGTTGAATTGTACGTAAGAAAGGGATGGTTTCTTCGATTTATATTGTATTGCAATTTACTGTATACTTTGGTGGATTAACAATGAATTAGTAATTATTTTATTTATTTATATCTATATAAATCGCAACTTTACAAGGAAAAAATAGAGGAATTACAATTTCGACAGTGACATCACAAACGACAGTGATTCTTCCGAAGACACTACTCATGTATTGGTCAAGCCATTGGATTCGTTTCAGGCCAAAGATGGAACTATTTGGAATAAAGATCCACCAGTTTATAACTAAACACCAGCTCATAATAGTGTTCGTGAAAGAAGTGGACCACACAAATCAACACAAAACTTATTCATTCGTGATACATTCAAGTGTATATTTACACGTGAAATGGTTGATATGATCGTTAGACATACAAATCAGAAGGCTATTACCGTTTACGACAAATATAATCAGGACAATTCAGAAAAGAAACAATTAATATGGATGAAATTAACAGCTAAAGAATTTAATGATTTTATTGGAATTCTACTAACAGCAGGTGCTAATAATACCAACACTGATGATACCATATAAATGTGGAAACAAACTTCATATCCGCTTTACAGAGCAAGTATGAGTATAAATAGGTTTTGGAATATCCTTCGATTCATTCGATTTGATAATCAAAACACACGAGCTGCACGACTCGAAAATGATAAATCTGCTGCACTTCGTGATCTTTGGATCTTACTAAACAATAACATAGCAAAAAAGTATATACCATCGCATAATCTGACAATAGCTATTTCCAAATCATGGAAGAACACGATTCACCCAGTTTATGCCAAATAAGCCCGGAAAATACGGTTTAAAAGTGTGGTAGATATGCGATGCCATTAATTTTTACCCGCATTCTGGTCAATTGTATACCCGAAAATCCGAAGGACAACGTGAATTCAATCAAGGCGAATGAGTCGTAAAAGAGCTGCCTACTCCATACAAAAGCTCCGGCAAAAACATGGATACTTTTTTCGTCACTCTCAATGACTTAACTTTTGTTGCCATGACGTCTGATAATCGTAGGAACTCTAAATCGAAACAAGAAATATATTCCAACTGAAATGTCACCATGTCAAATACGAGAATCGTAAAGTTCTTTATTCGGATTCAATGACAATGTAACAATATGTTCATATGTTCCTAAGAAGAAAATAGCTGTTATATTGCTTTCTAGTTTGCATCATGATGAAAGTATCTCTGGGGCCAAGGAAAAGCCAGAAATCATTACGTTTTACAACAAAACAAAATCTAGCGTTGACACGATGGATCAGATGCTCCGAAAATATACCTCTTAGAAGCAAACGAAGTGATGTCCACATGCGTGTTTTTTTAAAACATTTTGAATATAAATGCTCTAGCTGCTTATATTATTTATAAGGTGAATGTCGATATGCGCAGCCATAAAAAGAATGACCGCCGTTTATTTTTGCGTCAGTTAGGTGCAAACTTGTGTTTTCCATCAATTCAGGATCGGTCAAGAAATATTCAAGCCATGCGACATTTTTCTACCATCTGAGTTGTAGAAAGCATTCTGAATTCCTCAAACAGTGAATCTCTGCCTGCGATGCCGTCCAACACCAGTACTACCACAGATTTTCAGGCACGTGATTCAAATGGAAGAAAGTCAGTTGTTGGAGTTTGCCAAGTGTGTGTTTCTGCTCCTTAGAAACTTCGGAGAAAAACGAGAAAATTATGCAAAACTTGTGGAAAACCAGTTTGTGATAAGCTTTCAATCTCAATATGCCAATGTAAAGCATGTAATGAAACATAATTTTTGGAACGAAGTTCTTTTACGCGGCTTAGCGAACTGGGAAAAATTTCATCACATAACGGAAGTGCGTCACGTCCCCTGTTAGGCTGACTGCCGACGGCTATCCGTTTGGGTATGCCGAGGTCTAAGCAGACCGTTTCGGCAAGCTTTGTTTCCATGTTTTAATTCACATATATTGTGTCATTATTGAAACTTTATAATGGAAAGTCGAGAAACACAAACTGCGGCAAATGTAAATAATGCAAACTTCGAAAAGTATATTAATAAATCATATAACTTAATACCATTCATTTAATATACATGTGATTCGAGTGTTTACTATTTACATGCATTACAGAGAAATAATAGTGAAATCATGTGCTCAGCGTCAAAAAGAGTATCGAATGAGAAAAAAAATCCAAAATCAACTTCAGAGTGCGAAAAAAATACCAAAAACAAACGACCAACGTCAAGGTCAACAAAAATTCCGGCAGAATCAAAAAGAGAAAGTACAGCAAAATGAAACATTGAATCTTGCTAGGTATGATATATATATATTTCGCATGAGAATAAGAAATAATTTTATTTTTTATTTTTCCATTTTTGTTATTAATTAAGATTGCTCGGACACTAAGCTGATAGTTACTTAAAAAGCTGAATTTTTAATATGTTATAAATCGTTAATTTTCCACGCTTATTTAGTTGTTCGGTAGCACAGCGCCAGAGCGCGCTACTCCAGTACTAAAGGTTGCAAGTTCGAATCCCCAACATTCCGTTTCTAATAATCTGTAATTCTTTTTCTTTTTTTCTTTTTCTACTATTCTGTATATCTCCACTTACAATGTAGTGTGTAGTGGATTACAAAATAACTTATATTAGACTTCTTATAACTTTTAACAGTCTATGTTAAAATTTATTAACTTTCAACATACACTATTAACTTTTATTAATAAACACACTATTAATTATTATAATTTACATTTCAATCTACACTAATATAATTATTATTAATAATTATTAATATAAATAATAAAATTTTATATAATTTTTATATTACTCATTGTGAAACGATAAATAAAATACTCGAAACTATATAGCAGCATCAACAACACACAGCTGTTAGATTTGCTGTTGTCAGATCTATTTTATGCAAAATCAAAAGAATGTTGGTGATTAAATAATAAAATTGAATCAAAAGATTGTTGGTGATTAAATAATAAAATTAATACGATTAAAAATTATGCTAGGTAACATCTAAATCAAAATAATTAATTTATATATTACAATTTTTAATTTTAATAAAAATAATTAATTTGTATATTAAAATTTGTTATTTTAATTTAAAAAATTTAGATTTTTTTTAAAACTTGTTTTGACTTGCTTGGTATTGTCCGAACAACCTTAATAACAATAAAATAATAATAAAAAATTATATTAATTTTTATTAATTTTTTTAGAAAAAAAAATAATGTTGAACGTGTTAAAAGATATAGAGTTAAATTAAAATTAAAAAAGCAAGAAACTAATCATCGCCATGATACAAACTGTGAAGAATTAATCTATAGTCAGTTTCAAATTCAACAACCAATAAATATTGAAGCTCAGCAAGTAATATGTCCAAGTTTTCCATCATTTGAAGCCCCATACGAGGAACATGATGAATGTTCAACGCCAAACGTCCTATTACATCATGAAATAGACATTGCTGGCGACGGTAACTGCCTTTTTCATCTCTCATAAGAATTTTACATCTTCAAATATCTCCATCAGTCCTTCGACAGCAACTTTATAATTCATCCTACTTAAATGCTTGTCAAAATCCAATTAGTGCAAGAAGTATACTATGTAGTGAATTTGAATACGGAGATTTAGATTGCTTATTCATATTTTCCAGAACATACAATCAAAATATATGCGTGCACTTTCATTATTTTAATAATAATACAAAAAGAGAAGTTGTTAATTTTTGTTATTTTAAAGTGAATAATTCAATAAATTTTTTGCATCTTCATCTCCGTAATACACATTTTACGCCGTACATCGTAGTTCAAGAAATAGTTCCGGACAGTAGAGTAAACTTTCAGCAAAATGAAGATTGTCTTTCTCATAAATCATCTGATGAAATTGACTTTGAACAAAGTCCTCCAGTTTATTTTGAAAATGATGTAATTGATATGCAAATTGAAAATAGATCGAATTTTACGAATTCAACTTACACGGATTATGGTAAACACGGTAATGCTCATCTAGAATTCTGTCGTCAATTTCAAAATAATACATTTGGTCATACTTGTGCAGTTTGCGACAGACTATGGTGGAAAAACGATTTAAGGGGACTGGGACGTCAAATACCTTCAAAAAATTTATTTTTGAATTTGTGGCTTAAAAAATAGAGCAGATTCTACAGATTACAAAAATATATAATTTATGTACTTTTTGACACTCTAGCAACAATTATTAGCAACTTAAAAATGTAAACATACATTTAAATCCCATGTAATGGGAAAGTGTTTTTTGCGTTTTTCTCAAAATATGATTTTTTCATGTAATGGTACACTTTCTGCAAAATCTGTTGCAAGTACATCTCTGAAATTTTAAAAGTCAATAGAATAAGTGCTGTTGTATCAATATGACCTATTTTTTATTTTTAAACCTTAAGATATTTTTGTAAATGGTGAAAATGTATGACAAAAATATGCAAATTTCTGATAAGTGAAATTTAAAATTTTTTAAAATTTTTTAAAAAAGTGTAACAAAGACTTAAATGGGTTCACTATATAAAATAAACTGTGTATAATCATCACACAAGATTTCAAGGTAAGATTTTCACTAAATTTTTGAAAAAGTGTTACAAAGTGAATACCTCAAAAATTTCAGGGGGAAAAATATTTTTGTTTATATTGTTATTTGAAATTTACTTTTCAATCCAAAAATAAATTTTTTTTTATCTTAAAATATTCATAAAGGTCTTACTAAATTAACATAAAAAAAATCATAATGATACATGCATATTTGTATAAGATATGGGCTTTAAAAGAATAGCCCAAATTTCCAACTTCTTAGTTGTCGAAGACGTCCCAGTCCCCTTAAGAAATGCTTCTAACGTACACAAAAACATTCTACAAAAAATAATACCGAATTATGAATCTAGTTCGAGTATTGATGTTTGTTCTACGTGTAAAGTATCTTTAGATAAAAAGAGAATTCCTATAATGTCGACTTATAATGGTTTCAAATATCGAACGATTTCATCTTACTTGCCAACATTAAATCTTAATTCGAATACTTGGATAAAATTGAATCTCAAACATATGCATCTTATTATAGTTACCATAAGCCAATAATTACCATGATACAATATAATGAAAAAATTTTAAAAATATTTTTTTCTTATTTAGAATTTTTTCTATGTAATTTGTAATTCACTATTTAATATTTAATTTTTAATAAATGACTATTTTTCCTAAAATATTAAATGTAATTTATTGTTTTAAATCCTTACTTTACATTTTTGCTTTGAAAAAAGGATAAAAAATAAAAATAAAATATACAAATTAGAGAGAGAGAGAGAGGTAGAGAGAGTTGGTTGGTTGAATAAAAGGTTGGCTGCGCTTTTTGGCGTGACGAAAATACACTAATATAATCAATAGAAATCTACATATTAAATCACGTTTAGAGTTGAAAAAATAACGTAAGGAACTTCGTTCCTGACGGGGGTCCCCCGACCGCACAATTTTTTTATTTTTCTATAATTTTATTTGTCATGATGATAATAATAATAATAAATAATATGTGCTGAAACGTAATTTTTTTAAGAACTATATTTGTTGTGATAATAATAATAGTACTAAATAATTCTACTAATAATAATAAATACTACTACTAATGATAATAAATAATTATTATTATGTTTGATTATATTTGTTGTAATAATAATCATGCGCTTTTGCTTATAGACGAGAGACAATAATCGGTACCCTGGTACCTGGATATTGAGTAATGGTATTAGAAATTTTAATACAAAAAAACCAACAATATTATTTTTCCTAAAACTTTACAATTATATGTCTGGTCCAGATTCATGTACACTGGTGTAAGAAATTAATCGAATTTGCAGACTTGTTCGATTATCTCTAGAACTATTGTACCGATTTTAGGAAATGTTATATGTACAAACATTGATACAATGCAAAACAAATAACCATTCAATAATTGTAATACGCACGCATGATCGTGCGTAAGACCCATTTGAGTCGGAAGGTATGAAACAGCGTTTGCAGAATAAACAAAAATTGGTTAATAGATTGGTTAATAGGGGGTATGGTCCCCTCTTACAGATATGCAGGTCTCGCAGTGTGATTTCATACTTGAAATAAGGCAGTTTACCATTTCCTGTGGCAATTGGTCCCACTCGTTCAGCAACGCTGTTTTCATTTCCTGGATGGATTTCGGAGGGGGGTGGCGAGTTGCAATTGTCCTCCACAGAGAGTCCCAGACATGCTCTACAGGTTTAAGGTTTGGAGATCTGGCTGGCGAATCCCTCCGGCGAATATCATCACTCTCTAGAAATTCGACCAGAAGAGCTCTATGTGGCCTCACGTTATCGTCCATTATAATGAACTAAAGGCCAACTGCACCCCTGAAAAGGCAAACATAGGGCTCCAAGACCTCATCCCTATACCTCACACCAGTCACAGTGCCTCTTTCAAACACATGGAGAGGTGTGGCCATCCAACATGATGCCTGCCCAGACCATTAAACCTCCTCCGCCATAATGGTCGATTTTGCGGACATTGGAGGGTAGGTAGCGGGTCCCTGGTTCTCTCCATATGAACGTACGGCGTGAACCAGTATTTAGGCTGATCCGGGACTCATCAGTGAAGAGAACGATTGCCCATTGATCCATAATCCAATCTCTATGCTCTCTGCACCATGATACATGGTTTCTGTTGTTCGTAGAATTGAGCAGGACACAAACAGCATGTCTTCTTGCAAACAACACTCTCTCATGAAGTCTTTTGGAAACAGTCACCCTTGATACACGGGTTCCTGGGTCTGTATACAAGTCATGAAAGAGCTGATAATCTGTAGTACTCCTGTTACGCCTCGCTATAATCGACAAAAGGCTATCTTCTCTGGCCGTCGTGGCTCTTGGACGACCTTGCCCAGGCTTTCTCTCGATGGATCTGGTATCCTGGAACTTTTTCCATAAGTTACACACGACGCTGGGCGTTAAAATGAACTCTCTACAAATTTGGAATTGAGATTGGCCTGCTTCTAGCCTCCCCACAATTTGCCACCTCATTCCAATTCGAAATTAACCGTTACAATTACAATTAACTGTTAAAATTTGAAATTAACCGATTGTTGCAAAATAACACCAAGAAATTCGCTGAGGTGTGCTAGCGAACGAAATGCGTCTTAACTTACTTATTAAGTCTGTATTAAGCGCTTATTAAGCCTTATTAGGTGCTTATTAAGCCTGTTTCTCTACTGGCTCCGCCTACACACACGTGCACGCTTACGTATTGACGTACAAGATTTGCATTTTTGTCTAGAAGCAGTGGTTTTACATTCAGTTCAGTTATTTTCATGAAATTTGATAAAATATGCAACTTCTCTTAATTTATTTCACCAGTTTAAATAACGAAGATTAAAAGGGATTTTAACAAGGCTTAATTAGAAATGATAAAAATTAAGATAACAATAGCAAAAAGGTATCCAGGTACTTGGTCATTGACGCTAGAGATATAATAGTGGTAGAACTTTAAAAAGAAATGGGGGATTTTGAAAATAGACACTTTGTTTCGTTGACAGAGAGTCATGGTCTGACCGATGTAAGAATGGTCACTGGAACAGCGTATTCCCCATGCAACAGTTCAATGTTCTACGGATAAGCACAATGAGCCCCATCTTAAATATTGCCCGGGCAGTATAATACATAGCGGAGGAATAGGTACAGATGACCAGTAGGTCGATGAGTTTATCGGTATGTGACCCATTATACTAGTTTATTTTAGTTGTCACATTGGCTCAATTCGAATCATTTAATACCTTTCTATTTTCATAAGAAATAGACGTGAAAGAATTACATGGTGGATTTATTAATCAAAATATATTATTATGACAAGAAAGCGTTGGGACCGACGGAAAGTATAGGTGGATATAAAGCGTTAAATGATATAATAATTGATATTAATTGTGCTATATTATGTAAAGAATATGTTGAGGATTTCCTTTCAATCTACCTGTTATCTTTGATATATGGATTATAAATCAATGTAATGTCCTGTGTTCTAATTCAATGTATACGAATTTAGTATTAGTGAGATATCAAAGAATACATCAATCGTGCGACTGGCGGCTATTGATGGAGATTTTCTCATCCAACATTTCAAAAAATTATTTTGCAAACGAAAAATGTCATTAAAATTTTTATTACCTAACTTAAAAAAAGACTTAAAGAAAATCCCATTAGAATCGTAGTAATTTTGTTTAGTTTTAGGCATGTTACTAGTTCATTGTTCTTAAACGGGACGATGCGTCTATCACTAGACAACAGTAAACGGTTGGAATCGTTAATCGCCATGCGCTGATGCAAGGTGGTAAATTGTAGAACCCAGGAATCGTAATTCGTAAAGCGTGACAAAAAAGGACCGGCGCAGTCAATGCATTTTCTTTCTCTTCCCTAGAAATAAGCCCATAGTCTAAAAATCTTACTATTAAAATCATTGTTGTTGGGTTTCTCAGTCTTATCTTCAACTCTGTTCTGAAGTAATGAAAATTCACATTTTTTAATCACGATGTTTTAGAATCAGCCTTATAGTGAATTTTGCAATTTTTAAAATTTTTTTGGGCTGAGATCCCACTACCCCTTAACAACGTATATTTATGATGACAGGTAATGGTATCATTCCTTACATATGTTACTTTCAGTTGAGTTGTTTTGAAAAAACGAAATAGAAAATTAAAAGCGACCATGCTGGTCTCGCATTGGCTAGTTTCCTAAAATTTGCACCAATCTCAATGAAATAAAATTATACTGTGTATCCACTTCATTTTAATCACTTCCTCCTTAAGTAGCTGCTCCGCGTTTTGCTCATCATACTCTTCCGATTCATTTTGGCATGGACTAAAGGAGATGCTGGTAGGTGCCAGAAGAAACCTAAGATTGCATTTATACTTCAGCAATCTGATATCTAATCCTCAGAACCTGTATATGCAGTAATCTGAAAACTGCGCGTTTCAGTTCTCTGTGTTTTGATGATTCTAGATCCTGATGTCTGACGCCATTTTCGATCTCATCTCTCGGTTCCGTAATTTGATAGATCCGGTCATTTTGAAGGCCGACTAGGGAAGATTTCTGGCATGATTTTAAACCATCAGTTGCTTTACAGTATTGCCCTGTTGTATCTATACATCTTCGCTAAGGTTAAGGATTAATGTAACTCAATCTACTTTGCAAGAGAGAAATATATATATATATATATATATATAACGCGTAGGTATGAGGCACAAAAATCGACGATATTTCTGCACTCTGAATGGCAACGGCTGCAACTACCAGATGTAAACATTAGCGGCCGTCCGCAATTCGCTACCGCGTGTCAAGATGGATTTATGCACTGAAATCAGTAATGCTCGAAAGCGAGTTGCACCATCAAGTGAAAATTGGGAACAGTCTCAAGAAAGACAACGAAGAAGAAATAATTCATTAAGAGAGAGGCGTGAAAGATAGCATGAATGATCTCGAGGTTAGGCTTAACTGTCGCCGGCAGAACAGCCGAGAGCCAGTAATAGTTAATTTTGTACACTGTTCCAGTATTTGCTGAATTTTTACTCCATTTTATAAGTGAAGAAATTTTTCCAACAATTAATTATATGATATGTTTAAGATTAGATATCTGAATTGTGAACAATAGTACATACAGAGAGTAATGTAATCTACACTATATTTTTGTACTTGCTGAATTTTTCTCCATTTTTTTTTAAGTGAAAAAAAATTTCCCCAACAATTTCTTATTTGATGTAAGGATAAAGTGTAGATATCATTATTTTGAAAAATAGTACATACAGAGAGGGATGTAATTTTTTAAATCATTGGTGTTGGGTTTCTCAGTCTTATATTTTAACTCTGCTCTGAAGTAATGAAAATTCACATTTTTTAATCATGGTGTTTTAGAATCAGCCTTATAGAGAATACCCCTTAACAACGTATATTTATGATGACAGGTAATGGTAACATTCCTTACATATGTTACTTTCAGATGAGTTGTTTTACAAAAGAAAATATAAAACTAAAAGCGACGATGCTGGTAGCGCAGCGGCTAGTTGAAGTAAAATTTGTGATTTAGACCATTTTCCACCCTATCTGATGGGTCCGAACAATTTCTAGAAATTATATACCACAAATAATGATATTGCCTACTCAGCTTGAAGTGATTTGGCATCTCAGCATTTGTCTTCGCTTTATTCTAAAGAGTACAACTATAGATATTGTTTTTGCAGGAACCTTAATTTTTATATCATTTGCGTGTGACCTTGTCTGCATTTATTTATTTATTTGTTATTTCTTTCAACCTAGGCGGCTTTCTATTAAAATTGCAACACGAGAAAGAAAAGCAAATAACAAAACTTTACTTATTGTACATATACAACATAGTAAGATGAAAGCAGGATTGAATTTGTAGGCAATTTGGGGGTATACATGGTCCAAAATTATTACATACAGCTGCCGCCTCTGGCAGATAAAACGGTTCTAACCCGGTTAGGCATGGGGTCGAACTGGGTTTGTATGACACATACGGGCAAGTCATTCCATGCTGCTTCAAGTCTATGCCACCATTCATCAATCGTAGTGACTGGAAAGCGGGGGAGGCCCAGTCTCTCAGCAATCAATGACTAAATGTTTTCAATGAGTGAGCGATCTGGAGAACGTGCTGGCTAGGGCAACAGTCGAGCACAATATGTTCCGAGGTAGGTCAGGACACGGAGGGCAACATGAGCTCTTGCGTTATCTTGTTGAAAGTTGACGTCTCTGAGGCCTAGAAGATAGGGTACATCCATCGGCCTTAACATCTGAGAAGTATAACGCTGGCTGTTCAGATTACTGACGATGCGAACAAGAGGTCTTCGTGTCGTTTGTCAATAGCTGCCCATAACCTCACACTAGATGTAGGGGCACGTATGGCGATATCGAATGCAAGCAGCCGCGTGCGTTCTCCTCAGTGCCTCCAGACAGGCCCGTTGGGGCCTTGGGATGTCTTTTGGTTAGACCTGAATCAAATTCAGAAAGTTCCCCCTAGAGGTAACTGATTTCTTTAGGCATCCTGATGACGAGACCAGTCGGTTACCTCGACATATGATTTAGTTCCTTTATCGCTACAGAATCTTGTGTTATGGTGCGTCGAGCTCTAGGGACGTGATTTCTGTTTATTTTTGTCTACATTCATCCTGCTAATAATTATCTTGCTTTATTGAATTATTTAATTTTAGGTATATTCATTGAATTAATACATATATGTTATACACGGATGCAAAATCAAAAATAACATGGTTATTTGCGAAAAATTTCCTTTTTTACAAAGCTTAAAATAATGCTTTAAACTGAATATTTTTTTGATAATTAAGACGAGTATAAATTACCCACAATAGTAATGTCATGTACATACCATTTAAATTTTAACTCATTTGGAGTAATTCAATACAATGTGAGGAACTGCGTAGAAACACAGAGAGAGTGCTTCGCATAAATATTTTAAAATAAATTATCAATAAAATTTAATAAAAATGTATGAAAAAGTGACTATATATTTCATCGTTTATACAACTATATCGCTCTGAGAAATTTTGGTGTGTTTCTATCTATCGTTGCAGGCTGTGGACATTCAGCTATCCTATACAACGGATTCTTTCGATTCTTTTTTATTAGAGCAGTGTATAATTATTTCAGACACACTTCCCATGAGGAGACATCACACAGCAGTTCATATCTTTGTCGGAATTCGAACTCGAGCCCATTACAGATTTCTGCTACTTATGGCTACGAATCGGAAGACCGTTTCCGATACGGTGAATGTAGATCGGTGGCAGCTCGATTCTCATCAACCCGTCACAGGCCCTCTCACGCGCTCCGAAGGGGAAACGCAAACCGTTTCTCGTTCGGAGATTCGTTAACAACTCGCCAGCGGCCTGGAAACATTATCAAGTACTTGTCGTTCTACCAGCGCCTCCAGCACTGGCCCGTAAAGCTGCCGTCATGCCTGTGTTTGTTGGATTGTTTAAAAAACTTGTCCTGTGATGAAGTGACAAGAGGCGGGACATTTGACAGGAAAATTGCGCGGTGCATACTTAATGTGGTGATTTTTATATCTTTTTACGAATGCGGAGGCACTTACAATCAAACATAGGCCTATACTACGCGGCAATTTTACTGCCCATTTTATTACAGGGCATCGTATAGGCGGACAGCATTATCCCCTATGAAGGAACGACCCGAACGGAGGCATTTTTCGTGGCGCAACTCCGGAATTCGATCTGAGCACCCTCAGCACCGAAAGCCAGTGCGCTGTACCACAGGGCCACCATAAGCCCACGTGGCGATATTCGCTTTGTTTACTTTTATCTTGTCACTTCCTAACATGCGTTGAGGTGTCAGCCTTCTAAACATCGTGATGGTATTCAGCTTGTCGGCTGTTGCAAATATAACGTCTTAATTTATTTTTTCTCTCTTACGTATTTGCCATATGAAACTTCTTTTGTTAACGGGCCATGTTTGGCCGTTTGTAACTGTAGACCGTGTTTCTTATGCAAATGTTTGATTGTATATAAGAGGTTTGTTGATGTCTCTGTCGGCCAGTCCGTGGCATCTGTTAATCTCCCTCGCTCGATTAGAGGTGCAGCTAGACTATCTTTTCGTGAGCCATGTAAATTATTTTTTTATGAGCAGCTGGCTCGCTATTATGACTTATATGTTGTTTGTGATTCATCTGTACATGTGATCACCATATCGAAAGTTAATTTTTTTTTCTTATACGAATTGTGTCATCATTAAAAATTTCTGTTCCACTGCGGGCCCTGCACTACTCATTCACATTTTCCCAAAGGTACACCAGCAGAAATATCACATCTCAATTTCCGGAGTGAAGTAATTTTCTGTTTGCTTCGCATGAAACCAAAAATCCACTCTGTTCCTGGACCTCGCGTACATGGCTATGAATCTTTGAGACAATCAGATGCACATCATCTTGTGCCATTAACACGATGACGTTGTGTTGTGTGCCAAAACAACACTAGAAAAAAAAAAAAAAGGTTTTGAGTGTGGGAAAATACTGCACGAGAAATGCTTTCCTAAGTATCATGTGCAGTAGAAAAAACGCAGAGCATAAAAGCTATGAGCAAGAAGGATTTTTCGTTTTCTTTTTCTTGTTTTAAAAAAATTAGTGTTTTCTTTCTCCTCGTAATTTTAGATTTTAATCATATTATTATTGTGCTGGGAATTTTAATACAGAGATTATAAGTTAATTCATTTTTTTTTTCTAATGATGTTTTAGTTTTTTGATTAACTTTCAAATAAATAATTGTAATATTGTTTCAATAATGTAATTCCTTCTCATCATCTGTAAAATTAATTTTTTTAATGAAGTGCGAATAATTTTTTCTTTCGAATGATTCGTCGTACCTCTTGACAAGTTTAGCTGACGTAGCTGAGGTATATCTGAATAACTTTAAGAAATTTACTTATAACTACTAAAAATTGGGCTTACAAATACACATTTTTAATTTAATGGTCGTTAATCGAAATTTATGAAAATATGTGAAATAACTAAGTGTTTCGCAAGAATGTTTCTTTTCGGGAACATGTTGTAAATCGTATACAATAAAAATAATAATAATAGTTCTTATATTTGAATGTTAGTTTGATTTTTATGAATAAATATTTTGTGTTACCTTCCGATCATAGTTCGGTGTGTGAACGATTAATCCTATAGTTTATAAAAAAATTATGCTAATTTTAGAATTAGTTTTAGTTATTTAGTCCATTAATTTTAGTATTTTTCGTAAGCAATCGAAGACAGTAACCAGTGACAACCGTGAAAACGTATATTGCCTTAGTCGAAGTTCAGACCCCATCCCAATCTTTTAAGTTCTTTATGCTAACCATTGAATAATGAAGAAGGTATTCTATACATGTATTTAAGTATTTGCGAAACACATGCAGATATAACCATAAACTCGAACACTAATTTCCGGATATTCGACAACATTCGTATAATTGGTCTTCAAAATTTGAATTTTTTTCCATTTCGGGTATTTAACTTCTCATGGACTATTTATTTTTATACACGTTTTCGGTAAATAATTTGAAACGTACTAATGTATTTTATTTCCGGAACCTAAACATGCTATTAAATATACTTTATTCGTGAGTATGGTTTTACTGTCTCGTAAAAACACAAAGATTTGAGAATCGAGTTGGACTGTAAACTTTTTCGATTTACTATATGCAAAGGTACTCGTCAGTACAGCTCCATTCGATCGTATAACACTAGCCGTGTTTCTTCAAGCTTTACGAGATTTAGATTTTAGCTTTTATGTGAGCTTGTCGGGAGAAATATTCCCATGTTACCTGCCGGAAGAGTAGACTTTACTTTTGAAATCATGTCAACTGCTGTATCTAAATAGGATACGGCAGTTTTCTTGTCACAGGAGGTTGTCGCTTTGCAGACTGAATGGCAAAGCGTAATGATTACTATTGCACCCAGTAGCTGATCCTAGAAACATAATAGAAAATTGACAGCGTTCAGGATGTTTTTAAATGTATAACCGATTTGACATTCGGTTACGAAAACATCTATTCGACGATGAGATAAACTTTATATTTAGTCTCCATATCTATAAATTCGTAATCTTCTATAGATGCAGACATTTTATTCTCCGCTAGATTTTTTTTCAGAAATCCAGGTATCAATGTATTCATTACTGAGTAAACAGACACATTATAAATAAATAAATAAATAAATATATATATATATATATATATATATACACTGAAGTGCCATTGAATTAGGGATAGCAAAGCCTATGCGAATTGTGTAGCGCTGCGCATCATATATGCGCAAGTGAGGGCGCTGTGGTAACTGCATATATAGCGCGTACTGTGGTTGTTCTGAATTAGTTGTTGGAATTGCCAGTATGGGTAAACTGCCTGATTTAGACTCCTTCGATCGCGGACAAATCGCAGGTACGCGACGCATGGGCCATTCAATTTCCGAAATCGTCAGACAGCTAGGATTTTTAAGGTCGACAGTGTCAACAGTATACCAAGAATACATGGGTGGTTTAAAAAAACTAGCGATCGGGCAAACTGCAAAGGACAATTAGCCTTGAGAGTGCGTGGTGGAAGACGGCTCAGGCGTATTGTATGTAGCCAGCGAAGCCAAACATTAGCTCAAATTACGGTGCCAGTCGTACAGTCAGTAAACAGACTGTGCAACGCTCGCTTCCCCGTATGGGTTTCGGGAACCGTCGACCTACGAGAGTACCATTGCTCTATACTCGCCATCGGGCTGCACGTCTTGTCTGGGGAAGAGAGCATAGAGACTGGAGTGTAGAGGACAGGAAACGAGTAAAGCAAAATCTATTGAAACCTCAGAAGACATTTCAATCATTAATGACAGGTTTGATTGATAGATTTGAAAATAAACAGAAAAATGTTCGCACTTATATTTTAAATATAATAAATATAGAAAAGTTGACTGTTGAATCGGCTAAAGTTATTAGAAACCTCCTATTTTAAATATAATTTTAAGGGATTTGAATGTATTGGACTTAAAAACGAATGAACTGACTTATCAGACTTTTATTAATATCCTGTTACAAAACGTAGATAAAGAAACTCGCAATCTTTATGGGATGAGTTTAATTATGACTGCATTTCCCAATTAGGTTACTTTTATGGAATTCCTGCAGAAATGAACACACATTTTAGAAAACATGGAAGGAGTGCAAAGTTTCTCTGTAAGATTTAGAGCTTCGAATATACCCCAAAAATAAAAACTTTTTGTTAAAGTTTAATATTGACTTGTGGGCTTTGTGTAAACAAACCCATATGATTTATAGAGTTCCTTCGTTTCTGAAAAGGACTCCTGTGGAGTGATTTAATATGTTTAAAAGGAATAAACAGAGCTCGAAATTAGCAGATCCTCAGTTTAATAAACCTTGACAAATAGACTCGATAATTAGTGCTTAATTCTTTTTCAATGTAGTCAAAGAGGTTGGACAAATTGTGTCAGATAATTTAATATTTCAAGATTCGGTTTTTCGTCTCTTTGCCCGTCGTGCGGTTGTGACAAAAACTTCTAAAGAATATTGTGGGTGGATTTCTCATTCACAAAATCTTTGGCATGGCATTCGAAAGATTTGGAAGGTAGAAGAGGTGTCATGTGATTGACCATTAAGTAAGGAAGAAGAATTCTATGGAATTCATTTTCAGAAAACTCATAAGTGGAATGTTAAAGGCAGATTTGTCGTTCAGATGCCAATTCAAGAAGAATTAAAAACTTTATCGAATTCTCGAAACTTAGCAGAGAAATGACTGCAACAGACAATTTGAAGACTGCAAAAGGATCCTGATATGCATATGCTCTATGACGAATTCCTTAAAGATTACGTATGTTTAGGGCATATAGAGAAAGTTTCCGATGAAAATTCGTCTGCTGAAATGTGTTATATACCACATCAAGGAATTTACAAACCGGAAAAAACAACAAACAACAATTTAGATTAGTTTTCATAGCGTCAGACCCTACCACTTCGGGTAAAAGTTTAAATGATCAACTACTTGGAGGCAAATTTAAAGAGGATCTATTCGATATCATGATACCATTTCGTAAATATAAAATAGTGATAACTTCTGACATAAAGTAAATGTTTAGGCACATAATAATAGATCAGAGAGATTTATTTAGAATATGATGAATAAATAAAGAAAGTTATAAAGCCGTTATCTATAACTTAAACACTATGAGTTATGGCACTAAAAGTATTGTTTCTGGCAACTACGTTTATTAAACAGCTAGCCAAAGATGAATCTGTAAAATACCCATTAACTTCAGAAGATGCGTTATCAGATATTTATATGGATGATATCGTTACTGGTTGCCCAGATGATGCATCAGCCAAAATTTTGAAGGTCGAACTAATTGAAATGTTTCAAACATGCGGCATAACTCTTCACAGATGGAATTCGAATTCTGAAGAACCTCTTGAAAATCAAAAACAGATTCGAGTCGAGCATTCATTTGCTCAAGATTCAGCAGCTACGATGAAAACCGTGGGAACGGTCTTGAAATCAAAGAAAGACCATTTGCTCTTTAAAAATCTGTAAAGCCACAAAAAATCTGTAAAGACAATATACAAAACGATATGTTTTATCAGCAATTGCTGAGTTCTATGACGCCTTTCGATTAATCGGACCTGATATTTCCAGAGCTAAAAATTTTATGCAGAAAATTTAGTTAGGAAAACTGAACTGGGATGATAAATTACCAGAACAATTCACCAATGAATGACATTATTGTGTTAGCTCTTTAAAATAAATTGAACATATCACAATCGTTAGGTATATTTTAATAGAGGAGGTTCAAGTTATCGCACTTTTTGGATTTTGTGATGCATCAATCTCTGCCTATGAAGCTGTTGTTTAATTAACTTGTTACACTAAAGCTGATTTTTATACCTCTAAAATACTCGCTAGCAAATCTAGAATCACCCCGTTGAACATTTATCGATACCTCGGTTAGAATTATGTTCTTGCTGCTTACTTGAGCAACTGGTCAACAAAGTTCTCATTTCTTTGAAAATGGCTGTTGACAAGGTAGTGTTGTTCTCGGACTCTACCATCGCTTTGGCTTGGATCAGTTCACTTCTTTATCAGCTAAATCTTTTTTCGACAGCTGAGTTAAAAAAAACAGTCTTTAACCTCAAATCATCAGTGGATATACATGTCTTCCAGTAACATACCTCCGGATATTCTTTCCCGTGGTTTTGATACTAAAGAACTTAAGACTTGGATGTTGTGGTGGACTGGTTCACAGCTTGCCTTTGAAGAAGCTCTATATTCTTCTTATTAAGATGGAATGGACTCTCCTGATTAAAATCTTCTTTTAAGTGAATCAAAACAATCTTCTAACGCTGATTCTTACATCCATTAAGGCTTTATTATTGATTTAAGTAATAGCTATGTTAAGATAATTAGAATTCTTAGCTTTATTTTTTGGTTTCAATAGAATTCGTGAAATAAAAAGAAAAAATGTGGACTTATCACTATGGAGGAATATAAGGAGGCTAAAATATATTTAATTAAATCAGTTCAGGTAAATGTATTTTACAAGTAATTAAATTCTTTAAAGAAAAAAGAAAGGTTGAAGGACAGTCATGTAAATAATTTAAATATTATTCTGGATAATGATGGATTAATTCCTGTTCGGGGTCGACTTAATTATCTAAATTTGTCATTTGAACAAAAGCATCCTATTTTGTTACCAATATGTCTAAAGCTACGATATTAACAATGGAAAACTTTCGCCTAAAGAATTTCAACGAAGGAAGAGCACTTTGGTGCTCAAACATTACTTAATTTTGTTAGACAAGAATTTTGGCCTTTAATTAGCAGAAATAACATTAGAAAAAATGTTCCTAATTGCATTGAAAATTTTCCCCCAAAAGAAAGATTTCACATCGTGAATAATAAAATAAAATTTTAATAGAATGGCATAAGACGATTTCAACTGATATTCACTTTAAGACAAAATGAAGAATTCCGTTATGAAATATTCCTTTATACTACTAAAAAATTTAAGTCTCATTTATTTTTCTACATATATAGACCATGACCTGCCAATAATCACATAAAAAGCAGTCATAAATGCGTCAAATATATTTACAAATGTTCTATTACGCTACTATGTTTTGGAATTGCACATAAATCTAACTTTAGTTAGGTTTCAGTCTCCTTCAGTATACATTGTTATACAAAAATTTCCCTCCAGTATATTTTAGTTTTAAAATGACACAAAAGTTTTATTTTTAAAGAAATGGCATTTATAAAATATAAACTGTGACCCAAAATATTACAAGAAATTAACGAAATTTTATGAATAATTCTAAGCTATTCCAAATTACCTAGCAAATGCATAAATGTCAAAGGATAGTCCAATGAATATATTAGCATTTCGATTCTTTCATTTCGAATGATTGAGCAATTAAAATGTACTTCCAGAAACTGGTCCTGTATTGGTGAATCTTTCTCTGAATAGTAATCCTTTCATACTCTAAAATAACTAAAATTTTTCACTTTCCTTGTGATGACTGAAATATATCTAAAGAAGTATAGTTGTTTTTTTTTTGGAACACTTGATACGCTACCCAAGTTTTAATTTATTGCACTAAACGAATATTTCAATGGAAGAGAATGTATTGTATGGTATATTATTCTAAAATAACATAAAATTCTTTCAAAACATTTTATTCGCAAAAAGCACAGTTTTCAATTTCCTGATCACATGGGAGTGTTCATGGAAAAGTTATGCTACCTAATATATTTAGGGCGGATTTTGATTTCGGTTGATTCGAGTGATTCATAGAAGCCTTTCCAATGAACCCAGATTACTCCGTCAGCAACACTCTTATGTTTTCCCCTTTCGTACAGTCCATTGAGATTCGAATTAAGACAATTCTTATACCACCATGCTCCTTTATATTTCGCAGCACAACTGGCATCCTTCCAATTGTCATTGTCTTGGTCTTTCGTAGAAAATTGCATGTTACGATGATACGCCATAGAGTCACCTGAAATGGGAAATAATATTAATTTTTGATGTTTTTATTAACCACTGGCTATACAATTCTGGGGTTTGGATAAAAAACATTTGAGCAGACGATTTAAATAAACAATACTATCATGCAACAAGAAAAAAAAAGTATTCTTATTTCAAAAACCTTCTTTTTCATTTCAAGCATCATTTGTTAAAAACTAAGTATATAGTACAAATGTGAAAAAAAAAATTCTACTGGAAACCGACAAATACACAAAAATAAGGTTTAAACTCAAGAACTGGGCAAGTGGCGGCCCAATGGTACAGCGCGCTGGATTCGGTGCTGAGGGTGCTCGGGTCGAATCCCGGTGTTGCGTCACAAAAAAATGCTTCCGTTCGTGTCATCCCTTCGTAGAGTGTAATGCTGTCCACCTATATGTTGCCCCAATAATAAAATGGACAGTAAAACTGAGGCGTAGTAAGGGCGAATGTTTCATTACAAGTGCCTCCGCATTGGTTTAATAAAAATCAAGAGCTGTAATAATAAAAATATGTTTTTAACCTTACAGAGTACCCTGATTTGTAAGATTTTACTGTTTTTTTATGTATTACGTTTCGGGTATTTGGCAATTTGGGTAAAAATCAATGAGAACTTGTTTATTACAAACATATTAACCTCAAAAAAGAAAATTTTGTTTAATTATAAGAACTTGCATCATGCATTAAAGATGTGTAAATATTATATTTCAAAAAAGTTAGTTGAAGCTGACATTTAATTTTAAGGACTAGAATGAAAAAGCAACCCTGTTGTACAATTGCACGACAAAGTTACCGAATTTTGAGATAATACTTGTATTTTATGTATTATGTTTCGATTAATTGGGGATTAAGAAAAAAAAAATTCGAACACATTTACTACAACCATATTCTCCTCAAAGAAGAGAACTGAAACTATCCACTTTCATTATTAAAAGATACTTTCTAATTTAGTCATTTGCATTACGTGGTAAAATACGTTCTTGTGGTCTTCAAAAATATTTATTAAATTCTAGCAGTTGAGATATCTGTTTACTCCAAGGCTAGCATAAAATCATCTATATATATTTTTTCTGAAAGGCGTTTTTTGTGTTCTCCCTTTATCTCCCTTCATACATAACCAAAATCGATATAAGACAGCATTTTAAAGACTAAGATCTCCGATTCATGAGAATTGTTAATTTAAAGTTACACATCTTATTGTTTGTTTAAAAATTGAAATCTAAACATTAAAAAACAATTTTCCTTCTCCTAGATGGCGCGCTTTAGCCTTATTTTATTTTCCCATTATGAATCGCTCTGAACTTTTAAATTTAAAAATCGTTTGGTTTTATTGTCAGTCTGTGATTTCATTAAGGAGTTTCTTTATTGGCAACATCCACGTAGGTGCACATTATTCTTTTTGCATGGAAGAACCATATATATTATTTCTAGAAGGGGATTTTTTGTGACGATCCCTTTCACTATCTTCATACTAAACCAAAATCTATAAATCAGGTACCATTTTAAAGATTAAGTTCTCTGCTTCAAACAAATTGTTAATTCAGAATGACACATGGTATTTTGTTTAAAATTTGAATTGAAAAAATTGAATTTTGGCCCGAAAGTTCTTTCCCAGGATGCGTCGAAACGGCACGGGGTCAAATATTGTGCACATAGAGGTTTTGTGATGCAAATATCACATTTTCCACGAATTTGTGTCATATTTAACTTTTAATATTGTATACGTAAGTGTTTTGACGTGTACGTATCTCATTTTCCCATGTTATGTCTTATTCTTCACCTCCAATAATGTGGCCAGAGGAATTTTGTATTTGATTTTGTATTATATTTACGCACCATTCTTATTTAACAATTAAACAATTGCTACAAATGCACCGGTTCTTCTTTCATACTACTACAAACCACCAATCTCGCTATATAATATATCGTGTTTTAAATATATGCGAAAGGATCGCATCGGGATTTGCTTTAAAACGTTTGAGCGGACAGGGAGTAAAATGATATTTACATCTAAAAAGTTAAATGTTTCATTTTTATTCAATGAATTATTTTTCTCAACTTTATACAATTTAATCATAAAATTAAATATAAGTGAAGTTGCTATAAAACCAGCAATAAATGTCCCCTCATAAGTATGTAACAGGATTGGCAATTGAAAAAAGCGTTTAAAGCCTACACAGCATTTTGGGGCTGTCTACATTAGGTCTTAGGAAACACTATGTGTAAAATGTATCTTAACGGTGTTACATACCAATTTTAGGAGTTCTGTAATTTATATTTTAAACTTTTTAAATGGTTTCTAGATTTAATAATTTATCTCCTATTATTGTTTTACTAAATTATTCAATTCTGGGTTATGCTGTCATATTTTAAGTTCCTAACACTTCAATTAAAGGATGAATTGACAACATTAAGAACTGTTTATTTTTTTATTAAACTTAGTGTAGAACGCAACGCATCTTTATCTTGAATCTCAAATAGTGGATATTCAGCATGCTGCTAATTTTAATTTTGGGTATTTTCATTCTCGTACAAACTTGAAGAAAGATTCGCTAAGATACAGAACCGCGTACAATTTAGGAACCCCTATTTGGCCTCCTCTGGTATATAAAAACTGATATTAGGAAATAATATTAAAATTTCATCATTAGAAATATAAATTTGCTCAAAGCACTATGAAAAAACAAATTATTTTATTTATTACCATTAGGTGATATACTTCGATGATTTTCAGAGGTCAGTTACTTAATTCATATTATTCTTTCAATAGAGAAACTTGTAAGTTAATTTTACCAATGGAATATTCTGTTTTAGTAAACTGCCTCGTAAGATATTTAAGAAGGTCACATGGTGAATGGACAATAACTTATGTCACCAAAATATTGTGTAAGGATTGATACTAACAATTAAATTTGAAAATTGGAGAAATTAGTACACTCCTATTCTAGAAACATGTAATAAACTTTTTACTCAATCTATTGGATGATTTGGTTCAAATATATTGAATGGACAGTTACTAAAACCATATAAGACCTAAAGAGAAGAAGAATGCATTTTAAATTAATAAATAGTCAATTGTGTGAGTAATGGGTAAAATGGAAAAAAAATAATCTAGTTTTATCGTATGGATATGCGTGTAGATGGGAATTGGGTCGGGTGGTTTGAATATGTATCAGCCATAAGAAACTGAGAGTCAAATTGTTTTTTAAATGACGACAAGTCAAAGAAGTCAAACGAACTTTTCTTCTGTTATATTTTTAGTCAAAAATAGTAAACTGAGCTATAATTGAATCGTCAAGCAAAGATATGATTTACATCTTAATCTTAATTAAATGTCCATGAAAAATAATATTGATTTTTGCTGGATGTTAGACGTTTTACCAATCTGACTGTAGATGCCAATGACTCATTCAGAAATTTGCAGCCCTAGAAATAAAAATGTATTTCTAAAAATTTTCTGGAAATGCACTTTTAATAAATACTTGAAAATAAGAATGACCCTCTTTCTATTTAGCTGCCAGTTAACACACAATAGTGTGTTTTTCTACCAGAATATGTATCGTGGAAAGTTTTCTGGATGAGGGTTTCATTATTAAAGGGAATGATGGCGAAAACTGCCTTTTAAGTGAAATTTTCAGTTCTAAATACTTGACACTCCTTGTTATTTTGTGGTTTTATCACAAACGATAAAAACGGGTCAATAAGTGAACATTTCCACTTTATAGCACAAAAAAACTTTCAGGAGGTAAATGCCAAATGACTAGAAAATATGTGGGTAAAAAACACACTGGATGGAAATAAACAATGGAACAGTAAATAGTAAACTGTGAACGAACCCAGAAAACAGATTGAAATAATCTAAATACAGAATAAAAGTTAAATGCTTATTATGGCAAAATATTCGGAATTAAATATAAAAATTGAAATAAAATATATGTAAATAAATAATTTAAAAGATCAGCTATTTAATACTTAATATAATTTCAATCAATGTGAAAATAAGACATAGAAGTATAATAATAAATATTCAAGATAAAATTGTCTACGGCGTAAAATGACCTTCATAAAATATTAAATCATTTTAAATCTAAATTACGAGTTCAAAATGCCATATTATTTTATGGGAAACTTTAATTAAGGAATAAAATACAAGTGATGAATTTATTCCTTTTTACGTGTTTCACTTAAATTCAAAATTTTTTTTTACATATCAAATTATAAAACGCATTTAGCAGACGTATAAAAAATGAAACAATTTAAAAATAACTCTGTCGAAAATATTATAGTTGTATCCAGAATAAATATGCAGCCGGAGGTTCTTTTAATAAAATCGTAATTATTTTCTAGGGTAAGCTGAAATTTCCTCCCCAGACAATAAAAAAGCTCTAACGTTTGAGAGGGAAGACATGTACTCTTACCTGCGTCTCCCGTGTAGTCAGCGACATGCAGCGTGTAATTGTGATTTTCATCGTCAATCCAGAACGTACTGTATTCGGCGTATCTAGTATTATTCTCCACGTCTTTCAGGTCAAATCTTACGGAGTATTTCTTTTGGTTGGTCAAGGCATATATATTATCGTTTCCTAAACATAGGAAAAAATAATGAAAAATTGTGAATTTAAAAAAATTCTGAATTATTATCACCTCCAGAAGATTAAATAGACTCTGAAATTACCGAGAAGTTTGACCTCAATTTAATATCTTGTTGTTACACATAAAAAAAACTTTTTGACAAGAAATTTTTATAAACAAACTACAACTTGATCAGAAGTATGTGACCCAATAATATGGAAAGTTGTAGAACTCTTCTACAATACTTTAAAATGCTAAAAAATAGTTATTGTTCAATACATTCTTTGTCCACAATTGAATTTATCCGCCACCGTAAAAACAAATTTGATTAAATTACAGATATTACCCAGAAATCATATGAGATTGTAAATCATTTATCATTCTACCACTCTATCTGTCTATCCGTTTGTCACTCAATTGTTACATATATTTATTTGTCTATATACATATATACAGAGGCTGTTCGCACATTTTTTAGGCGATTTTGGTAAGCGGTAATAAAAAATCGTTTGCTGCAAAAGAAATAATTGCAATTGTATTATGTTTTTAAAAGTCAAAATTATCGTCTGTGACTTGAAAGTTTTGTTTTTATTCAAAATGGCTTTTTTAACAAATAAGTGGCACGAAGGCTACATTTATGCTCTTTCCGAAGAGAAATATGCATACTTCGTTATCCAAAAACGATGTGAGAGTCATGGTTTTGTGATATCTAAAGCGTCGATAGGTAATATCGTCAACAAGAAAGGACAAAATCGTCAAATTGGATCATCAAGTGGGACAAAAATTCCAAACAAGTATCCAAGGAAAAAACAGACATCTTCGACTATTGCAAAGGTACGTTGTTTAATGTTAAAAGAAAATCCCCCTAGTTAAAGAACAGTTGCAAAATCATTAAAATGCTCGGTGTCCACTGTAAACAAAATGATAAACGTTGATTTAAATCTTAAGAAAGCGAAAAAACGCAATGTGCATCGTCTTCTTCCAAATCATATCGCTGAACGCAGGACACGCTGCAGAATTCTATATGAGAAACACTTATCCAAAGAAAAATGGAAAACAATTGTCACAATAGATGAATCATGTGTGTATTTAAATGATCGCAACAAAAAAAGAGCCATTTATTATCATAAAAGGGGAGAAAAAAATTAAGTACATGGTTCAAAGAATCGAAAGAAAGTTTTTCTAAGGGATTCATGATTGTTGCTGGTTTTTCTTATAATGGCAAGTTAAAAATAAAGAGAATGGGGAAAAAATATCAAGATTAACTCCAAATACTATCAGGAACATATTTTATCGCCAATTTTTCTGAATGAAATACCATCGCTTTACCCACAGTGCCATCAATCTGTGAGACTCCATCAGGACAAAGCTAGAAGTCACACATCAAAATCCACTGTAAATTTCCTAAAAGAAATGGAACAAAAAACTGGTATCGAGGCCATACCCTTCACTGATATCCCTAATAAATCTCCCGATGTATCACCTATGAATTTTTGTGCTTTCGAACTTTTAAAATTTGCATTATCCAAAAGTCGTCCCAAACCCCTTACAGGACTCTGGAACACTGTTCAGGAGGAATGGGATAGAATTCCTCTTCTGACACTTCAAAAGGCATTATTATTCTGGAAATTGCTGTGTCGATTGATAGTTCAGAATAAGGGATGTCAAATAGAACATTTAAAACAAGAATTTTATGCAATTTAGTTTTGTGAATACAATATACATCGTCTAAAAAATGTGTGAACAGCCTCTGTATACGAGTATAATGAATAATTAACGGAGAAACAGTATTAAAAGGAACCTTAATAAATGACTCAAGAACTAAATTTTTAAAAAAATGTAGTCCGATTTACAGTCAATTCCAGAGAAAAAGTGGGGAGAACTTAAAAATAAATTTAAAAAAAACGGAACATCTTTCAAACGAAACTGTTTCAAACGTTATTTTCGACGTGATAAACTTTTTCAAACGTGATAAATTTTTACATGTTTCGAATATTACGACTATCCTACAATTGAAACGGGATTTGTAGTATATTCTATAAGTGTTTTTACAAGTGCACTTTACTTCCGTAACATTTGTAATACGGAATTTCTGTTAATTCTTTCATCCTAACCTCTCTCTGCACAAACACATACATTCAACCAACCTAGTTAAGACCTTCAGAATAAACATTAGAAAGACAGAAAAAACATTAACCTTACATAATCTTTATTTTAAGGAAAAAGTATTACTCTATTGAAGTATTTTTGGGATATATTATACCAGTATGACTATAAAATAAAAAATTCCTATTAACATCTTTTCTGCAAGTAATATTTCCTTATATTATATTTCATAGCATATATTGTACTCGAAACTTTTGTTTTACCAGAATTACAAAACGCTAATAGCTCTTGGATGTGCACTGATGGTCATTAAAATTGAAACACCCTGAAGGAGATACAAACGTCAAATTCGCATGAAATGCTGGAACATGCTGGTATATGCAATGATTAGAAATTAAGTGCATTCGAACGATGCAGGAGGGAGAAATGCAATTTCAAACTCTGTATAAAAGGAAAGTTGCGCAACGGGCATCTTATTCGAAATTTATATTTGAATGTTAGTTGATTGCGAGAAGAAGGAGAAACGACTACCATCAAGTTGCGGAATTCGATAGCCGAGGATCGTGGCCTACAGATTATGGAGTATGGCTTATCGTTCTGCAATATTGCTACTCTCAATGGATGGAATCCAAGGACTGTCATGTGAATATGGAATCGATGATTTCAGGAGGGTGATACTGAACACCATGCAGGATCGCAACGACCTCCCACCACTAACTCTCGAGAGGACAGACATGTTGTCAGGTAGGCCTTGCAGTATCGTACAGCCACATCATGGACCTTGAGTCAGGAAATGGTCTTGTGTGCAGCACGACAAGTCTCCGCACGGACAGTGCGACGACGTGCGGAGCAGCACGGACTGTCTGCACCGCGACCATTATTGCAGCTTCCCTTGACACGGCAACATAGATATGAGCGACGACATTTGTACGTCCAACGACAAAACTGGACAAAGGAGAGACGCCACTTCGTGTTTTCTGACGAATCCTGGTTCTGCGTGCAGCATCATGATGAACGTATCCGTGTCTGAAAGCACCGAGGACAACGAACGTGGTCTGCTTGCATTCGCTATCGTCATACGGGCCCTGAACCAGGTGTGGCGGGATAGGCAGCTATTGGGTACACGACACGTACATCTCTTGTTCGCGTCGTTGATAGTTTGAACAACCAGCGTTACATTTCTCAGATTATAAGGCCGGTGGCTGTGCCCTATCTCCGAGGCCTCATAAGCCTTGAAGATAGGGCACAGCCACCGCAATATTTCAACCAATTAACGCAAAACCGCATGTTGCTCGTCGTGTCCTGACCTACCTAGACACAAAGGGTATTCGACTGTTGCGCTTGCCAGAACGTTCTCCAGACCTTTCATCCACTGAAAACATCGGGTGAAGAAAGACTGAGCCGCTGCCGCTTTCCGTCCGCTTCGATTGATGAAGTGTAACATAGACTTGAAACAGCATTGAGTTGCTTGACCGTATATGTCTTCCAAGCCCAGTACGACTCGATGCCTAACCAGGTTAGAGCGGTTTTAGTTGCCAGAGGCGGCAGCTGTGTGTACTATTTTTGGACCCTCTATAACCCCAAATTACATACAAACTTAATCATGTTTTCTTCCAACTATGCTGTATACGTACAATAAGTAAAGATTTATTATTTGCTTTTATTTCTGGTGTTGCAATTTTAACGGCCAGCAGTGTATATCTGACTGAAAGCATTAAAGGCTATTTTGTTTAGTAAAAATGTCGTGAATTTGAAGTCCGTTATATGATAAAATTTGAATTTTTTTGGAAGAAGAAAATGTATAGAATTCTTAAATTAAGATAAAGTGTATATGTGTGGAAAAAATAATATAATTTTGCTTTATTTTAAAAATTTAGATTGCATTAAAAATAATAATAAAACACACAATACCTAACCAAAAATCTTCTTCAATGTCTCCAAATCCTTCTTTATAACTTTTCCAATCTTTGAAAAAATAATCTACAGGTCTTCCAAAGTTTCCCCTTCTCTGTATCAGCTAAAAATGCAATTCGTTAGTCAACACATACTTTTTCTGAGCATGTTAAATTCATTTTCACTTTGATATAAACGAAATTCATTCTTTTTTTATAATAACAAAACATTGGGTTTTTGTTTATTGTTAAAACCGTAGAAAGTGAAGAAGAAACACTCAATTGTTATTTTTCATATTACTTTCTATTCTTATTACAACGAAAGACGAAACGTGTGGAACCATTTCAATATCCATATCATTATTCATTAACGGGTAGAAATGAAAAGAGTTTGCAAGTATACCAAAAAGTATGTAATGTATAGCATTTTTTTAAACACAGAAAAGTGACTTAGCAGAACAAATTTTCTTAAAATTTTCTTGTGTCACTGAGTTTTAGCCTATGTTAGTGATACAATTTGATGAATCAAATGATACAGTGATACAGTGTGATGAATCAAAGTCGGTCATTGGAGGATTAATAAAGTTAATATTTTGCGATATGCTAAAAAATTATTTTTATATAAGTTTGATTAAAATAGTGGTAAGTAAGATATTTCGATTTGAAATTAAAAAAGAAAATAGGAATTCCTTTTAAATCTTCAAATGAAACGCAAAAACGCCTTTCTAAATAAAACTCGTTGAACAAATAAAACCAAACTTAAGTGACCTAATTCATACATATTTATTTGAGAGCAAAGTCTCCTTCTCCTGTAATAGAAACTGCTCTAGCTGCTATAGGTTATTGGGAATTCAAAATGTATACCTTTCGACTAGAATTCATCGAAGCGTTAATATTTTACTATAAGTATTTTGAATTTAGTATAAAGCTTTAGCACATTTCCGTATTTACGGAAAGATTCATTGCGCCAGTGTTTCCAGTTTAGTTTTGTGTGATCGTAAATAGAAATTTCATTTATTTAGCTCAAAAGTTGTGCTAATAACCTAAAAGCTGAAATAACTATTGTCTATCAAAAGAGATTGCTAGAAAAACTAATAAATACATTTAAAACCAAGACATCCTTTCGGTGAAAATTTCAATATAGATTGAGCACTTTGTATCCTATAAAGGTGTGATGAACCAAACTCGGACATTGGTAGACTTGTAAAGATAATAAATTGCGATATGCTAAAAAATTATTTTTTTATAATTTTCTTAAAATAGTGTTAAATAATAAAGTAAGATATTTTAAATAGAAATAAAAATAGATAAAAGTAACTTCCTTTACCGATTGATTGGAAATGAAAAAACGCCTTCCTAAAATATAACTTGTTTAGAAAACAAACCATAAAGGAGGGTGATCTATTACATTCATATTTTTCAGAGCTGTGTTATCATAATACCCAAACTGCGCTAAATGCTCTAGGTTTTCGGAAATTTTTAAGGTAATAAGCATCTTTTGATAAACACAGAAAAGTGACTTCACAGAATATAAAATAAATTTTCTTAAAATTTGGTTGATTGTTATTTTGTTTAACTTATTTTTTTATAGATTTTTTATAGATTTCTCTTCACAAATGATTGATATTAATTTTCATTCTTCCCAATTCTTTATCTAATAAAGGGACCTTTTTCAACGGCATTTTAAGTTTATTTTACAATCTAATAAGGTGGCCTTTTGTATCTGGACCGAGTATTAACTATCGAAAAGTGTTGAAGTAAACTAATGTCGAATCCACGATATTTATTGTCAACAAAAGTCATTTTGACGGTCACAAAGACGTTATTCCTAAAAATGTGTCGAAGCAACAAATAGCGAATAACAAATTAAGCACAACACAATAAAGTTAGAATAACAAACAAAACAATTTAAAAAACATCCCTTTGGGTGAAAATTCAAATAGATTGAGCACTTTGTATCCTATAGAGGTGTGATGAACCAAAATCGGTCATTGTAGGGCAAATAATGTTAATAGTTTGCGATATGCTAAAAAATTCTGTTTCTGTAAATTCGCTGAAAATAGTGGTGAGAAATAAAGTAAGATATTTCGATTAGAAATCAAAAACAGTAAAAGGAAAGTTCCTTCAACGTTTGATTTGAAACGCAAAAACGCCTGTCTTAATAAAACTCTTTGATAAAATCAAATTAAAACGTAAGTCGTCTATTACATGCATATTCTTTGAGAGCTAAGACTTCTTATCCTATTACAAAAACTGCTCTAGCTGCCGGAGGTTTTTTGGAATTCAAAATGTTTACCTTTCGATCGGGGAATATGTAACTCACAACCTGAACTTGCCATTTATTAGCAGTTTAATCTTACCAAAAAACGCTGTTTTAAGTGCTTGTTTTGTGAAAAAAGTTATACAATTAACATTTTTTTGTGGATATTTACATTGGTTAGTGTTATAGAATTATTACAGTATATGTTTTATTGAGAAAAATTCAACTATTTCTTCGAAAAGGTGAATATTGAAATATTGAACGGAGTAGGCCTAACGGGCTGCGGAGCTTGGCGAACGGCTGCGGCAGACAAGCCAGCGCTTATCGGCAGGCAAGTTGGACTATTTCCGTACGACAGCAGAGGTGTGTGAAGGTCATGAAAAGGACGTTATTCGGAAAGAGCTGTAAACTGAAAGCAGTGGTGATTACAGGGTGCGTAGTAAAACAGCGGGATTTATGAAGTATAGTTTTTACATTTGAGTTTAAGGATTGGATATAATTGTATTTTTATATTTATTAGTTAATGTATTAACAGCCAAGGTGGGCTTTATTATTATTTTTTTTTTGTCTTGAGTTTTATGTTTATGTAATAATAGCTAATGTGATATCTGCACAGTGCATATAAGAATATTTATTTTATCTTTGTATACATTTGTAACAATTTCATCTAGTTAAGTAAAATGTCTAAGGCTGATGAAAGCAGAAGGGTCACTAGGTCCACTGCCGATAAGGTAGAATAGGAGGATGAAGTAGTGATACAAGGATTAAATGTTGAAGCCGATAAAATGGAATATGACAAAGTGCATAGGCACAATGAACAAGTAGCGAAGGAATGTTATGAGAGAGTGCAAAAAAGTTTCACATCGAAAGCAACCAAAATAGAAAGAGAAAAAATATTAGAAGATGCCAGTGCTATTTTTGACATATTTAAAAACAACAGGGGCCCACACAATACCTCAGGGGAATGCTTAGAGCGTATGAAAAAAGGCAACAGGAAATTGGAGGGACATATGCAGAAATTACTGCAAAAGAAAGAACAAGAAGTAGATCTAGATCAAGAACGAAGCAGGGGGGAGGTGTGCATGTTATTACAGTAGTACCTAAAGAGGAGCATGATTCTGAGATTACTAGAATAGATATACAAAAGGAAATTAATCCTGCAAAGATTCAGGTTGGAATCGATAAATTTAGAAAAATAGGTGCGAGGAGCGATCCCTCTCCCTTGACGAGCCTTAACCGCCCCTGGGTCCGTTCTTAGCGTTATAGGAGTGTATTACGCGGTTTACGAGTTCAGACACGGTTTTCAGTCCCAAAATGTACATAAAAATTGCACATAAAAAACTAAGTGTAAACAACTTTTTCACGTGCGAGTTCTCGTACGCCGCTCTTTCCCCCCTCGAGTCGGGCCGAGACATCCAACGAGTCGGCTTTTCCTTCCCCCCAAGCAGACCCCCCCCCTCTCATCTCGCTCGACCACCTCCAAGCAAGCAGTTCCGGTCGGTGTATCAGCGGGGGGGGGGAGGAAGCGGAAATAGGATCAATTCCTGATAATAGGAAAAAAAGGGATGCTGATAGGCACTAAGAATCAGGAATAATTCGACAAGATTTTGGAAGAAGTTAAATCTACTGATAAGTTAGCGCAGAATTATAAAATAGACAAGCCTAGAAAAAGAAGGCCACATGTAGTAATATATAGAGTTATGGAGGACATTGGAACAGATGAGTGAAGGGAGACAATGATTGAGCAGAATGAAGAGCTATTAGAAGGTGAAGTACAAATAATTACAAAACGTAAAGTGAGCGAAGGACAGAACATTGTAATAGAGTAAAATGGTCAATCTTTCAAAAAATAAATGAAAGAAAAGAAAATAAAGATTGGATGGAGAAGGTATTGTCTGAGGGAATATATCAGGCCAAAAATTAGCTATAATTGTTCCCGTAGAGGTCATATAGCGAAATATTGACGAAATGAAAAAATATGTAGAGGCTGTGGCAGGAAAGAGCATGAGGAAGAATGCACGATGGAATTAGAGTGCGTTAATTGCAAATTCTTAAATACTAAAAATATAAAAGTAGATACCAAACACAGTCCACAGATAGGTCGTGCAAGTGTTTTAGCGCGAAAGTGGGAAGAATTTCCAGTAGAACTTATTATGGCTAGTGCTCATTGTATTTTATTTAAGTGACTTCATTTAAATTTTAGAAATTCAATTAACGCTGTTTGAGAGTTCATATGTAATATGGACTATGATATAATATCAATAAATGAACCGTATGTAAAGAAAGGGGAAAAGGCATGAGGTTATGGGCTTTCCTAGCTGCTATCAAGTTATTCAACATGAAATTGATCCAAGAGCGGCAATGGTGATAAAGAGAAAGATAAGTATTGAGTATTATAATCTACTTACCACTGACTACTTGATAGCAATCAGATGTGGAAAAGGTGATGAAGAATATATTTTATTACAATGTATTTGCCTCCAGCTGACGGAACTATGGATCGCACGGACCCACAATGGGGTCAGTTAATTAGATTACTTGAAAAATACAAGAGACAAAAGATAATACTTATGGGTGATCTGAATGCAAAGTCCACTGTCTGGGGGCAGAGGACTACAGATCATAGGGGAATGGAAATATTGAATATGGTTCTACAGTACAATCGAACAATCCATAATGATCCTCACAGTTTACCAACTTTTAACAGTGCGACAAGGCTGGGGGGAGGGGGGGGATTGAACTTACAATCTCATTCGGAACGAAGGATGAAAAGAACTCGAATTGGATAATGTCAAATGAATATTTAAATACTGATCACAATGCTGTAATTGTTTAAATAGCGGGAACAAAAGGTAGTTTAAGATATAATAGTTTAGCTAGATGGGATATCCAGAAGTTAAACTTGATTGAGTTTAAAATAGATCTAAGGAAAACGATTGAAAATATAAAGAAAACATTAGAACAGTTAAGTATAGATGAGTATATAGAGAAATTAAATGAAGAAGTGATAGGCCTTTGTAAGAAACATAGTAGGACAATTAAAAAAGATCAAAGATACAGATCACACTGGTGGAATGAACAGTTGAATATAAATAGGAGTCAGGTAAGGACACTTAGGAGAAAGAACCAAAAAATAACAGATTATGATGAGAGAGATAAATAGATGATGAAGTATAAGAAAGAAAAAAGCAAGTATAGAAATATGATAATAGATGCGAAAAGAAGTAAGTTTAAGGAGATTTTGGAAGATTTAACAGTAAAAGACACTTGTGGAAAGATAAAAAATAAAATGAAGGACAAAAGATAAAATGTCCTCGAAGCGATTATTGCTGAAAATGGTGTAAGGAGAGAAACGGAAGAAGATATAGAGGAAGCACTGACAAAATATCATTTTGGGAAAGAGAGGGAATGGAAAATGAGCAAATTGAAGAAGTTATTGTAGACGAGGATGATGAGATAACAACAGAAGAAATGGACTTAACGATTTAAAGTACGCCCAAAGATAAGGCCCCGGGTTTTGAGGGGTTAACGCTGGAAATTATAATAGAGATATACGAGATAGATAAGAAGATGATATGTAATCTATTTAATAGGTGTCTGCGGGAGGCGTATTTTCCTAGAATTTCGAAAATGGCAACAGTGACGTATTTTCCTAAAGAGGGAAGAGATGCGGCACACCCCGGATCGTATAGGCCTATATGCTTATTGCCTGTCTTGGGTAAATTACACGGATCTGCAATTTTTCAATTTTTTATGTTGTTTTGAAATGAATATGTGTATCTGAATGCATTTTTTGCGAAGATTCCGAAAATGACCTTCAAAATTCCTTATCACGTCAGGTTTTGTCATAAATGATGGATATGTGAAAATTTTATAAATGTTATTTTTAATGATATTGCTACATGGCAACGTTTGTAACGTGTGAAAATGTTCTATAGAGGGGAAGAATGATTGTTTAAGGAACAGATAAACATCAATACATATTCAAAATTAAACATTTTTCAACCAATCAGTATATAAAATTCCAACAGCTCCTTGTCACCGTAATTATTTTAATAGTTAGTATTAGTGGTAGTATGAGTAATTAGAGAGTGATGCTCATATGTATAGATCCAAATCAATTTATTAAACCAATCATAAAACATATACAAACAATATTATTCATTGAAGATTTCCGAATTTCTATCTCATTAACACCATATATATATATATATATATATATATATATATATATATATATGCATTTCAAATTATCTTTCTTCCTATATCTTATCAATAAATTAATTATGATTATTTATCTAATCTTCATTCTCACCAATATCAAATCCTAACATTCTTTATCTACTCCCTAACATTGTTTGATTGTACTACATTCTTAATCGATACACATAAACACATTACAAAACTATTGCAAGATACTAATCCAATTAATACGGATATACACAATCACTATTTTATGATAGATATTCTATGCTTAAATGTAAAGATTTCACCTTAATCTCCCCTATCTAATTAACTGCGCTCTCTAGTAGGCATTGGGCATTGCTAGGATAAGTCAAAATACTCTCCTACCTTTTCTGACGACACATCGACATCACAAGCCTTGCTGGGGGGGGGGTCATAGGAATTTTCCGGGCATCGGGCTTTCGGGTCCGGGGGAACGGCGGTCACTATCTGTTGCGGCGGACTCAGGGCGCACGTCTCCGAGAACACACTCGCTTCGGGGGAGCGTTCTTCAATCCGAAGGTCCGTTCCTCATCACAAGCATGGCTGGGGGGTCATCGGACTTTCTGGTCCAGGGGAACGGCTGCAATCATCGGCCTGCGGCGGATTCAGGGTGCTCGTCTCCGCATATAAGCATTTTCTTCGGGGGCGCGTTGGTCCAGGGGAACGGCTGTTCCCCTCTTGCTAAATGACAGGTTAGTCGGTCGGCCTCTCAGTTGGTGGGCTCTGCATCTATTTGATAGCGGTTTGCTTTTCGGGTACCGAGGACTTGGCTTGTCTCCTGCATTAAGTTAGCAGCCCGTCATCTCCTTCTCTCTTCCTTCGCCGTCTACAGGGGCTTATGTGTTCCTCGTGAGAAATCTCAAATCATTCTACTCTCTCTAAAAACTTTTTCTACCGAGCTCAACTTCCATCATTATTTATTCAAGCCCTCATTGGTGGCCACCTTCTGTCCTATAGGTCGATCCGGGGCCCCTTCATTGGCCGACCACCCATTTTATATTCATATTTTCTCCAATCAATATTGACGGGGGCGTCCGCCCTTGCACCTGTCTCGGGTTTCTTACATTTTTAACTTCTCACGCTCTCTTATGGCCTGATGTGGTTTTTTAACGCCGGTCAACCTCGTAAACTGCCTCACCCCTTTTCTTCTCCTAACTCTGACTCCGTTTTCAGATTTCCCTCAGCTCATTATCACCAGCTGGGCCCTTCGTTAAACGTAGCTGTTGACCGTTTTCTCATTTCAATTGCCCCCTCTCAACCTGTTATCTCTCCTTCCGATTCGCATACGCAGTACATTATCCCGCTGTACAAGGCATCTTTTTTGTCTGATTCTCTGAATTACATTCTCTATCACTCCTTTTTCTGAACACATGTCGTGTCTCCACGACACTCCTAAACTAAAGAAGTGCCATTTGAAGCCTTCGTGTTCCCCAAAAAGTTGTGTACCACATTTATGAATGCAGTCCATGCTCGCAGTTCGCACTCACACATGGTTTCCTCGAATTTGCTGTCTGCCATTAATTTTCGTATTTGAGGGCTTACAAAAATGTCAGTTTTAAGTTTTTCAGACGTGATTGATGCAAACTAATCACCCATATACTGAAAGCGTTTAATTTCCCTGCTTAAAGCTGTAACAAATTGCTTCATTAAGCCAAGTTTGATGAGTAAAGGTGGCAACAGTATTTTTCGATGGATCAACCAATGGAATTCAAACAATGTTTTTTTCGCCAGTTGTGAATGTACTTCTGACTGGCCAATGCTGCCGAACCCAATATTCTGTCCTTGCTCTGCAGTCCTATTCATGCAAAAAGCAAGGAAATTTCGTGTAGCCTCCTTGTTGGCCAAGCAATATTCCAATTACCTTGAAATCCCCGCACAAAGACCGTATATGAAATTTGTGCTGCACACTTTCCAGCGGCAATTTAAGGTTCTCGTATATCTCTTTCAAACTCGCAGAATGTGCTACTGGAACGGATGGATGGACGTTAGTATTGTGTAATAAAACATATTTTAAACTGGATTTGCTAGCATATATGAACAACCTCCACTGTCCTGAATTGTAATTGAAGTTGAAGTATTTCATAACTGCCGGAATGTCTCGACAATATACCAAACCGCCTTCATCAGCAAAAAAACGGAACCAATTCTGCTTCTCGGTGTCTGTACCAGGAGAACCTCGTATTAGGGTACAGTAAATTCTTTTCATGAAGTTGTAATCCTAAAAGCCATGCTGCTTAGGTAAATTCAGATCGCGAACCAAATCATTCAGTTCATGCTGTGCAAATGGCACTGGGGTTACATCCTCCATGCTGCCCAGTTTGTACAAATCCTCACTTGTAACATCATCTGAATCGGTGTCTGTTGGGGGCTTGATATTGGACGGGGAGGGCACATGGATGGATTCACTATGGGGCACTGGTCTTATGGGAGATGGGATATTGGGATACACAATGCTATGCTTACTAGTTCTGGTATGGCCCACGATATTCACTATGTAAAGTCATACAGATACAACAGTTGCATTTCCATTATCAGCTAGATATTAATGTTTTATATTCCTTAAAGAATCATTCCTCCCCTCCAGAGAACATTTTCATGCGTTACGAGCGTTGCCCTATAACGATGTCATTATAAAATACCTTTTTTTTTATTTTCACATTTCCACCATTTGTGGGAAAACGTGACGTGATACGGAATTTTGAAGGTCATTCTCGGACTCTGCGCAATAAATTCATTCAGATACACCTATTCATTTTAAAACAACAAATCTTGCATATTAGTTTTTTAGATAAAATGTTAACGAACAGACATCTAGTTATACATCTAGAAGAGAGGAAAATACTGTCAGAATGTCAGTTCGGATTTAGGAGAGGAAAAAGTACATTATAAGCGTTGGGAAATATTATGAACAAAATAAAGGAAAATAAGGATAGAGGTAGGCACACCTTCCTAATATCACTACACATACGTAATGCCTTTAATATTATTAAAAAAACAGTATCATAAGGGAATTGAAGCATTTGGGGTTGAAAGCCTACTTGTATAAAATAATAGTAAGCTATATAAGTAACAGGAAAATAAAGCTAGAAAACGGAGAATATGGGCCTGTTCACATAGGAGTCCGTTGCGTTGCGTTAAGGAAATGATGACGTTGAGACTAAAATAAACCAATCATATGCCTCCGAACGATTAGCAATTAAATTTTTAACGCCTATGATTGGTTTATTTTCGTCTCAACATCATCTTTTCCTTAACACAACGGATCGGACTCCTATGTGAACAGGCCCTATGACTATATTATTGGGGTTCCACGGGACTCGTCTCTGGGGCCTAACCTTTGGCTTATAATAGTGAAGGAAATATTAAATGAAGAAAATAATAGAGATTATTTTTACATCCAGGATTTTGCTGATGATTTGGTTATAATGGTTAGCAGTAGAGTAGTATATAAATTTGAAGAACTGGTTAAAGATCCGTTGAAGATTTGTTATGATTGGGCTGAAAAAATGAACTTAGTTTTAGCATAGACAAATCTGGATATACAATTGTAATGGGAAAAGGTAGAATTTCAAGAAAGCCAACAATAAAATAATGAGAAGAAAAGATAAATTATTGTGAAGTAATAAAATATCTAGGGGTTAAAATAGATAAGTTTTTATCAGCACTTGGATATGGTCAAAGAAAAGGCCATTCAATTTATACATAAACTAGCAAGAATAAGTAAAAAGCCTGAGGGATCACAGCTAATGTTATAAAAGAAATATACAGTACAGTGATAGAAAAAATACTGCTCTATGCGTCTAAAATATGGTATAGGGATAATGTAACATTTAATGCAAAACAGAAACAGGTTCAAAGACAAATTCTTTTAAATATTACCATGTGCTATCGAACTGTGGCAACACATGCGCTAAATGTGCTGGCTGGTACGTACCCTTAAACATAAAAGCAAAAGTTTATAGTATAATATATAAAATATATGATGAGGAAAGGGAAATGGAAATAGACGGTGAAATATATAATAAAGAAAATTGTGAAACTAGAGAGGTTAGAATCATTAATGTAGGAAACCTCATAAGTCTTGATTGGACAATAGACAGTAATCCCAGAACGCAAGTAAAAATTTATACCGATGGATCAAAAAAGGAAGATAGAACAGGGGCCGGGATGGTTATCCTTAAAGAAGGTGGAGAAAAAGTTATAATTAAAGAAAGGATAGATTGAGGGAGTTCCTATGAGGCGGAATATAGATCCTTGCAAATAGCCATAGAGATAATAAGAGAAAAGAATATTAAGGAATTTGATGTATATACGGATTCTAAGATCAATTAAATTTCAAGGACAGATAGTAGAAGAAATTAAGGAGATTATAATAAAGAAAAATATGAAGGTTCTCCTACATTGGGTTCAGGCGCATGTAGGAATTGCGGGAAATGAAGAGGCAGATGAGACAGCAAAAGCTGCTAAGTTAAGTGAGATAGGTATAAGATATAAACAGACAAAGAACAAGATCAAAACAAAAATGAAAAAAAAAATTGGAAAAAAGTTATGGCAAGAAGTGTGGGAGAGGAGTTTTAAAGGAAGAAAGGTATATGAAATATATAAAGAGGTTAAGGAATAGCGTTTAAGTGGAGATTTTAAGATGCACCAACTTATAACAGTTCATGGTTGTATAGGGAATACCAGTACCGATACCATCAAAAAAGTGATCTATGTAGTTGTGGGGAACAGGAAACTGTGGACCATTGTCTATTCAAGTGTCAACAGTTCCAGGAGCTTAGAAAAGACTTACCAGTGGACGTAGAGACATGGTCGAAAAGTAGATTCTTCGGGGAATTTTACTGTAGGCGTTTCGTAAAAAAAGTAGTTAGTATCCTTATGGATGTCCATATTCCTTATTTTCCCACTGACTAAGTTGTGTCAATGTTTATTTTGTTCTCAACTTTTGTGTCATTTTGTACTTTGTAACAAACATTTATATGCATGTATTCTATTACTGAAGTCTGGGAAAGTAAACTTAAAATTTAAATTGCATATGAGTGTATAGCGTTCAAACAATGAAAGTCAATAATCAAAGTAATTAATGTTAATAATCGAAGTAATAGTGTTAGTCTCTGTTACATAATACAGAATTGTAAAAAATTTTTAGTAATTAGGAATGTGTTAATAGAAAAAGTAAGTGTGTTAATTATAAAATGGTGGTGTTAAAATGTTGATAGAGCAATTGTTAATTGGAATGTAATGCAATGTGTTAAAGTACAGTGAAATGTAATAACAGAGTATATTGCTAATTATAAAGTAAGAGTAATTGTAATAGCAAAGCAATGTAAAGCGTTAGAGTTACTGAGAAATGTGATACTCGTGTAGTAAGGTGATAATTATAAAATAAGCTGTTAATGAGTTAATAGTAAAGAAATATACCAACAGTAAAGTAATGTAAGGTGTTAATATTTTGTGTAAGTAAAAAGAAAATAATTCTATGTAAAGTTATTGCACTGACCAAATATAATGTATATTGTGTATTATATATTATACCTAAAGACAGTGTATGTTATGTATAATTATGTATTAGATGTTTTTGTATTGTTATGATTTGATTACTATGCATTGTTTAGTGTATATCGATTTTGTTTAATGATGGGGTTCAATTTGGCCCACCAAAATGTAGCTAATTTGTTTTGTACAGTTTGCTATGTGAGCACTACTTGTGTTAAAATGTGTGTTAAAATTTTATAAGAAATGTATAATCAATTTAAATAAGATATAAGAAGGACAAATTTATAAGTCAAGTTGAAACAAGGTAAAATAGAAATTTGTTTTGAAGATGTCGTTAGAATTGACGGTTTAAGAAATTTAAGAATTTTTATGTTTTAGCACCAAATTATTAAATTAATTAATAAATTAACGAATTAAACTTGTTGCGAATGAAATAGATTAAAAAAAGGATTTGATATTAAGAATTAAAATTTTTAAGATACAGATCGTAGCTTTTTGCGTGGAGGATGCTTTTATATAAACGCCGTTTAAGCTCACGCTGTGGTCAGTAGAAATACTCGAATTTTTGTTACCTTTCGATTGGAATTCGTAGAAGCACTAATATTCTAAATTAAGTATTTTGAATTTAGTATAAAACTTTAGCGCAGTTTCGTATTTACGGAATGATTCATCGTGTCAGTGTTTCCTGGTATTAAAGTTTTGTCCTGCGGGATCGTAAATAGAAATTTCATTTATTTAACTCAATAGTTGCACTAATAACCCCCAAATCTTAAATAACTATTGTCTATCACCAGTTACGGAACCAAATTTAGAATGCTTATAGTCGAAAGTAATTGCTGTAAATACATGAAAATGCATAACAAAATGAATGGTTTTAACCAATCTTGCAAGGTATATTTGAGGTGGATATATTCGTATTTTCAACGGTGTGACACTCACGAGTGCGATTGACATGTCTTTTTTTCTAACTGCTTGTGTTTAAAAAAAGTGAATGGTTTTCAAAGGTATAGGCTGAGGACATCCCGTTACGACAAAAAACAATGTGCATGAGCTATGTGTAATGGAGATCCCAAATGTGTAGTATGTTGCCTTGTACCTATTCATGTTAAAATTTTACTACACGTACTGAAATAGAGAAATAAATAAAATAATCTGTCATTGTTAAAATGGAAATTGAATACTTACTGTCCATCCTCCTTCATTCGTTTGCATATCGCAATATACTTTGAGGGACTTGTTCAAGGATTCTCTATAAGCAGGCCATATCGTGTAAACACCACTTGTATTGTAGCCCATTTCGAACAATTCTCTGCAGTCTCGGGCTCGACTTGTGATATTTATTTCACGAGTGATATTTACTTCCCGGGTGATATTTATTTCCTGAGTGATATTTTCTTCACAACTGATACCTGGAAATTATAGTGTAAAATATTTATACGTAAAATGTAATTTTACTTTTTCATGCCGCTTATATTGCTTTGTGCATGAGAGAGTTAATTCCGTTGAACAATTGTGAGGTATTGAATCAAAATTAACACCCCTCTGGTTAAAGTAAATAACCGCCTATATTATATAATTCAAAGAACAAAAGGTAAATGCAAGAGAGCAGAGAAATGGTTGGATATTTAAGGAAGCGAACAACCATAGATAAGACACACGACATTCAGGCGAGAGACTACACGAAAGCCGAGGTAGGACACAAAGGAAGAACGAACGGAAAAGTTGAAGAAATAAAAATCGGTCTGACATTCAGTTCGAGTACAGAAGTTGGATGTTGACAAGCTCATCGAAGGCATTTTTGAGTTAAGTTATAGTTTTGGTGACCCGGTGATTCCCCCTTCAAGAAGTCGAAAGTCAAGGCAGAAATGTTAGAGGAGCGAATTTACAAGTAGTGGAGTGGTTGATTACTGGCAGAGTTTATCTAGTGCGCGGAATAGCAACCAGAATTTAACAAACACGTTAATTTTCACGCTGCCTGAGAGTAATTAATACTGTGATTATGCTGCCTAATTGTTATTGCAAATGAATAGATTTTAGTTTACTAACCGTCGTCGTATATTCCGTTTGTCGTGAGTTAAGAGTTTAACATATATCTATCTATCTATCTATCTATATATATATATATATATATATATATATATATATATATATATATATATATATATATATATATATATTCTGTATTACCTCAAGTAAGGTAAAAGGAACATTTGAGCTTCACACAATAACACAAAAAGTTTAAGAAAATTTACTAATACAAGCTCTAATAAGAATAGTCAAATGTAATTACCATTTTGACAAAACCTAAAATTATGCTTTTTTCAGCATATTTCAATAGTAATTAAAATAGTGTAGATTCACCGCAGAACATATAGTGTACCAATCTTGTTTAAGTCCACTTGAAGAAATTAAGTTTAATTCACGCCATCTCGAGTGATATTGTTGAGCATGAATAGTTAGTTAGAATTTTTGGGATTTTTTTTTATGTGGCAGTGATTTATAATTCATCAGCTTTACTTCCAAAGAAGGGACGCAGAAATACGTGAATTTCCTTAGTCGATCTCCGCAGGCGATCTCATTCCTTGGAAGTTCATTAAGCTGATGCTTAATCAAAGTAGGTGGTTTTTTATACACGCGTTTCATCATTTACGAAATATTAAAAGATATAATTATAAAATCGTAAATTTTCTTTAGGAAATTCATTAACATTCGTACCATTGGTTGTCAAAATTAGAATTTTGGGTCTTGTGCATGTTATGGAATTTTTCTTTGCGTACAATTTATAGTTAGCAATTTTCTACTGTAGTAATGTAGTTTATTTTTATTGGCACCATAACTTGATTCTTATGTTTCTTTCTTCATGATTACAATTTTATTATTGTGCAATAACCTGAAGTTTCCAGTATTGAGCTGGGAACTAGTCTTTGTCGATTTACTACATGTAATAGTACACGTGAGAAACAGCTTCCTTAGGTCGTCTTAAACTATCCAATTTTTTCTAACTTTAAGACATTTTCATTTGAGCCTTATGAGAGCTTCTCAGAGTGACATATTATCAACTTACTTCCAGAAACAGTAGACATTGCTTCTTTAATCATTCCAACTGCTATGTTTAAATGTTGTACGGCCATTTTCTCCTGACAGGTAAGATTTTCTGCGGATCCTGAGGAAAACCAAATGAATACCATTAGTAATAAGTAGCTGGTATTGGAAACAGAAAAGGAGGAGACAGAAACAGGTGTGTTCAATCTCTATCCGACGAGTTATGCCAGATGACGCAACCATCGTGTTGATAAATTAGAAAAGTGATATTTATTGGTATACCGCATTTGGCAGCAGAGAGATATGAACCTATATGGTTAGAACGCCAGAGTGTCGTTCAAACCATTAGTCTGTAATACATATTGCTAACTATTGAATTACTTTTAGTTATTCAGTAGATGGATTTTAGTATTTTACGTGAGATATCGAAGACAGTAGCCTGCAAACGACAGTAACAACGTTTTACCCCCTAATCGGGGTTCGCACCCGATCGAACGCTTTGGAAGCTTCAAACCATAAATGTAGGTGGTTTTTTGTACGTGTATTTAACAAATTAAGAGTCATAAACAGTTATAATTATATTCTCAAACAGCACTTTCCGGATATTCAACAACATTAATATCATTGGTTTTCAAAATTGGAAATTTTTGCCGCTTCGGGTATTCAGCGCCTTAAAGATTTTTTGCTATCAATGTGTTTTGGGTAAAATTTTTGCACTGTAATAATGAATATTGTTTTAACTGGCACCCAATCTCCGCTATTAAAGATGCTTTCTTCTCGGGTTTGGTTTTATTATCGCGAAAAAAATTTTAGGAAACGAGCTGGGCGCTAACCTCTTTCGATTTTCTATATGTAATGGTACATGCCAGTATGGCTCCATTAGATAGTGTTAAATTATAAATGCATCTTCTAGCTCTACGATATTTGCGTGCTAGTTTTTATATCAGGTTGTCAGAGAGAAATATTCTCAACTTACCTGCCGGATAAGTCGAATTTACTTTTGCAATCATAGAAACTGCTGTATCTAAATAGGATATGGCAATTTTCTTGTCACAGGCAGATTTCGCTTTGCAATCTGCATAGCAGAGTGAAATGATTACTATTAGCAACCAGGTGCTGGTCCTGGAAACAAGAAAGAAAATTTACAACATTAAGGATGTTGCTAAAAATACAACAAATTGGACATTCGGTTATATAAAAATCTATTCGGCGATGAAAGACACTTTATATTTAGCCTCCATTTCAATAAATTTATAATTTTATATATGTATATGTATATGTATATATGTATGTATGTATATATGTACACACATATATATATATATATATATATATATATATATATATATATATATGTGTGTGTGTGTGTGTGTGTGTATTCGTAAGTGCATGTATTTAAAAAGTCTTGATAACGCTGTGTAATATGATACTAACCGTTTCGTTTTAAAAAATCAACATGTGATAATCTAATCTGCAGTATAATGTAAAAAGGTAATTATTAAAATTACGAGTGTGACGATAATTTTTATTTTCAATCTGAGGTTGCTGTTTTTATCAGAAATCTATGTGACATTGTTTTTAATATCGTTTAAACCTTCAGTTTTCAGGACATTAAGGAAGAGACGAAGGAATTACTCCTCCTGCATGTTAGTATGTAGTTAATTTTCTTGTCGTGATTTCTATTATATTAAAATAACATTTTCTGACAAGTTGAATTATAATAAAATCTGTAATAAATCAGTCAAATTCGTTGAAATTTAGTTCAGTGATATAGGAACTATATTTCATTTTCTGAATTGAAGCAGTATGGAAATTTTTGTCACACTCATTTAATTACGAAAATTTTATTTTAATTAAAATTTATGCAGTTTGCTTGAATTATATGAGTATAAAGAAAAAATTATTCACAATTTTATAAATACTCAGAATGAAATTTAATTATTTTTACACGTAGGAGTACACTTTAATCGTACACGTAAATTCTCTCATTTGATCAGTTAATCATTTACTGAGAGTTGTACTTTGGAGACATATATTTATAATATCCATTAGCACACACACACACACACATACATGTATGTATATATATATATATATATATATATATAATTACGTGAAGTTGTATGTTGTTAATTTGAGAAATTTTCAGATTATACAGCACAACTTTTCTGGAATGAGAGAACTGCCATCCGGGAAGTTTGTTTATTAAATGAAATTTGTATCTCGATTTATTTTCTTTTCCTCTCAATTTCGATAAAATTTCGACCCAGTCAAAGATACATAAATATATTTTTCTTAAGAGTAAGGGTGTATTTTCGACAAGTAAACTGGAAGTACCAAAGTTTATCAGATTTACCAAATATTATTTTAAAATTCTTTTTAAAATATTTTGCTGCGTTTATAATAATTTATTTAAGTAGAATACATTAAAAAAAATTCTACGTTACAAGGTTGTAAAATCCAATTTGATTGAATTTGAAATTCATTACACTCTAAATCATATTACAAAATTATAGAGAGTTTTAACTAGCAAGAACATGGATTTCAAAACTTTAACTGTATCACGAAAAAAATTCTTTAGTGCAAACTTTAAGCAAATATTTAAGAGACATTTAAATAATGCTTGAATATATCATTGATACTATATATATTTCAAAAAATTCGATTTTTACTTACATTTTCACTGGTGGAAGTATACTTGAAGAAAGATGTGCAGCTCTGAGTATATCTGGATACTTTTCCTAGAGATTACCTAGGAAATGGGTGAATAATGAAAGGCTGCAGAAAATTTAAAGGAAAATTACTATCAGTAAGTTGTGACGGTTTTTATTATCAGAGCAACAGCTGGCAGATCCCCTCTTGTCCCTTTATACTCTTGATCAAAATATCTTTTTTTGCTGGGAAAATTATTGATTATGCAAAAGGAAGTTGAATACTAGGTGTTTCTCAGAAACATGTTTTAAAACAGCGATAACAGCGCATAAAAGCGATAAAAATATGTTACAACATTGTGCTGTTCCCACTACTCTTCCTGAAGGTCCTGAAGGTCAAATCCTGATACGCCTTTTAAGATAATTTAGAAATGATAGAGATACAAATGTGAAAATTGGTGCAAGTGAGCACCTAATTTCTATATCGTAAACAATATTGGTAATTATGTTTCTGTAAATATTTCCAAAATAATATTCCTCGTAATTTGTTTGTCATTTAAAAAAGCAGGAATAGTGCTAAAAAGTGCTGTCATTCCATGAATGCATTAACCTTGAATTGATTCGAATTAGAACGAAACAAGCTTTTTTTTAAAATCGGAGCAGGGATTAAGATATTTAGTGATATATTTAAGATTCAGGTCCTTCTAGCTACAATTTTTCCACTTTTTATATTAAAAAAACAATTGTGAGGCTATGTCTAATAAAAGCATCATGCTCTCTTTTCAGATTATGATAAAAATTGAGATTATAAAATAATTGTCTCAGAGGTTATAAAAGTATGAACACTTAATATTTGGGAAAATATTTAGCCGTATATCATAATATTTAATGATATTTCACAATAGATATTATGTTAAATATAAACTAACACTGGATTCATTTAAAAATTTATGGCTAAATTATATTGCCTGAATAAAGATATTTTTTTTTACTGAAAAATAATCTTGCTTTGAATCCTTACCTATCCGCTGAAAAGAAAAAAGAAAAGAAAAACCCAACTATATGTATTCTATTTGTACATATGGAAAAACCAACTGAAAATGTCACCAAAACTTCTTGTTAAGCTGAGATGGTTTTTTTCCCCAAAAAATAATAAAGTACGCTAATTGTATTGAATGTTTAACTTGTTTGTCGTAAAATATAACTCCATTTTTGTTCAATATGAAAATTACTTTGATTTCTTAATTACCTATATTGGTAGGTGACTAAATGTGTTACATTTTGTTTAGATTAAATTTGAAATTACATTAGACTGTAAAATTACTGAACCGAAATGTCTCAGATAAACGTCAACTCGAAAGATTTTTTTCTTTTAAAAAACGAAAAATAAAAATTATTTTTCTACATTTCACATCTATCATCAATGAGATAAAATTTTAGTGCCTAACCTAAATAGGGAAGATCTCCTTCATGCTTTTCAAACTACCAGTTGGAAAGTCAGTTTTACAGCTTAGAGCAGTGGTTCCCAACCTTGGGTACGCGTACCAGTTCCGGTAAGCGGACAAGCAGCTACCGGTACGCGAATGATTTTACAATTTAAAACAAAAATCCATTAAAAATCTGTATTACGAATAAAGAAAAGAAATGGGTATAATAACTAATAATCTATACGTTTTAATATTTTAGTTTGGAATTTCTTATCCATTGTATGTGTTGAAATACTATATTGGGATTTACCTAATCAAAAGATGCCGTCTACTACTGAATGTGTTTATCTATGACAGCCCCATAAAAATTTGGCACTCGCCTGCGAATTATAACTGTGTCTATAAAGGTGTTTGTGAATTATAACTGTGTCTGAGTTCTACTAAAAATCATGCTTTTCAAACTATCAGTTGCAATGTCATCTTTACAGCTTAAAGCATTGTCGTACCGTATATAGCCATCTCCATTGAACTAATGGATTAATATGAATGAATGACTTCTGTAAGACATAAGAAAAATTTGGGATATAAAACTATTCCGCATTAATTGAAAGGTTCAAGCAATGGCTGAAAATTACACTGCTGGCCACTGTAAATGCAACACCCTGAAGGAAACATGCAAATAACATGAAATTTACAACATGCATTAGCGGAGGTGAGATATGCAAATGATTAGAATTTCAGCGCAGACGCACATCACGAGCGCCTGTGGCGCCACTTCAAAGCGCTATTTAAGGCTTGGAGATTTCGACGATTTCAAGTTCGGAAATTGTGTTTTTCTTGTGTTTTTTTCAAAAAAAAACGATCAATTATGCCTCGTCGAAAACAGCGATCATCTTTTGATCAAGTATACGAGTTCGACAGAGGAAGGATAGTGGCCTACCGAGATTGTGGATTATCTTTCAGGGAAATCGGTAGTCGTGTTGGACGAAACCAAACAACTGTAATGCGGATATGTGATCGTTGGATGCAGGATGGTACGACGGACCGGCGTGGTCGATCGCATCCACCTCAGCGCACAACTTCACGTGATGACAGGCAAATTGTGCGTATGGTAGTGACGGATCGCTCAGTCACATCACGAACCATAGCATAGCACATGCAGTCTGTAACGCTTCATCCAGTGTCTGCGCGTACGATTCGACGCCGTTTACAGCAGAGTGGTCTGTCCGCAAGACGTCCATTGCTTTGTCTACCCTTGACGCAGAACCACAGACGTCTCCGCCGCCAATGGTGCGGTGACAGAAGGATGTGGACGGCAGAATGGAATGAAATTGTCTTTACTGACGAGTCACGGTTCTGTCTGCAACACCACGATGGTCGCATTCGAGTCTGGAGACACCGCTAAGAGAGGATGCTGAACAGCTGCGTTATGCACCGCCCCATTGGTCCTGCACCGGGTATTATGGTATGGGGCGGTATTGGATATCAATCTCGGACAACTCTAGTACCGGCATTGCCGGTACTTTAAAAAGCCAGCGCTACATCTCCGAGGTGTTGGAGCCAGTTGTCCTTCCTTACCTTCAGGGTACCCACAGCCATATTTCAACAGGATAATGCGCGACCACACGTGGCACGCATTGTCCAACGGTTCTTCGTCAATCGTAGAGCAACCATGGACCACATGTTTTCTATCACATGTTTGTATAAACTAACACTGGATTCATTTAAAAATTTATGGCTAAATTATATTGCCTGAATAAAGATATTTTTTTTTACTGAAAAATAATCTTGCTTTGAATCCTTACCTATCCGCTGAAAAGAAAAAAAGAAAAGAAAAACCCAACTATATGTATTCTATTTGTACATATGGAAAAACCAACTGAAAATGTCACCAAAACTTCTTGTTAAGCTGAGATGGTTTTTTTCCCCAAAAAATAATAAAGTACGCTAATTGTATTGAATGTTTAACTTGTTTGTCGTAAAATATAACTCCATTTTTGTTCAATATGAAAATTACCTTAATTTCTTAATTACCTATATTGGTTGGTGACTAAATGTGTTACAGTTTGTTTAGATTGAATTTGAAATTACATTTGTCTGTAAAATACTGAACCGAAATGTCTCAGATAAACGTCAACTCGAAAGATTTTTTTCTTTTAAAAAACGAAAAATAAAAATTATTTTTCTACATTCACATCTATCATCAATGAGATAAAATTATAGTGCCTAACCTAAATAGGGAAGATCTCCTTCATGCTTTTCAAATTACCAGTTGCAAAGTCAGGTTTACAGCTTAGAGCAGTGGTTCCCAACCTTGGGTACGCGTACCAGTTCCGGTAACCGGACAAGCAGCTACCGGTACGCGAATGATTTTACAATTTAAAACAAAAATCCATTAAAAATCTGTATTACGAATAAAGAAAAGAAATGGGTATAATAACTAATAATCTATACGTTTTAATATTTTAGTTTGGAATTTCTTATCCATTGTATGTGTTGAAATACTATATTGGGATTTACCTAATCAAAAGATGCCGTCTACTACTGAATGTGTTTATCTATGACAGCCCCATAAAAATTTGGCACTCGCCTGCGAATTATAACTGTGTCTATAAAGGTGTTTGTGAATTATAACTGTGTCTGAGTTCTACTAAAAATCATGCTTTTCAAACTATCAGTTGCAATGTCATCTTTACAGCTTAAAGCATTGTCGTACCGTATATAGCCATCTCCATTGAACTAATGGATTAATATGAATGAATGACTTCTGTAAGACATAAGAAAAATTTGGGATATAAAACTATTCCGCATTAATTGAAAGGTTCAAGCAATGGCTGAAAATTACACTGCTGGCCACTGTAAATGCAACACCCTGAAGGAAACATGCAAATAACATGAAATTTACAACGTACATTAGCGGAGGTGAGATATGCAAATGATTAGAATTTCAGCGCAGACGCACATCACGAGCGCCTGTGGCGCCACTTCAAAGCGCTATTTAAGGCTTGGAGATTTCGACGATTTCAAGTTCGGAAATTGTGTTTTTCTTGTGTTTTTTTCAAAAAAAAAACGATCAATTATGCCTCGTCGAAAACAGCGATCATCTTTTGATCAAGTATCCGAGTTCGACAGAGGAAGGATAGTGGCCTACCGAGATTGTGGATTATCTTTCAGGGAAATCGGTAGTCGTGTTGGACGAAACCAAACAACTGTAATGCGGATATGTGATCGTTGGATGCAGGATGGTACGACGGACCGGCGTGGTCGATCGCATCCATCTCAGCTCACAACTTCACGTGATGACAGGCAAATTGTGCGTATGGTAGTGACGGATCGCTCAGTCACATCACGAACCATAGCATAGCACATGCAGTCTGTAACGCTTCATCCAGTGTCTGCGCGTACGATTCGACGCCGTTTACAGCAGAGTGGTCTGTCCGCAAGACGTCCATTGCTTTGTCTACCCTTGACGCAGAACCACAGACGTCTCCGCCGCCAATGGTGCGGTGACAGAAGGATGTGGACGGCAGAATGGAATGAAATTGTCTTTACTGACGAGTCACGGTTCTGTCTGCAACACCACGATGGTCGCATTCGAGTCTGGAGACACCGCTAAGAGAGGATGCTGAACAGCTGCGTTATGCACCGCCCCATTGGTCCTGCACCGGGTATTATGGTATGGGGCGGTATTAGGATATCAATCTCGGACAACTCTAGTACCGGCATTGCCGGTACTTTAAAAAGCCAGCGCTACATCTCCGAGGTGTTGGAGCCAGTTGTCCTTCCTTACCTTCAGGGTACCCACAGCCATATTTCAACAGGATAATGCGCGACCACACGTGGCACGCATTGTCCAACGGTTCTTCGTCAATCGCGAGATTGAATTGCTTCCCTGGCCGCCTCGCTCTCCGGATCTTTCGCCGATAGAAAACATGTGGTCCATGGTTGCTCTACGATTGACCCAGATTCCATCCCCAGCTACCAAAGCAGATCAACTTTAGCAACGTGTGGAAGCTGCTTAGTCTGCTGTACCCCAAAAACTCATCCAAAGTCTCTTTGAATCAATGCCGAGGCGTGTGGCAGCGGTGATTTCCAACAATGGCGGCTACTCTGGCTACTGATTTTGGCAGGAACCACACTTCACAGAAGTCTATAAATTTAATCATTTGATACTTGGTCAACATATTATCTACAAAATAATTTTTGTTGTGATATCTCTTGTCTTTCTTGGTGTTGCAATTTGGGTGGCCAGCAGTGTATATACCTAAATACAATAATATTGCATCCCCAAGCGTGAAGTGTGTTTGGAAGTCAGTACTATCTTGGCTTTATTTCAAAGAGAAAAAAAATGTAGGTGTTGCTTTTGAAGAAAGCTTATTTTCCCACGCAACCACACAGAGCTAATGGTAGTCTATTAGAGCTCGAAATTCATCCATGACATCCAGGACGTACTATAGAACTCTATAAGATGAAAAAATAGATGTCTAATAGTCGTGCTTCATTTAGACGTCTATTAGACGTCTAAGACGTATTATATACATCTATAAGTTGTCTACGTTTCGATCTCTAATAGATGAAGCCTCTATGGTCGGCGTCTATAAAACATTGTTCCCGAGTGCTACAGAATGAGGAATTTGCACGTTTTTTATTTTACATTTATGATATAGAAAATAGAAAAATATGATCGAAAGTATCTTTTTTTTTTTAGTTTTCGAACTCTAAAAGCTAACATAATTTGTTTTTAAACGCGCACTATTTACTTTGTCTCAAAAACGCTACTTTTCCTACGTGGATACATATGACGTCACAACGCAACATAGCGCTTTTGTTTCCATCGTTGACGACTATGTTACGTAGTTTCAGTTAGATATCTAGCTTTTTTTTATTTTTATGATGTCAAAGTGCTTTAAAACACCATCTAAATATTGTTTTTACCAGCCTGGATAGTCGCAATGAAACGCTATGAAAAAAAGAATCCAGAATTGTCCACTAAGATGACCCACTGGTGTTGTGAAGATCATTTTTCGGTAAGTTATTTCTTCATTCTGTTAACATATGAAATGTAACTTTTAATGATAATTCAATGTTGCTTCAAAACAGTGCTACATGAAAAATATATACTTATATAACTTTGTTCCATTATGCATATAAATTTGCTTACAATAAAGATTCAAACTATGAAATTAATGTTTTACAAGATTAGTCTAATATTTTTTATTAGCCAAAAGTAATATCAATTTATGAATAAATTTGTATGATACGTTTACTGAAATTTTAAGGCTATACTGTTGCTGCATTTTGATAATTAAGTATTATGTCAATGATATAGCTTATGAGGAAATAGTTTAAAAGTCTATGGCAATGTTTTCACCATAGTGGCAAACTCCATCAGAGAGTTAAATTAAATCTTATAAAAGCATGTATGGTTATGCAATTATGCAATTAGAATACTGTATTAAACTTAATTTAAACTTTGACATTTCAGAATGTATATTTTTTGCTTTATTTATGTATGCAGTAGCGTTTTTGGAAATTCTTTTTGTGGTAGGCGGGTTACAATCCCCTACCACAAGTCAGTAATAAAAATTAAATTTATTTCATATTTTTACCTTTAAGGAACTTTACCATGTTTCCTTATCTTTCAGTTGGAGGAGGACATGGGAAATTAGTGGCAGTGGCGTTTGAGAAATCATTTATGAGGTCAGTAAGAGATTCAAAATACTTATTTGTTTCAATTTTCTCATATTTATTAACGTAGTATTCCAAATTTGTAAAATGACCAAAGTTACATCCCTTTATTTGGGTCATCCACAAATTTAATTTTGATTTAAATGCGTTGATACTTCCTATGAATTCAATAATATTTTTGCCTTTTCCCTGAAGTTCAAGATTGAGTATATTCATTTTAGTTGTTATGTCTGTAAGAAAGGCTAAATCAGGTAACCAGCTATGATCACTAAGTTCTACATAATTTTCGTTTCTAGACTCTACAAACTGTTTTATCTCTGGAAGAAGCTATAAAAATCGTTCCAAGACTTTTCCCTTACTAAGCCACCTTATTTCAGAATGTAACATTAAAGTATTAATTGAAGCGGAAGATTAATTTTTGTGATATGATTTTTAATAACTTGGTATATGTCGTACCCACGTGTATTCCCTTTTAATGGCAAAACTGACAGTATATCTTACTTTGCTGAGCAATCTTTGAAAACCATCCTTATAAAAATATTTATTTGTGCTACATTACAGATATCTGTTGATTCATCACACTGTAAACTTAGAAAAAACACCTTTTTGTAAATCATCTTTTAATTGTTCTCTGATATTCACAGATATTCCTTCTATTCTACGAGTTACTGAACTTCTGGATAATTGAACTTCCTGGATAGCTAACATAATTTCATTCTTATTTTTAAATTCTTGAAATAATATCTCTGATGCAGCAAGCATTAATTCTTTAATTATGTTACCATCCTTAAAAGTTTTTTTGTGCATTGCAAGTATATGTGCAATCTTAAACGATGCAATAGTAGAAGTTTTTGATTTATTCACGGGCCTCGTAAACAAAGATTATTGAGCAATTAATGCGGTTTTCATTTCTTTCAATTTACATTTTCTTAAATTGCTGTTGAGGATATTCAGTATCATATTTTTTTTATGAATTGTTGTGAAATGTCGTTCTATGTTGCATTTTTTCCCCAACATTAATAGTTGAACCACAAATTAGACAAATACATTTCTTCTAAAAATGTATAAAATAAAATTCCTGACTATGTAGTCGACTGCAGAGCCAGTATTTTGGGCTATAAAGATCGGTGCGGAATCTGTTGCGCCTTCGCTTTACAGAAGAAAGGATCATCAGTTGTTTTTTTCCACTGGCATGGTCACCTGGCTTCCCGGGCATAACACATATGACATCTTTCTCTGGGGATATTTAAAGTCTAACATGTATCTTGGCCATATTTGAGAGTCTCGAACTTGGCGGCCCTAAAGGACAACATATGCCGGACTTGATGAACTTTCCTGTTGACATGTTACGCTTGGCCGTTGAGAACATAGTGTTCAGGATACAAAATGTCGTCCACCAGTACTGTGGTCATATTGGAGGAGGGAGAGATGAATTTGCTGCTTAAAGCGGTGTGGAAGGGAAATTTCTTTGTTATTCATTTGTCTGCTTACAATTTTTTTGGTATTTATCCCTTATCTTAAAGCCCTTTTATTTAAATTTATTTATTTGGAGAATATGTATATGTAAATATTTTCAAATAAAATTTTTAAGCTGTTTTTGTAGCATTCTACAAAGTTATATCTAACATACTGTACTCCGTAGAGAAGCACGGGTATCTATATTAATAAAAGCAATGTCCGTGTGTTTATATGTGTGCGGCCTAGAGACGAATCTATAAATCTTACAACTGTGAAATTTGGCACACGGGTAGAGAAGAGTCTGAACATGTCAACCTCGAAGCCCGAAGTTTAAATTTTATTACCGTTAATTTTTAATTAATAAAAAACCAACAATTTTTGAAGGGTGAGTCCAAAAAATAGAACAGCTTCGCAGAGGCCATATTTGAGATGTCAAAATCGATGCATTTTTTTTTCATGAAAGTACATAAATGTTACCTATACTTTAATACTATAAATTTTTTTTGTTGAATTATTTACATTTTACTTAAATTCAATTCAAGCAATATTTTGTTTAGTTTTTATTTATACTGTGTTATTTATTCTATGTTATATATACTGTGTTTCATTTATAAATTGATTTTGGTTAACAGAATTGAGATTTTTACTTTTCAGCTTTTGGTGGTAAAATGATAATCTACCTAAATTCTGAGATGTGTATAACATTTCACATGATTTTTTTTCTATGTTATTTATACTGTGTTTAGTTTTTAAGTTGATTTTGGTTAACAAAATTGAGATTTTACTTTTTACCTTTGAGTGGTAAATTGATGAAAGGCCTCGGGTTGATGAGTCTACCTAAATTCTGAAATATCTATAACATTTCACATGCTTTATTTTCTATGTTATTTATACTGTGTTTAGTTTTCTAAATTTATTTTTGTTAACAAACATTCAACAATCTGACATTTTTACTTTTCAGCTTTACTTTTCAAAATTCTTTACTGTCCAAAAGACAATTTGAAAATTTTCCTTTTCATATTTTAGTGGTTTATTATAAATGTATATATTTCATGCTTTATTTTTCAGGTTTTTCTACTCCAATGATGAAACGCTAAACTAGGTGAATTCCGAGGAATTTATTATAACTATATATTTTTTTATATTGGATTTCTTTATTCGTGCGTATGACATTTCATATGCCTTTTTTCTATGCAATTTATACTGTGTTTAGTTTTTAAATTGAATTTGTTTAACAATTATTCCCCAATTTGTCATTTTTACTTTACAGCTTTTAGTGGTACAATGATGAAAGGCTGCAACTACCTAAATTCTGAGATTTCTATAACATTTCACATTTTTTAAGTATGTAATTTATACTGTGTTTAGGTTTTAAATTGATTTTGGCTAACAAACATTCTTAAAATCTCTTTCAACGCCAGCTCGCCGGGGGGGGGGGGGGTTCTTCTGCTTGCGACTGTTTGCAGGACGTGGGATGCTTATCCACAAAATTTAAATACCTATATTCGTGGTTTTTATTATTTCCATTCTCTGACAATGATTGCTGAAGGATCCCTAAACCGACCGGCTAGACGGGCGACGACGCGAATAAATTTTGAACGCGACGACGGGCGCGAATAAATTTTGAAAATCAGTATCGTATATTTTCATTATTATTTGACAAATCATATATTTTCATTATAATTTTACAAACACGATTTTTTTTTGTTTAATACTAGAGAAACTATCAGGGAAGTACACAAAATGTTCTTCTGTAATAGGTTCTTCTGTATATGGAACATTTAAAGCAGTCAATTCATGAAATAAAATGTGGCAACAACAAAATACCTTAGTTCCCTTTCTGTGTGAGAGGAGAGCAGATAAATTTCAAAGAGTGGAAGAGAGATGACACAAAGTACCTAGAATAATTCTCTGCAATTTCGGGTTGCTCTACACAACTGTAAAGGACGATGGATAGTTTAGTGAGACTGCTAGCTGGCGGGATATATCAATAATGAAATACAGTTGGACCTCTATTTAACGAAGTCGCTAAATCCCGAAAAAAAGTTCGTTATATGGAAAAATTCGTTAAATAGAGATTCACCTTTTAAAATACTTTAAACTACAGAAAACGTATTTTTAATTCATAAACACTAAATGCTATTAATAGAAGTAATTAATCACATCTTTATTTTGTAAATTAATTTCTATTTCTTTTATATATTTATTACCCATCAAACAGAAATCTGCAAGGAAAACAAGAATAAAACAAAACATTGTCCGGAAAGACACTGTATTTTAGATTAAAAAAATTATATTAAAATTAATGAATTTTAATAACATTATCGCATTTATTATAACAAGTAATTTTAAGCATACATTACCTCATATGTCCTTAAATTTAATTACTGATAAAGTCCCTTAATTTTGCCTAAATTTTTTGTTTGAAAAAATGTTTTCTCTCATAATACGTCTCGCATCTTTGCAATATATTAAAAAGCCCTTCAGGAGTATTTTATTCAAACTGTAATTCGCATCGAAATATGTTAAAAGAAAGTTTATATGATAAATGTGTTAAAAGAAAGAATAAGTGTGAAATGTTCAGAAATATTTTGAGAAACATGGAGGAAAAATATATTGGATCACAAGAAAAAGTTCGTTAAATAGAGAATGCACTTCGCTATTTGGAGGTTATTTTACGAAGAAATTCTCAAAATGTTCTTGGTTTCAAGAAAAAGTTCGCAAAATAGAGAAATTCGTAAAATAGAGGTTCGTTAAATAGAGGTCCGACTGTATTTCGAACTAAACTGATGCATTACAGAAGTTTTTATTTATAAAATTTAAGAACATTTTGAAAGTGGATGTATTGTATAGGATATAGATCCAGTTTCAAATAAAGTACATTTAAAGCAGTTAATTCATAAAAAGGACACGCTTCTCTATTTCCTAAGTATATAAGTATGTTCAAGGAATCATAATGATCTTTAACTCTGTTTTTCCAGAGAGTTTTTGTAGTCTCTCCAAGTAAGCCAGTTCACTCCCTTAGCATAACTGCAATGATTTTCCCCGAGGTACCACCCATTGAGAATGGAATGTGGACAGTCATTGTACCACCATACGGCTTTATATTGCGGAACGTAACATTGATCTTAAACCAGGCAAATGAAATCATTAGTTTCGGATGAATTTGATTTTTCTCTAAACTAATTTTGTCGTTCCAGATATTTATCTGACCCGGAGAAATTCATTTGTTCCGATTAAATAATTGTTCTGATTCGGAACACAAAATATCTCTCCCAAACGATTTTGCTAATTTTCCTCTTTAGCGAATTTTGAAAGATTATTCCGATGTGGCTGAAATTTACAATTTTAGAATTTTCAGAATACTTCTATACAGAATATTGTTTCAAGCATCCCAGATTCCAGGGTTATCTAATAAACTTCAAGATTTTCGGATATGTGTTGGATATATATAGATCTAGGTAGAGGAAATTGATTTTGATAGATATATACAGGGTGATTTTTTTTAAACTGCCACTACTCAGAGCGATCTGTAGCGCTATCTATCAGCCGGAATTCCACCAAAATTGATAGAGAGACTAAGGACGACATAGGAAAGAATTTCTGTGAAGGAAAAAAGAAGTTCCAAAAGTCGCCGATAGCGGACGATATGGCGCTGTTATTCTCGGCGCACCCGACAATTTGCATAAAAGACAAGTAAAACATCAAAATGCAAGTTCATGACTATGTAGTCGACTGCAGAGCCAGTATTTTGGGCTATAAAGCAGTGTTGCCAACTTAGGCTTTTTCCCCCTAAATTTGGGAGTAAGTTAGACAAAAAAGGGGTGTTCTTAAGGGCCCCATTTTTTTAGGGGAATTTTGTGCGGGGAACATTTTTTTTAATATTTTGTACAATCGAGTCGCGTTTTTTTATTAGATTATACATTCAATACATATGTCAATTGTAAATAAACCTCCATTTCATTATGTAAGTGTGTTTTTTCTGTTTATTTCAATTTATCTCTCAAAAAGGACGCCTATTTGGAACCAGAATTTCTTTTAGGAAGGACTAGGGTGATCTCAAGTTGGTGTTAGGGGGAAACAGGGGGATTTTGAGATGGCGCTAGGGGGAGGCGCTTCGGAGAGGTTGACAACACTGCTATAAAGGTCAGTGCGGAATCTGTTGCGCCTTCGCTTTACAGAAGAAAGGGTAATCTGTTGCTTTGTTTCATTGGCATGGCCACATCGCTTCCCGGACATAACCACTATGACATCTTTCTGTGGGGTCAGGTACCTTTTAGAAGCTAAGAGACTCGACAGAGTTAAATCATCAGTAGTTATGAAAATGTTTTACTCAGGAATATGAGAATTTTACTGTGAATTAAACAGGCTTTCTTCTTTATGGCTCTTAATTTTTTCTAGCTTGAAGATAATTTTTAAATTTTTTTAAAAATTTCAACCATTGTTTTTTTTTCAATTTTATGCCATTGCGCGCAGACTTGCGTCCATATATTAATGAATATACCTATTTTTTTTAATTTTAAAATTAAGTTGCATACTATACATTTAAAATGACGAACGGTGGTTCAAAATTCTTAGTTTTTCATAGAAAAAAATTTTTTTTTTAATTTCAGAAATGTTTTTGATAAATTTTATTGTAATTGAAATTTTTATGGTAGAAATGACATAATTGTTCGTCATTTTACTGATACCTGTTTATATTGAACGTGTATAAAAATTCACGTTATTCTAGCCAACTGCTATCGTGATATCATGCGCAATCACATAACAATGAAAAAACAATGGTTAAAATTTAAAAAAAAATTAAATAATTCTCTTCAAGCTAGAAAAAATTGAGTGCAATATTTATAAAAAAGAAATAGTGATTAACTCACAGTAAAATTTTCATATTTCTTGATAAATTATTTTAGTAACTACTGGTGATTGAATATAGGATATGTTTCTCGAGTCTCTTGGTCTTTAAAGGATACCTGACCCCTTAAAGTCTAAGGTGTATCTTGGTGGAGTCTCGAAGTTGGCGGCCCTAAAGGACAACATATCCCTGACTTGATGAACATTCCTGTTGACACGTTACGCTTGGCCGTTGAGGACGTAGTGTTCAGGATACAATATGTCGTCCACCAGTACTGTGGCCATATTGAAGGAGGGAGAAATGAATTTGCTGCTTAAAGTGGTGTGGAAGGGAAATTTCTTTGTTATTCATTTGTCTGCTTACAATTTTTTTGGTATTCATCCCTTATCTTAAAGCCCGGAATACTGGCTCTGCAGTCGACTACATAGTCGTGAATGTATATTTTGATGTTTTACTTGCCTTTTATGCACATTCTCGGGTGCACCGACAACGAAAGTGCCATATCTTCCCCTAGCGGCAACTGTTTGGACTTTTTTTCCACGGAAAAGCTTTCCCAAGTCCTCCTTAGCCCCTCTATCAATTTTGGTGAAATTTCGGCTGATAGATCACGCTACAGATGGCTCTAAGTAGTATCAGTATAAAAAAATCACCCTGTAAATATATACTTAGGTATAAATTTATGCATCTATCATCTTGCGCAATAACGTTTGAATAGATTGAGGTAGAGAGATAAACTTTATCACAAAAATAGCTCTTGTCCAGTAGAAGGAAGAGTTCACAGGGAAGCAAAATGTGGCCGTGTAAAAATTATGCAATTTAAATGCAAAATTTTCAAAACGTTCTCACATTTAAGGTTGTCTCGAGTTTTATCTGTTTTTGATGTATTTTTTCATTCTGAATCGAAGGAGGGTAAAATCAAGTCTACAGATTCAATCGGTTTTCATAATTTGTGCAAAGTTAGAAGTATTGTTTTCAAAACTATTTCTGAGTTGAAATGGATATAGCGTGTGTGAAATTCGCGATATGAACATTTAATCGTTTCCACAATATTGGTTTTTTTCATTACGTATAAGTACATATAAATTCATGTGTGCAAGGCATTAATTTATATTATAAGAAATATATATTTCTTCAGGACACGGTATTTATTTTTAATTTTGAATACAAAAAAATAGCATTGGATCCCATTATCTTCCTGTCTTTTTTCCTACTTATTGGGTAATTCACGTTAAAAGAAACACCTTAGATGACATAAATAAAGTGATGAGATCCTTAAATCACATTTTATATTGATGAAACAGATTTATGCGAAAAAAAATTAATCGTAGTAAATTTCAAGTAGAGATTTTTTATGCTCCGTGCCGGATATATTGAGAAGGCTAAAAAAATTTCGATCCTTTGGATTCAATCCGAAAAGGATCTGAGACAATTTATCCGAGACAGCAGTTTGTTGTTCCGATTCGTAAATTAATTCTTTGACTCATAATATTTCTATTCTGGTCGGAGCAAAAAGGATTCGTTCTTCGGATAGATATCTTCAACCCCTGATCCTAATCTTTAATCGTCTCTCTCTCTCTCTCCATCTCCCTCTCTATCTTTCTTTATACATTGGTGTCCAAAATTAAGATCAAAAACATGCTTTCAGAATAACTCATTACAGCTATGAGTGAAAATGATACAATTTTTACTACTCGTATATACATTTAGGGGAAAGTTGACTGAATGTTAGCGTTCAATTTTGATTCAAGGGTGTATAGCTTCAAGGGTGGGTGTATAGAAAGGGTGGATAGCAAGGGTGTATAGCCAAGGGTGCATTTTCTGATAATTTAGAGGAGTATAAATTACCCACAATTTTAATCATATACACACTACTTTAATTTTAACTCATTTGGAGTAATTGAATACAATGTTAAGCACTGCGCCAGAGAATGCTTCGCATTAATACTTTTTTGAAATCTTTTAAAAAAGAAATTGAAAAAAAATGTATTAAAAACCAACTATATATTTTATCGTTGATATTTTTATATCCTTCCAGGAATTTTTGTGTATTTTAGTTTATTGCGGCAGGTTGTGGACATTCGGCTATCCTGCGCAGTCAATATTTTGGTTTCTTATTTATTGGAGCAGTAAGTAAATAACTCTGAATCACTTCTCATCAGCAGACAGCACACGTCAGTCCATACCTTCATCGGAATTCGAACCCTAGCTCGTTCCACTGTAGCTCTTGATGTGTCTCTAACCATTGGAGGGAGGACGTTGGTGGTATTCGTATTAAGTTAGAATATTTTTTCCATTTCGGCGCTTCGGCAGCTCTTTCAAGTTTACCGTGAGTAGGGTAAGTGTCCCAAATATCACCTACCCTAACTTTTTTTTTACATTTCATCCACTTTTTAGTTTCTGATTAGACTGGAAACTCAAAGAACATCCCTAAGAAATATTTCCTTTGGTATCCTGAGATCAACCAGCTCCAAAACCAGTGCCACTTTAAGTTATGTAGCTAAATTGAAAAATTGAAATTTCCAGTGAACTCCACAGCGGTTCCTAATATCGCCTATCTCTGTTCCTCTTACCGCCTACCAGGTGAAATCAGGAGCCTCTGTTCAAAGGCCTTGCTAGCAAAGTCTCTATTTAATGTACTTTCAAATGGTGTAAACAAAATTAGAATTTGGATTCACCAACCTGGTCATTCACTGAATTCTGATTTTTTTGGAGCCAAAGTTTACGAAGACAACAACCAAATCAACTTCAGACACCATATACTTTCTGTTGTCAGTGATAAGAGCGTTCTAGCTATCGCCGGTAAAGCCGCTGTTAGTACAAACCCAGAACTAAGAAGTTACTGCATTTTCTCATACATAGCGCGAATCATAATTTAGAAACACGAGTAGGTGATATTAGGCACAGGGGCGATATTTGGGACACCCACCCTACTCTTTTTCGGAAACATTTGTATCATGTAAAATTCCAATTAATTTTACTAATGGTATCATAACTTGACGCACGTTTGCGCAGTGGTTAAATCGTCAAGCTGTCACACCACAGGTCCAGAGTTCGACCCTGCGACTGGGCAAGGTCGACTCATGCCTTTCATCCCTTGAGTGGGTCGATAAAATGAGGACCAAGCATGCTTGGGAACTAACTCTGGTGGTCCCGCGTCAGATATACCACCTGACCGAGACATATGATGTATGGCTCACCAAGCCCACGGTTAAGAAAGAGGAGATGGACACCGCAGGTTTCGGTCAACAGTGCTGAAAAGCAATTCGGACTATTGAGCCATGAGTTAGTTTCGTTAATCATAAGTTGCTTTTGAATATGCTTAATGTATAGTAACGATTACAGATGTGAGTAAAATACCAAAGTTTACGGAATCGGGGTTTCAATTACCTTTTTCTATTTACTCTAGGTCAGAGGTAGCCAGATCAAAACAATCCGAGGGCCACTGTACCATCCGATGGAAAAATTAATTTTAGCATTATCAGAATTTATATATGTTTTAAAAGAAATACGAGCACTTCTAAACGCAACTTTGTAAAATCAAACATTTTTAAAATTGATAACTTCAGAGTAGCAATTTTGAAACGCACATTTTTAAATATATCTGATTTTTCGATGGTATATAATTTATTTAAAAAAAACCAAAAAAAATCTCTTTTCTTAACAAAATAAAATATAGTCTGATTAACAATAAATTATTTAAATTTCAAAACAAAACATAAAATTGGTTTTCTTTATAATCAAAAAGTAGAAAAAATCTAATGTGATATGCTTGCATATATGCACTTGATGCAACAAGGAGAGTGAAATCAACGCCGATTTCCTTGGAGTGAATGCGTCACATGTTGGAAAAGGCATACTTAAGTGCTGTCGAACATGGAACAAGTGAGTAAAGAATTTCGTTTTACAAAAATATATTATTTTTCAATTATTTTAGGGCCATTGGCTGGTAAAATCTCCTGCTGGACTGGATACTGTCCGCGGACCACTTTTTCGCCATCCCTACTTCGGGTAGTGGATTAAAAAATTTTATACCGGAATTTTCACTTAAATTGTCTGACTAAACATAAAAAAAAGGATTTTTCAAGATAACTTTGGATATTCTGATCATAGGAATAGAATGCTTTTCAAGAACTGGAAATTAATGCTGTTCATAGATTTCTTCATACTGATTCGTTTTACGACTCATTTTACTGTTTTAAAAAAAAAATCTTTAATGTAAAAGCATTGTTAGAAAAAAAATATTGTTCCACTTAGGACCACTTCAGTTCCACGTCCACTTCAGTTCTTAAGTGATGTCTATCAGTTATTGCATAACTCACTCCCATATATTGCAAAACTTTCGAACCACCTCTGTAATATTACAAGCACCCAGGACATCTATTCTCGGTTAAACACCATAATAAAATATTAAATACTAAATAATTTAGCATTCTCCCAATAGTGAAGTAACCGTTTATAAAGTCACTTTAAAAAATTCCTTATGTTTCATACATTTCTAATGGATATCTTTAATTCCGTCCGTAAGCAAGAAATCACTGCCTTCCGAAATGCTTAACCCTTCAGCGGGAGCGCCAAATCTTGGAACACCAGCAGGCGCACGTGGCACGAAGTGCAACGTGTTTTTTCAACCTTCATTATTCCTTTTGTAATAAACTTTGATTTTTCAAATTGAAAATAATAATTCTGCGTTTTAGGACAAGATATAAAATGTTGATAATATTGAGATATATTTATAAAATTAAAGACCAAAGAATGTAGATACAATCGTCTTATTTCAAAACTTTCCGGTTTATTGGATCTAAGGACAACTTGCGAATTGATTCCTATTATGTTCAAAAATCTAAAAATCAATGCCATAACAAACACTCGAAGTAACATAAAATGAAGAACCTCTTTGGCTATAATTAACCCGGGAAGTCGTGGCGGTACCGTTTGGTACCAGCAATCACTACTTCAAAAATACCTCTTCTTTTTGGGAAAAACTTAACGTTCTGATGTTTAGTTAATAGAAGGCACCACTAGGCAGTCTAAAGAAGAAATTAAAACAGTCAGATGAAGTAGTTAAGCACGTGTCTATGCTATTAGTCTCAAGAAAGTTTAGCTTCTTGAAAAGAAGCGAAAAAATGGCTCGTCGTCAAAAGTAAGTACATTTTATAGATATTTAAAATTTTTAAGTGAGTTGATGAAATGTGTATTTGTATTTATATTTGTATGATCTTTTGGTAGGCAACATTTAAAAAAAAATCTGTCTTATTATATACGAAATTTTTTTTTCTCAAATTTGGCGGTACCGTATGGTAACCGCTAGGCTTTCATGTTAGCTTTTCATAAGTTATTTAGAAACTGTGTATTTATTCCTTTTACTCATGTTTCTGTGACTTAAAAAATAGATAATTTTTTTCTTTCTTTTGAAGTAACAGGTATATTTGTTTTTTACATTTTTAAAATTAATTGACGTATTTTTATTATTTTATTATATAATAATAATAATAATAATATAATAATAATTGTCATTATTATTATTATTATTATTACGTTATATATATATATATATATATATATATATATATATATATATATATATATATATATATATATCCTTTTTTTCCTGAGTATTATTATATCAATGAAAGCTTGTTGTAGTCAAACTTACAAACCAATTTGAGGGACATTTAATACATATAATTTTTTTCTAGACATTTAACACTTGAAGAGGCACTTCAACTGTTTGATGAACTAGATTCTCATGATATTGAAGAAATTTATATTGAGCCCCCAAATGCTGCTGAAATCACTGACGAAGATTCTGCAGAGGAAGATGAAGGAGGTCTTACAGACAATTTGTCCGGTAACCAGTTACGGGCAAATGCCGAAATAAGAATGAAAGTACAAAAAAATTGCGGCGATATTGAAATCTCAGATTCCGAAGAAGAATTAGACACTTCCAAGACAATAACTGATGGGCCTCCAAGTGCAAAGAAACAGCGGTAGAATAAAAGATCAAATTTTTCAAATAAAAGAATATGGGTTAATAAAAATATAAAAGATTTTAATTCATTTTTCCCACGAGCAGATTATTCAGGGTTTCGTTCAAACTGACCACTTGGAATGTTTGAAATGTTTTTTGATGATGATATAATCTCACTTTTAACATCAGCAATAACAAAGTATGCTTTATTTACAAATAATGCTGATCCTCAAGTGACACCTGAAGAAATAAAATTTTTCATTGGAATTCTTATTCAATGGAATTCAATGGAATTCTTATTCATTGGAATTCTTATTAGTTAGCTGTTTCATTATTTTTATACAAAAATGTAACTTTATTTGAATATGTAATAAAAAATTTATGTGGGAATTAAAATGTAATCTGTTCTTCATAAAAATTGCTTTTGTTTCTTTAAAAAAAAGAATTTTCAAAAAAAAGGTGATTTGATAGTGTAAGAGCCTAGCGGTACCATATGGTACCAGCAGTTTCTGACTAAAATAATTTAATTTTTTTAAAGCATTTTATATTATCCTAAGGAAGGCAATAAACATATACTAAAGATTAATAGTCAATCTGAGAAAAAAAATTTATTCACGCTTTGCCGGGTTAAAAGAAATACATAGCGTATTATACAAAGTTTATTTGTTTATTTTATTCATTGAATGATTGCAGAGTCTCGGGTTTTAAAACTCAATATAATGTTATGTAAAATATCAATTAAAAACATCTATATTTTTCATATTTAATATTTGATAACACCGTATAATATGTTTAAAATTTCCTAGGAAAAAATTTCTTCTTATTGTGAATATATTGCCAAACGTCTGTTTAAGGATTTATACTTCACGCTTCATTTTTAATCCTTACTGGAAGTGTAATGTAGTACTTATATAACATTTTTACAAAGTTGTGATCATTCAGTTCACTACCATAGAATTCTAATGTCCCTAGAACCCGTTATAGTGTCAAGACATTTCTTTTTATACTATATAAGTCTCAGATATCCCATCGTTTTAATCCATTTTAATTAAGTTGAAAATTTCCCCGATTGCTTGCAATGCCGTGTCATTTCACAAATGCAAAACTATGACTCAGAATAAATTGGCAGAAATAGCGATATTCCTCGAATAATTCTGAGCTATCCCCATTTACCGTATAGAAGTATAAAAGTAGATGGATAGTCCAATGAATGTGCTATCAGGTTGTATCTTTGAATGATTGAAACTTTAAAATATACTGCCAGAAACTTGCTGTGTTTGCTTGAAATTTTCTCTGACTAATTAGCTTTTCATATTCTAAAGTTTTTACAATTTTTCACTTTCTCTTCGTTACTAAAATTTATGTAATGCAGTTTAACGTTTTATCTAAAATTTTAATAAACTGATACTTTACACAAGATTTGATTTATCACATTAAACGAATACTTCCATGGAAAAGAATGTATCGCATAGGACTTTGGTCAAAAACTGTATAAAAGTCTTTCAATACAGGGGGCTTATAAAAAAAACACAGTTCACAGATTCCTGATCACATGGAATAGTGCATGGAAAATTGATGCTACTTGACATTTTTAGGGTGGATCTTCATTTCAGTTGATTCCAGAGATTCACTGTAGCTTTTCCAAGTATTCTAAAATTACTGCAATTTTTCACTTTCCTTGTGATCACTGAAATTATCTAAAGAAGAATCGATTTTTTTTTTTTACACTTAACTGATACTTCAGCCAAGTGTTAATTCAGTGCATTAACCTTTTCCTTACGGGGTGGGATAGCATGTATCTCAAGAATAATGGCCCAAGAATGAAAAAAAAAAATATATATATATTATATATATATATATATATATATATATATATATATATATATATATATATATATAAATATATATATAATATATATATATATAATATATATATATAATATATATAATATATATAATATATATATATAATATATATAAATATATATATATAAATATATATAATATATATATATATATATATATATATATATATATATATATATATATATATATATATATATATATATATATATATATATATATATTCATTCTTCGGCTGTTATTCTTGGGGTACAAGCTATCCCACCCTGTAACGAAAAGGTTAAACAAATATTTCGATGGAACAGAATGTTATTGTATAGGAAATTTTTGTAAAATGACATAAAATTCTTTCAAAACATTTTATTTGCAAAAAGCACAGTTCACAATTTCCTGATCACATGGGAGTTTTCATGGACGAATGATGCTTTTTGAAATTTGTAGGGCGTATCTTTATTTCGGTTGATTCCAGAGACTCATTATATCCTTTCCAATGATACCAGTTTACTCCGTCAGCATAACTCTCATGTTTTCCCCTGTGGTTCAGCCCATTGAGACCGGAATAGTGGCAATTATTATACCACCATGCTCCTTTATATTCCTGAGCACAATGTTTCTCCCAGTTGTCATTGTCTCGGTCTTTGGTAGAAAATTTACGTTTGTTAAGATCCGACAGAGAGTCACCTGAAATGGGAAAAATATTGAATTTTCAAATTTTTATAAACCACTGGGCATGCGATTGTAAGGTTTGTATAGGAACTTGTTTGTATAAAAATGTATCTTGATTTTTAAAAACACCTTTTTAATTTTAAGCAATTGTATTATGTGTTAAATACATGCAGATAGTAAAAATTTAAAGAAACAAATGTTAGTGGAAACCAATGAGTACACAAAAATAAAGTTTAAATTTATGTGCTTGAGTAAAACAAAAATATGTTGTAAACCCCGATAATAGAGTCACCTGATATGTAAGACACTACTGTTATGTTTCGTACATTTCGTGATATGGATAAAAAAATTTGAGAATTCGTATACTACAGCCATATTAACTTAAAGAACAAAAATTAAACATTGCTTTTTCATTAATAACGGATATTTTCTAATTTAATTAATTACATTACGTGTTAAAATGCATTGTTAAAAATAGAATAAAACTAGAGGTCATAAAAGATAGCTGTAAAATTTCAGCAGTCTAGCCACGTGTGTACACCAATGGTAGTATAAAAGCATATATTGAATCTTCTTTTGCTTGAAGTTTGATGATTTGCTTTCAAATGTTTGAGTGGGCGGATACTAAAATGGCATTTTCCTCTAAAAAGTTAAACATTGTATTTTTATTCAATCAATTTTTTTTTTAATTTACGCAGTGCTATCATAAAATAAAAATAACTGAAGTTGGTAAAAAAGCTTAAATAAATGGCCACACATAGGTAGTATGTAACAGAAGTTTCCAATTTCAACAGCGTTTAGAGTCAATTTGGACTGTCTATATCAGTGGTTGTCAAACACTGCAGTGTGCGCCCCCAGGGAGGCATGAGAAATTGGAAAGGGGGCGGAGGGTTAGCAAAAAAGATGAAATAAATGTCCCCAAATAAGTATGTAAGAGGAGAGGTAATTTAAAAATTGCTTAGAGACTATCCAGCCATTTGGAACTGTCTAAATCATTGGTTCACTACCATTGTCTACATCAGGGATCTACATCAGAGGAACGTGTGTAGAATGCATTTTATAGAGTTACTTACAATTCCTGATGTCATGTAATGAGGTAGGGGGGGATTGACATAAAATAGTTGAGATTCCTTAGTCTACATACTTAGAAGTCTCAGAAACATAAAAAAATATTATATTTGATGTGTAAATTAAATTAGAAAAGGCGTTTATTTTAAGTTTAAAAAAACTATCCAATTTTTAGAGTAGTTTGTATTTCGGAAATATTAAATAGTTTTATTACGCTCAATAATTAATTTTCTTTATTATTTAGCTAAATCTTCCGAATCCCTCTTATACTGACGTTATTGCAGTTCGTAGCATTTCAGTTAAAGGATGATTTGACAAAATTATGCATTTTTCTATGAACTTAATGTAGAACACAACGCATCTTTAACTTGAACGTCAAATGGCGGTTATTCGACATGGCGCTAATTTTGATTTTATGCATTTTCATTCTCACACAAACTTGTAAAAAGAGTCTCTAAGATAAAGAATCGCATGCACTTTAGGAAATCTAATTTAGCCTAACCTAGTATATAAACTACACACTGTACTGAATAATAACCTTAAACTTTCAGCAATAGGAATAAGAATTTACTCTCTTACTAAAGAGCATAAAGCTTTTTATTGATTACTATTTGGTGATAAATATCAATAAGTATGAGATTACAGTAACTAAATTCATATTATGCTTTAAATAAAGAAACATGCGTGAATTTAACACATGGAATTTTCTATTTTAGTAAGCTGAATCAAATGATTTTTAAGAAATTCCCATGCAAAATGGACATAAGAAATATCGCACAAATATTATGTAACAATTGATATGAAACGATTGATATAAACCAAAAAAATGCTACATGATGTTTGAAGCTTTATCAATCTGACTTTAGATGTTCATGACTCATTCAAAAACTTATAACACTAAAAAAAATACAACTCTAAAATAAACTGGAAATGGACTTCTAATAAATACTTGAAATTAAAAGTAACTCTCTTTTTATTTAGCTGCCAGGTAACGCACAGTATGGAGTGGTTCTACCAGAACACGTGACGTGGAAAGTTTTCTGTTTGGATGAGGGTTTTATCATTGATGGGAGTGATAGTGAAAACTGCTTTTTGAGTGAAATTATCAGTTCTAAATGCTTGAAACTCCTTGTGATTTGGTGATTTTGCCACAAATAATCACGGCGGGTCCGTAAGTGTACGTTGCCACTTTCTAACACAGAAAAACTTTGATAATGTAAAAGCTAAAGGAGTAGAAAATCTGTGGGGGAAAAACACCCTCGCTGGAAATAAACATGGAAAGGGAACATAGTAAACTGTCAACTAACCGAGAAAACAGAATGAAATAGCCTAAATGCAGAATAAAAGGAAAATGGATATCATAGCCAAATATTCGGAATAAAAATAAAAATTTAAAAAAAAGTAAATAAATAATTTTAAAGATAAACCATTTAATTCATAATAGAATTTCAAGAAATTTAAATGTAAGAAAGAAGTATTACAGTAAATATTCAAGATAAAATTGCCTACGACGTGAAATAAACTTTACAAAATATTAAATAATCTTCAATCAAAATTACCAGTTAAAAATGCCATATTATTTTATGTGAAAATTTATTTAAGAACTAAAATACTAGTGTTGGAATTATTTGAATTTACATGTTTCACTCAAATTCATAATTTTTTTGATACATTTCAAATGAAAAACGACATTTCTCAGACGTATATAAATTGAAACAATTTTAAAAAAAAAATTCTCGAAAAAATTATAGTTATATCCAGAATAAATATGCAGCCAGAGGTTTATTTAATAAAATCGTACATCTTTCCTGTTTCCGAATGAGTTTTTTTTCCCAAACAATAATAAAGCACTAACATTTAAGATGTACTCTTACCTGCATCACCCGAATAGTCACAGACATGCAGCTTGTAGTGCTCATTTTCATCGTCAATCCGGAACGTGGTGTATTCGGCGTATCTAGTATGATTCGAAACGTCCTTCAGGTCAAATCTCACGGAATAAATGTTTTGGTTTGTCAAGGCATATATATCATCGTTTCCTAAGCATCGGAAAAAAATAAGGGAAAATTGGTAGTTTAAAAAAAAATTCTTATTTATTTTCACCTCTAGAAGAATAATACGCTGAAATGTTTCGACTCGAGTTAATAATATCCCGTCGTTACCATAAAAAAGTTTTTGACAAGAAATTTAGATAAAAAAAATTATTATCTAATCTGAATAATGTAACCTAATAATATGGAAAGGTGTAGAACTCATATACAATTTTTTTAAAATGTTATAAAATAGTAATTATTCAAATAAATCATTTACGTTCAATTGAATTTTTCCCCACCATTAAAAAGAAATTTGATGAATTAACAGATATTACCCATAAAACTTAATCAAATGAGATTAAATCATTTATCATTCTAACACTGTACATGTTTCTCTGTCTATCAACATTTATATATATATATATATATATATATATATATATATATATATGAGTAATTACGGGGGACTGGGACGTCAAATACCTTCAAAAAATTTATTTTTGAATTTGTGGCTTAAAAAATAGAGCAGATTCTACAGATTACAAAAATATATAATTTATGTACTTTTTGACACTCTAACAACAATTATTAGCAACTTAAAAATGTAAACATACATTTAAATCCCATATAATGGGAAAGTTTTTTTTGCGTTTTTTCTCAAAATATGATTTTTTCATGTAATGGTACACTTTCTGCAAAATCTGTTGCAAGTACATCTCTGAAATTTTAAAAGTCAATAGAATAAGTGCTGTTGTATCAATATGACCTATTTTTTATTTTTAAACCTTAAGATATTTTTGTAAATGGTGAAAATGTATGACAAAAATATGCAAATTTCTGATAAGTGAAATTTAAAATTTTTTAAAATTTTTTTAAAAAAGTGTAACAAAGACTTAAATGGGTTCACTATATAAAATAAACTGTGTATAATCATCACACAAGATTTCAAAGTAAGATTTTCACTAAATTTTTGAAAAAGTGTTACAAAGTGAATACCTCAAAAATTCAGGGGGAAAAGTATTTTTGTTTATATTGTTATTTAAATTTACTTTTCAATCCAAAAATAAATTTTTTTTATCTTAAAATATTCATAAAGGTCTTACTAAATTAACATAAAAAAATCATAATGATACATGCATATTTGTATAAGATATGGGCTTTAAAAGAATAGCCCAAATTTCCAACTTCTTAGTTGTCGAAGACGTCCCAGTCCCCTTAAGGGATAGAAACAGTATAAAAATAACATTACTAAACGACACCGAAGAACTAAATTTGAAACATATTTTGTTATACGATTTACATTAAATTTCGGATTAAAAAGAAGTAAGAAATTAAAAATAAATTTTAAGAAGTAAAATGGATCATCTTTCAAACGAATATCCAAGTACACGAAAACGATGTCATCAACGTCTTCTAAAGGGATAAATTTTTACATATTTTGGAATGTATATCCATCACTAAATTTAAACAAAATTTCAAATGTATTCTATAATAAGTGATTTTACAAGTACTCTTTACTTCTGTAACATTTGTCTTACGGCAGTTTTGTGATTTTTTTTTCATTTTCACCTTCCCCTGTACACTTACACATACACACAACCTAGCGATGTCCTTTGAAATACAATTTTAGAAAGACAAAACATGCATCAAACTTACAAAATCTTTATTTTAACGAAAAAGTATTATTCTATTGAAGCATTTTTTGGGATAAATTATATCAGTAATACTATAAAGCAGCACTTCTTATTAACTTCTTTTCTGCAAGCAATATTTTTTTACAACAATTATTGTTCTCGAAATATTTTGTTTCATCAGAATTGCAAAACGCTAATATTTAGATAAAATGTGGATATGTGGAAGAAAAGAAAATTATAATTGTGCTTCTTTTTTTAAGTTTAGATTGCATGAAAAATAATAACAAATCATACAATACCTAACCAAAACTCCTTTTCTATGTCTCCAAATCCTTCTTTGTAGCTTTTCCAATCTTTGAAAAAATAATCTATAGGATTCTGAAAGTTTCCTCTTCTCTGTATCAACTTAAAATACAATTCGTCATTTAACACATAATACAATTTGTGTGAGAATGTTAAAATGAATTTTACTTTGTTATTAACGAAATACATTTTTTTGTAACAGCAAAACTCTCAGTTTTTTTTATTGTTTTAATATCATAGAAGATGAACAAGAAACACTCATTTGTTATTTTTCATATTACTTTCTATTACTACTAAAGACGTAATTACTACTAAAGACGAAATGTATGGAACCGTTTCAATATTCATGTCATTATTCATTAACGGGTAGAAATGAAAATTGTTTGCAGATATATGAAAAAGTATGTAATTTAAAGCGTTTTTTTGATAAAGACAGAAAAATGAATCGCAGGATATGAAATAAATTTTCGCAGAATATGAAATAAATTTTCTTAAAATTTTGTCTTGGGTTACGGAGTTTTAGGATAAGTTAGTGATAGGTTTTTTTATAGATTTCAGTTCATGAATGATTCATATTAATTCTCATTCAAACCAATTCGTCATCTAATAAATGGACCCTTTTCAAAGGCATTTTAATTAAATTTTGGGAATTGATAACATGGTCTTTTGTATCTGAGCCGAGTTTGAACTAATGAAATATGTTGAGGTAAGCTGACGGCGAATCTACGATGACAAAATGTGTTGTAGCAACTAATGCGGAATAATAAATTAAGTACAACACAATAATTTTAGAAAAACTAAAAAATCTATTTAAAACTAAGGCTTTCTTTTGGTTAAAAATTTGAAATAGATTGAGCACTTTGTATCCTATAAAGGTGTGATGAACCAAATTCGGACATTTTAGGACTTATAATAATAATAAATTATCGGTATGGCCACTGCTCAAACTTCAAAATTTTTAAAAAATTCTGCGAGCTGTTCTTCGGTTTCAATATTTGCGATTTGTTCGCCAGGCAAAGATGACGATGCTATGCATCTTTTTGGTTTTACGCCAAACACGGATTCAGAACGAATTTTGCGCATTCCTTGATAGTATGTAGTGTTCTTGGCAAATTGATAAAAGGGCAACCCATCTGACCATTTATTTGTATCGTTATCGTTCATCCATGTATTTAACATATTCTGTATATCCTGATTTGCTCTTTCAGCTGAGTCTTGTGTTTTGACTATGACGAGGCTTTCCTTGAACTATCTAAACAACTTTTCACATAGCTCATAGTTCGGACATGACTTGATTTTTGAATTCCCTACCATTGTCTGAATGCAATATAGCTGAACACGAAAGGTTAAAAATATTTGAAGGTGATACGCTACTTCTTCAGCTGTCTTCGTTTTCATGGGTCATCGCTCGAAAAACTTAGCTAAATGATCTTGATACATCATTATGAACATAAATTCGCCATTCCCATGTGACTGAAGGTCTATCAGATCGACATGACGTCTTGAGTTTAATTCCGAAATTACCGTTGGTTTCACAACAATACCTTTAAACAAATTTAAAACAACATTATAACTTCATACGTAATATATTTGTATTTATCTTGGATTTAAGCATACGTGATCTTCCTCCATGGCCTATTCTGGTGTGAGTTTCAGAGAGTATATTGACAATTCATCATTGGTAACATAATGCTATATATTTATTTCTCCTGGCTTTAATTGCACAATAAATTTCTCTTAATGATTAATTTTTAAAACGCCAAAACGTATTAATTGTCCATAATGCAAAGGTGTGGAGCACTTAGTTTTAGCAGAAATCACTTCAGAAATTACTTTAGAGTCTTTTTCTTGCGAAAAATAAAAGCAAATGGGTCAATCTATTTCAAATCACCAAATTTGGCAAGGTAAAAAGTTGCTCGACATTTTTAATTTTCCCAATTTTTTAACCAAGTTTTCTTCGTGGATTTATGAGTTTTAAAAACATGGTTAAACATGTTTTGACCTTACAATTTTTTTTTGAGTGGCCATTTTTAACCAGCTACGGAGTCATTTTTTGGTGTAAAACGTGTTTTACGGAAAATGCTGTAGCTGCTTTATTTTAATACCTATCACTATGAATAAAAAACTAAAATGTTCAGCATAAAATTGTCTACATTTCAGGTTATTAGAAAACTTCTTTAGACTTAATTATCTAGACCAAAAAATGTTTATAAACGTTAGAAATAAAGGGTCAAACACCACATTTCGCTACCCTTGTTTTTTAGGAAGGAAATCAGACTCACCTTAAATATTTTTTTCTTGCACAACTCTCTCATAGGACTACTTCTTGTAAAAATTTCAATCTTGAAAACCTTTTTTTTTTTTTTTCGTACAGCTTACCAAAAACCGTGATAAGCCTGTTTTGGCATTTTTCACTAATTAATATCCCAAAAAGGACTGCGTAAAAAATTCTAAAAACTTAGGATAATAAACATGTTTGTAATATAATGATACCATATAAATTTTATGAGTGATATTTAACTGGTTTTAGAGTGGTAAAGCATTAAATTTGTGAAAAAAAATGTGCTATTTTTTTCTGATGAGAGAAACTGATGAGAGAAAGGGCAAAACTAAACACCAATTACTTGACTTTGTTAGACTTCTTTGTGTGTAACATTGAGAGTGAAACCTGCATGCTGAATAAGTGCTTGGAATGTGCTGGACCAGAAGTACTTCCTGAAGTCTTAATGAATGATATTGATAACTTGCGTGGTGAAATAAATTTCAAACAGTGGGTGAAGACAGGTAGAGCTGATCTTATCACACAATTTTTACCTAGTGATCAATTTCTATAAACTCTTGTGGAAAAACTGATTTCATAAAAATCACATCATTTTATATCAAAGGTCCTAGCTCAACACTTTGGAGAACTGAAAGAGAATCTTACAGATTTTGAATGTATATTTATGAGAGACTTCTCAGAGAATTATGTTTTTATGGTCCAAGATGAAATTCAAAGCTTCCATTGGACGAATACACAGGCTACACTACATCTTTTTGTTTGTTATTGTAAGAAACAATGAAATCTACTGAAAAAAGTTTTTGTATTATTAGTGACCAACTTATACACGTTAAAACCACTGTGTATACATTTCAACAACATGTTGCACATGAGGTGAATAATGTTGTATCTAGAATACAGATAATTATTTAATTTAGTAATGGTGCAAGCAGTCACTACAAAAACAAAAAGAATTTCATCAATGTTTGCCAACACAAACACGATTTTGGCATAGTAGCAGAATGGGACTTTTTTTGCCACATAGCACGGAAAAAATTCTCGTGGTGGTATAAGTGGAACCACGAAACGGGAAGTAACAAGGGCCAGCCTTCAAAGACCTTACAGTAATCAAATACGCACACCACAAAATACGTTTATGTTTTTTTAGCGGAAATATTAGGGATGAATTTGATTTTTAGCTAAACAGAGGAAATAATGCAAGAGAATCTTTATTTAAAAAGAAGATTTGAATGCTGTATACCGATCCCAGGAACTCGAGGTTATCATTCGTATGTACCCATAAGTGAAAATCAAATTAGGTGCTATACTACTTTGAAATGCCACAGATTTGATGATTTCAAAACCTCAATCGAGTTTACAAAAACCTCATCCTTTGACGAAAACGACAGCATGGCATTCATTTATGAATGGGGGATAGGTAAAGTTAAAGATAAAAGTGGAGAAGACAATGACATTTTAGTACCCTTTTTTCATTCATCAGGACATGCAACTACATTTGAGTTATAAAAAAAAATTATAATGTTTGGGTTGCTGTCACTAAAGTCCTATGCAAATTGACATGGATTGAATTGACAACTATTTCTGAACGAACATTCATATCTTAGGAAAGATATGCAATGAAATTTCCGCACTGTTAATATTGTAAATAGATTTTAAAATGCAAAAAAATAAGTAAATAAAAGAAGACATTAACATATTTTTATAAACAATTTTTAAGTAAATGAACAGAATAAAATCATACTACTATTTTTAATACTTTCTATGTTGATGTTCTTTTAATTGCAATAAAACATAAGGGATACAATTTATTCATGTAGATTTTAGTATTTTAAGATTAAAGAACCATTCTGGATATTTAAAAAAAAATAGAAAGCATCATATACAGAAAAGTTAAAACTTCCTTTCTCTGAACTGAAGGGAAATAAACAGAGATTTTGTGCATATTTAGTGAACTGTAATTCAAAAACTAGTTAAGTATCACTCATAAAAATTATATGGTAGCTTTATAATACAAAAATGTTTATTATCCTAAATTTTTAGAATTTTTTACTCGGTTCCTTTTGAAATATTGAATAGTGAAAATTGCCCAAAACAGTCTTAACACGGTTTTTGATAAGCTGTAGGAAAAAAAAAAAAAAAAAAAACGCTTTCAAGATTGAAATTTTTACAACAAGCAGCTCCATGAGAGATTTCTTCAGAAAAAATATTTAAGGTGAGTCTGATTTCCTTCATAAGAAATAAGGGTATTGAAATATGGTGTTTCACCTTCTATTTCTAACATTTTGAAACATTTTTTTGGCCTAGATCCTTAAATCTAATGAAATTCTCTAATAATCTAAAATGTAGAAAATTTTGTGCTGAAAATTTTAGTTTTCTATACATCTTGATAGGTATAAAAATAAAGTAGTTATAGCATTTTCCGTGGAACACCATTTTCACCAAAAAATGACTCCAAAGCTAAATAAAAATGACCTCCCAACAAAATTATAAGGTCAAAAAAATTTTCAATCATGTTTTTAATCTCATTATACCATGAAGAAAACTTGGATAAAAAATTAGGAAAATTAAAAATGTCGAGCAATACCCCCTTGGTTATTTGAAATGGATTGAACCAAATGTCTTCTTGTTTACTCCCCATATATATATATATATATATATATATATATATATATATATATATATATATATATATATATAGTGGTACCTCGACTTACTAGTTTAATTCGTTCCATGACTTAGCTCGTAACTCGAAATACTCGTATCTCGAATCAATTTTCAACATAGAAATGCCATTAATTCGTTCCGGGCTCCCCCAAAACACCGCAATTTGTTTGTTACATGTTTTTAAACAAGAAAAATGGGCTTATGAACAACGGACATTGTATAAAAACGCAATAATGTAGAATGTACTGCAATAAATTTGATTTATTAAGTATAATGTACAACATTTTCCTTGGAGATTTGACTTGAAAATGCTGATGGAAGAGGAGGAGAAAGGCTGAACTAAAAAATTAAATCTTATTCGTTGATTTTTGATCTTTTCGCCCCGCTTTCCTGACTTTCGCTTTTATTACCAGCTACTCTATTAAAGTGAACGAGTGAGACACGGAAGCTGGGCAACATCGTTCACTGTGGCTGTAATGTCCAGATTCTTCTTTCTGAGAATCCGAAGAACGTTTTCTCAGAATCCAAACTTTCGGTTTAAGACTGACGTCTGTGAAGTTGGCCCCCCGACATTGAGATATCCAAATTTTGAAAACGGCATTCGTTTGAGCGTCGTTTGAGCGTGTTTGAGCGCCAAAAATTTTCGTTTGAGCGCAATTTTTAAAAAAGTTATGAGCATTTCATTTTTTGGCGGGAAAAACACCTAGCCCCCCCGACATTGAGATATTTAAATTTTGAAAACGGCATTCGTTTGAGCGTCGTTTGAGCGTGTTTGAGCGCCAAAAATTTTCGTTTGAGCGCAATTTTTAAAAAAGTTATGAGCATTTCATTTTTTGGGGGGAAAAACACCTAGCCCCCCCGACATTGAGATATTTAAATTCTGAAAACGGCATTCGTTTGAGCGTCGTTTGAGCGTGTTTGAGCGCCATTTTTAAAAAAGTTATCAGCATTTCATTTTTTGGCGGGAAAATCACCTAGCCCCCCCGACATTGAGATATTTAAATTCTGAAAACGGTATTCGTTTGAGCGTCGTTTGAGCGTGTTTGAGCGCCAAAAATTTTCGTTTGAGCGCCATATTTAAAAGAGTTATGAGCATTTCATTTTTTGGGGGGAAAACACCTAGCCCCCCCGACATTGAGATATTTAAATTCTGAAAACGGCATTCGTTTGAGCGTCGTTTGAGCGTGTTTGAGCGCCATTTTTAAAAAAGTTATGAGCATTTCATTTTTTGGCGGGAAAATCACCTAGCCCCCCCGACATTGAGATATTTAAATTCTGAAAACGGCATTCATTTGAGCGTCGTTTGAGCGTGTTTGAGCGCCAAAAATTTTCGTTTGAGCGCCATTTTTAAAAGAGTTATGAACATTTCATTTTTTGGCGGGAAAAACACCTAGCCCCCCCGACATTGAGATATTTAAATTTTGAAAACGGCATTCGTTTGAGCGTCGTTTGAGCGTGTTTGAGCGCCAAAAATTTTCGTTTGAGCGCCATTTTTAAAAGAGTTATGAGCATTTCATTTTTGGGCGGGAAAAACACCTAGCCCTCCCCTCCCCTCAAATTGAGATATTCAGAGAACGGGAAAAACAGAGCGGCATGAAATTTCGTGTCGGGGAAATGGCGAAAAAAAGAGGGGGGGGAAATTTGATGTCTGCGAAACGGAAGGGACACCTCCAAATATGGCGGGTCCCATGGATAAGACATTGAAAGAGGCGCCAAAATGAGGCAGAGTAAAAATACGAAATTATCAACAAATAACGATAAAATATAATAGTAACTAATAATAGCAAATAGTTTCAAACTAGTTGATATAGTTTAGGCTTCAGACAACAGTGTTTAATGCATTTATGAAATTTTTCAATACATTCAAAAATCCATTGATTCGTTCTTAATATTTCTTATACTTTAAAAAAGATGAACTTGAAAGAAAGTTTTCGTATTTCTGTCCTGTATATATTTACTTACCTTTTTCTTTTTTCCTATATATATACCTAAAACTAAATACCCGTGCTTCACAACAGAATACATTACTACCACCAATCACGTAATCGGGTTCCATTAATTTAAATTAACTTCAGTAGTAAAGTGTTGTCATTTCTTTTGAGGAGTTAACCCTATAATTTAATGACGATCCAACATTAAATAAGGGTTTTTAGATTTATATTTATTTCTTAATTTTGGGGGCCTTATGACCCTTCTGGATTTTTTAGCTTTCTTAGTACCTAGGGCCTAAGAGATATTCAAATTTTGAGAACGGCATTCGTTTGAGCGTGTTTGAGCGCCAAAAATTTTCGTTTGAGTGCCATTTGTAAAAGAGTTACGAGCATTTTAATTTTTAGCGGGCAAAAACTCCTAGCCCCCCCCCCCCCCCCAACATTGAGATATTCGATTTTTGAAAACGGCATTCGTTTGAGCGTGTTTGAGCTATATTTGCTGTCAACATAATCTTAAAATTGGAAACGTTTTAACGATCAACTAACTATTGGAACCATTTGTTTTTAATTACCTGACTTCAATGTGGAATATTTTAATTACCCAGTGGCGTAGCGAGAGGGGGGCAAGGTGGTCTATCATGCCCCGGGCGCCACTTGCAGAGGGGCGCCAAATGCAACCTAAGACCATTGGACCCTTTGGTCCCCAAGACCACGAGGGGCGCCAAAAAGGTAATGTGCTCCGGGCGCCAGTTATGCTCGCTACGCCACTGTAATTACCATATTTAACTTTTTACGATAATTCATGATATGCAACTTATGCAAACTCTTAATAATTCTATTATAATGTTAATATTTTGCTCCATTCTATACGAGAAACAAAACATTTTATTTATTGTATATTATAATTCTGAAATTGGGATTCTTAATGCAGTTATATTTTATTGTAGTATTCAAGTGTGCATCAAGTTTTATACTTAATTTTTGTAAATACATATTTTGAGTGTCACGGCAATCACAGTTTTATTTTTCTAATCATTTATGTGCGTATAGCACTTTCATAATGTGTTTATAAAGTAGAGATGGTTACGATTATTGTTTTTGTGTTTTAAGCAATTTATTTATGTATATATATTCAGAATTGGTTATGAGGAATTTTGTAAATTGATGCATTTCAGCACTGCTGATAGTCAGTCATTTTTGTTCAAAAGTGGCTAATTTATTTTACATTAATCATCTTCTATCTTAAATTGTAATATTTTTATATTTATATATTTTAGGTAAATAAAGTTAATATTTTGACATTTGTATAGTTTAGATTCATAAATCTAATAGTTCGATATGTATATGTAACGAAGGAAAAAATATAATTTTAAAATCCAAAATATACCATAAGATTTCTGGTCAAACATTGTATAAGATAACTATGTGACTACAATCAGTTGCTAAATAAAAATAGTCGATATAAGAAAAGAAATGTATTCAACAGAATATTGCGATAAACTTACCGGCGTTTATATAGTGTTTAGAAAAGGTACAGTTAACTAGACGTCACTGGCACTACATTTATGGTCTGGCAGACAGTTTGACATATCCTTCCTCATTAAAATAATCTTTGCTTTTACCATATTTACAATAATTGTGTTACAGTGTTAGAAAGTTGCAAAAGTTCAAATTATGGAAGTGCATCAAGCAATTGCATTACGTAGTTGAAAGTAATTTACAGCTGACAGAATTCTTGCCGTAATTTTACTGCTCCTATATTTTTCTTGATGTATTTATTGGAATTTGAAGATTTAAAAAGTCCTTGGGTAGCGTTTTTCATTCTCTATATAAAAAATACTTTTAGCCCGGACACCCTGTATATAAAATCCAAATACCACTCACTCACTGATCACCGTATCTCTCGAACCATGAGTTCTAGGAAGTTGAAAATTTGTATAGTGGATGCACTTCCGCTCTCCCTAACAATAACATTTAAGAAATATTTTTTAAAAAATCTACACTTTTAGTATGTGAAAAGGGACCCTCAAAATTAAACACGGACTGACTGATCACTGTATCTCTGGAACCATAAGACCTAAGAAGCGGAAATTTTGCATAGTGGCTCATCTAAAGCCCTAGGTACTAAGAAAGCTAAAAAATCCAGAAGGGTCATAAGGCCCCCAAAATTAAGAAATAAATATAAATCTAAAAACCCTTATTTAATGTTGGATCGTCATTAAATTATAGGGTTAACTCCTCAAAAGAAATGACAACACTTTACTACTGAAGTTAATTTAAATTAATGGAACCCGATTACATGATTGGTGGTAGTAATGTATTCTGTTGTGAAGCACGGGTATTTAGTTTTAGGTATATATATAGGAAAAAAGAAAAAGGTAAGTAAATATATACAGGACAGAGATACGAAAACTTTCTTTCAAGTTCATCTTTTTTAAAGTATAAGAAATATTAATAACGAATCAATGGATTTTTGAATGTATTGAAAAATTTCATAAATGCATTAAACACTGTTGTCTGAAGCCTAAACTATATCAACTAGTTTGAAACTATTCGCTATTATTAGTTACTATTATATTTTATCGTTATTTGTTGATAATTTAGTATTTTTACTCTGCCTCATTTTGGCGCCTCTTTCAATGTCTTATCCATGGGACCCGCCATATTTGGAGGTGTCCCTTCCGTTTCGCAGACACCAAATTCCCCCCCCCCCCTTTTTTTCGCCATTTCCCCGACACGAAATTTCATGCCGCTCTGTTTTTCCCGTTCTCTGAATATCTCAATGCGAGGGGAGGGGAGGGCTAGGTGTTTTTCCCGCCCAAAAATGAAATGCTCATAACTCTTTTAAAAATGGCGCTCAAACGAAAATTTTTGGCGCTCAAACACGCTCAAACGACGCTCAAACGAATGCCGTTTTCAAAATTTAAATATCTCAATGTCGGGGGGGCTAGGTGTTTTTCCCGCCAAAAAATGAAATGCTCATAACTTTTTTAAAAATTGCGCTCAAACGAAAATTTTTGGCGCTCAAACACGCTCAAACGACGCTCAAACGAATGCCGTTTTCAAAATTTAAATATCTCAATGTCGGGGGGGCTAGGTGTTTTTCCCGCCAAAAAATGAAATGCTCATAACTTTTTAAAAAATTGCGCTCAAACGAAATTTTTGGCGCTCAAACGACGCTCAAACGAATGCCGTTTTCAAAATTTAAATATCTCAATGTCAGGGGGGGGCTAGGTGTTTTTCCCGCCAAAAAATGAAATGCTCATAACTTTTTTAAAAATTGCGCTTAAACGAAAATTTTTGGCGCTCAAACTACGCTCAAACGAATGCCGTTTTTAAAATTTGGATATCTCAATGTCGGGGGGCCAACTTCACAGACGTTTAAGACTGGATAGTAGTCTCAGAATAATATGTATACAATTGTATAATAATTGTACATAAAGGTTGTAAATATTATATTCTTCTTGTGATCTCATTTGATGAGCACGTAACATGGCATTCGCTGCTCAAACTAGCGGTGCGATATCTGAAGCTTGCTCGTAACCCGAATTTTAGCTCGTAACTCGAAGCAAAAAATCTACCGAGAGAATGCTCGTATCTCAAAAAACTCGTAAGTCGAGGTACCACTATCTCTATCTCTCTCTCTCTCTCTCTCTCTCTATATATATATATATATATATAATGTTTCTGATGCATTCCATAAGTATGACATGCGATACTGGATAGTACTTATTTATTTTTCTTTAGATCATAAATTGTAAATTCTAGAAATATATATAAAAAATACAAGAAGACTGTAGTGAGCATATAGTATTCTACTCACTTGATATTACAAAATGTTATTTAAAGAAATTTAAAAGACTAAAATTGAAGAAAAATGAAGTAACGAAATTTTAATTAAATCCTTGAGTTTGGACAATATTTACAAGCTAATCAATTCCTATAATGAAAAAAAAAATACGCAATGGTATTTTATTTCGGAATGGAAACATTTTATATAATTGCTAAGAAAATATTCGGAGAAAGTGCATGGCTGATGCATGAAAAATTTATAAGAAATGCAATGGTTAGGATCAAACTTGTTAGGTACTTTTGAGGTGCATATATTTTCAATTGTGGTTACACTCTCGAGAGCGTTTGCTATGTTATTTTTTCTAACTGTTTGTGTGTCAAGAAAGAGATAATGGTTTTGAAACGCAGATGCTGATATCAATCCGTGACAATAAAAAAAAATTACCAGCTATGAATCGTCTCAAATTGCTACTCTGTTGCCGTGTACGTACTCTGGTTAAAATTTTACTAAAAGCACAGAAATAATAGATACATACTTATATAATCTTTTATCGTTAAAAAAAGAAATTTATCACTTACAGTCCATCCTCCTCCATTTGTTTGCATATCGCAATATACTTTGAGGGGCTTCTTCTCAGTTTCTCTATAAGCAGGCCAGATGGTGTAAACACCACTTGTATTGTAACCCATTTCGAGCAATTCACTGCAGTCTAGGGCTCGACGATTGGGCCCGGTGTTATTCTTTTCACAGGTGTTAACTGAAAATGAGTACTTATGAAAAAATAATTTTTTATTTTTCATGTCACTTATATTGATTCGTGAGAGAGATAAATCTGGTGAACAATTATACAAAATTTTTACCAAAAGGTACTAAAACAAGCTCTAATAAGAATAGTCAATTGCAATCTACATTTAGACGAAGCATAAAATTATGCTTTTTCAGCATAGTCAGTAGTAATTAAATTGAATGAATCGTGTTCGCAACTCTGTTGTTTAAACGACACTTGTTTAAGTCCATTTGAAGTAAGTAATTAATTTCACGGCAGAAGAAATCAATTTGGTTCTCGAATGATATTGTTTAGTATGGCAAATTTTTAAAAATATACCTCACACGAATTGCGTGGTGTCTTATGGAATAAAAATGGATGAAAAATGGTAGAGTATATATATATATATATACAGAGAGAGAAGGTGGGATTATGGACCCCCCCTTTTGCTTTTGGCTCACTGTGGTCATACCAAAGACATATTTTCCTATTTAATGGTAAATTTTATATATATATATATATATATATATATATATATATATATATATATATATATATATATATATATATATATATATATATATATATACTTAAACCAGTCTCATCTACACTGAAGATTCTGGAAATGATTCACATAACACAAGCCTTCCAGCAAAAAAAATTAATCCATCCACCTGCTCTGGGTGAATCCTTCTGCAAGTGCATATGACGTCCCTGTGGGTTTTCTGATCGAAATTTGTCTGACGAGTGAGGAATCGGTTTAGCCAGTCTCTCCCTGCTGCTTCGTTTATGAAAGTGTGGGAGATATTATTGCGTTCAGCCAACTGGAATGCCTATTTCCTCAAATCTTGCCGAGTGAGACCGTGAAATACTGACTCCATTTCTAGCAAATAGGCCTCTAACTCTTTTTCAGTGTAATCTGGTAAAATAAGCTTCCTCTCTAGTTTTTGTTCCAGCTGATGGCCGAATGGCTGGGGCACTGGCATTTGGTTCACATCCTGTAGGTTCCAGTCCCCCTGATGTCACGGATGTTTGTAGCCGTTGAATCGGCTTTAAACTATAGGTCTCTGTCTAATTAGCCCTTGTATAACAAAAGTTGACCGTAGCGCTCTAAACCAAAACCAAACCATAGTTTTTGGATAACCAAATCTGCTGCTGGCTTATCCACTTGTGAAGCCAATAATCTCAAAGTTATTCTTGATACACGAAACACTCTGGCAGCATCCTTTAGTCCAATTTCTCCTAATCTTAGCTTCTGGATAGCCTCAACAATCTTCACCCTATCCCAACTTCTTCTGCGCACTACAGCGTTCTTGCTAGCAGGATATTTCTTCTCAACTTGCATTCTTAGCTTCCAGAATAACCAAAAAGGATTACAAAACATGAAAATAAAATGTATCACAATGAAATCATCTGTGGGATCGCCTTTTCTCACGAAAACATTATTATTACGTTATTAGACCGATTGTTGGTAGTATGGACCCTGGTCCGTAGTACCAGCACCCATGGGGTCCATATTTCAAACAACGCCATCTAGGAAACAAACTCGTTTTGCACATTATGAGTTATATTGAATTTAATTTCGAACTAACTCATAAGGAACTTCATGTCGTGCAGAATAGGGCAGACGAATCAGTTTTTACAAAACGTATGTCTATAAAAGTGAGTGTGCATGGGTTTCGTGTCTCATTGCTTGGTGGGTGCTAAGTATTTTATATCTTTATGTGTATAGTGTATATGTTAGGGAGTAATTATTTAGTTAATTAGTATTATTCTATTTCTGTATCTTAGTATTAAGTTTTTTTTTTCAATTATTTCATTCTATTCATCTTGTAATTCTGTTTTAGTTGACTATATTAGTAAAAATATCTGGTTTAACTTATCTATTTCACCTAAAATATTTTTCCTCTTCATAATTGTTTATTGCTGTCTTGGTGTTATAGCCGACCTCCGGGAGTGTTGCCTGGCTTAAAACATGTTTAACCGGGGTTGGGGGGTCACAACCCCCCCCCCCAGTCATCAACTATACCACCTCCAATTCCATTTTTTGCTTATTTATATATTTCTATCTTATTTCAGGTTACAGGAGTATTAAATGGTCACATCTGCCATTTTAGTCATCTTAATTTTAAATATCTATCTATCTATCTATCTATCTATCTCTCTCTCTCTCTCTCTATATATATATATATATATATATATATATATATTATTTATCTTATATTCTTTAGAGATATTTTCCGTTTTCGATCTAACACGGCAGAATTTTTAAATTTGTCCATTCCACATTGCGAGTTTCCTGTACCCTTTTTTTTTACGGCAGCGTTATACAGTTAGTTCACCGGCTTTACTCCCAATGAAGGGACAACAGAAACACGTGTATGTTTTTACTCGGGTTTCGAGCGTGATCCCACTCTTTGAATTTTTTTTTCCTAACCATTGGAAAGTGTAGGTTTTTTTTTTTTTTTTTTTTTACCCGTATTTCATCATTAACGAAAGACAAGAAGACATAATTATCGCCTCGCAAACTAACTTTAGTAAATTCAATAGCATTCCTATCCTTGGTTGTCAATTTTTTTTTCCCTTTTGGGTGAACCATCGTCACATGAAATTTTTATTTTTGTAGAATTTGTAGTTAAAATTTTTATACAACAATAATGTATTTTATTTTGTATTGTCACCTGAACATGATGTTAATGTACCTTTCTTCGTAATTATAATTTTATTATTGACTAGCTGAAAACCCGCGCTTCGCTACGGAGTACATTCAAATTAAATACAACGGTCAACGTATGCAATTTATGCCAAAAAATAAATATATATATTTATAATAAATGCGATGATCAATGTATACAATTGATGTAAAATATATATCTATCTATATATATATACATTTATAAAAAAATCATAAGGGATATGCATTTTTTTGGATAATATCCAATCGTCTGCTGCATTAGAAAGAGAAAAAAATATTTTTTTTGTCTATTTAGTTGTTACGCACGTGACGATAAATTTATTGAAAGTACCAGAAAAAGAAATCACGTGATCAGCATTTAATAAATTAAATTCTAAAAATTAATTTTTTAAAAATTCACCAAAAATTAGGAAACGGAGGTAAAAATTAGAAAAAAATTTCATTTTGAAGGAATTTTTATGATCTTTCTTGTGATATAAATTTTATAACCCTCAATGTATTATTTTAAATGCAAACTTAAAAAAAGTTTAAAATACAGCTTAAAAATTTAATTTAAAAAAATCTAAGAAGAATTTTTGAAAAATCTTTCTTAGTGCACCCCTACACTATTAGAAGAATCGCCATGCAAAATTTCAGCCCTTTAGGTCCAGCGGTTTGGTCTGTGCGTTGTATGTCATTCAGTCAGTCAGTCAGTGAATGAATGAGTCAGTTACGGAACTGTTTTATATATATATAGATTAAAAACCGTACGTTAACAGAATCGGGCTGGACTCTATATTTTTTCGATTTGCTATACCTAATGGTACACGTCGGTAAAGTTCCATTATATCGTATTGTAAAATCCTTATTTTTTTTCTAATTTTACGACATTTCCATTTGCACTTTATGTAATCTTGGGAGAGAGAAAAATTGCTAACTTACTCTCAGGAATAGTAGACTTTGCTTCTCTGATCATTCCAACTGCTGTATTTAAATAGTATACGGCCATTTTCTCCTCACAGGTGTATGTCGCTGCGGAGCCTGCATAGAAAAACAATATGATTACCATTAGTACCAATTAGCTGGTCCTAGGAACAGAAAAGGAGTTAATAGCAGAGACACGTGTTTTAAATCTCTACCCGAAGACTGGAAACCCAGATGGCGCAGCCATCGCATTGTTGTATTGGAAAATTGATATTTTTTGTATAACTGAGTTGGCAGTGTAGAGATATGAGTCTACATAGCGGAAACGTAAGAGTGTGGTTACATCTATTAGTTTATAGTATATATTGCTAAATGGTGAATTAATTTTAGTTATCGACTCGATAAATTTTAGTATTTTTCGTGATCTATCGAAGAGAGCAACCAGTCCCGACTGTTATAAAGTATATTTCCGTAGTCGGAGTTCGCACCCGATGCCACTCTTCGGAAATTCTGCATGCTAACCATTAAACAATGAAGGAGGTATTTTGCACATGTATTTAATAATTTACGAAACATAAGCAGTTATAAAAATAAACTCGAACACTAATTTAGGATATTCCCCAACATTCATATTATTGGTCTTCAAAATTGGAATTTTTTTCCATTTCGGGAAATTCAACCTGTTATGGATTTTTTCTTCGTATACATGTTTTCGGTAAAAATTTTGTAACGTAATAATGCATTTTTTATTGGAACCAAAACTTGCTTCTAAAGACGCTTTCTTCGTGAGTACGGTTTTACTGTCTCGTAAAAACACAAAGGTTTGATAATCGAGACAATATGTAATGGTACTTGTTAGTACAGCTCCATTAGATCATATAAATGTCTCCCTGTTTCTTCCAGTTTAACGATATCTGCATGTTAGCTTTTTATGTGAGCTTGTCAGGAGAAATATTCCTAACTTACCTGCCGGAAAAGTAGACTTTACTGTTTCAATCATGTTCACTGCTGTATCTAAATAGGATAGGGCTGTGTTCTTGTCACAGGTCGATGTCGCTTTGCAGTCTGTATAGCAAAGCGTAATGATTACTATTAGCACCCAGTAGCTGATCCTAGAAACAGGATAGAAAATTGATTACGTTTAGGATGTTGCTAAAAGTATAACTAATTTGACATTCGGTTACGAAAACATCTATTCGACGATGAGATAATCTTAATATTGAGTCTCCATACCTATAAATTTGTAATCTTCTATAGATATACACATTTTATTCTCTGCCTGATTTTTTGTTCAGAAACCCAGGTATCATTTTATTCATTACCGAGTAAACAGGCACATTATATATATATATATATATATATATATATATATATATATATATATATATATATATATATATATATATATATATATATATATATATATATATATATATATATAGATATATATATATACACTGGTGGACAAAATCTAAAGACAGTTAAGAAGTGGCCACGCAGTTTCATATCAAGTAATAGGGTAAATAGGAAGTCAGAATGTGAGGCAAGGTATAGTTACATATTTTAACATGAACCAAATTTTTCTATCTGAATTTCACATCCTGAATTGTTATGAGAAAATAACAAAGCATACATTTAAAAATATGTTTTGCAATCCGGATGTTTTTGCAGTACATGATAATATTAGAATACAAATAGATAATTTTAGTGATCTTATTTTTTTTTACTAAGGTATAATTTTTGACATATTTGAAGAAGATTAACATGAACACTGAATAAAAATGCGTTGAAGTTCAAACAGATGTTATAGGAACTCTAATATATTTAAATGAATTCAAGTTGTATCCTAATTGTTTCATGCTAAATTTAACTGAGACAACATACTTTTTTTTATTTATCGTAATTTTTCATTTTGATAGTATTGAGAATAAAGGCAATGTTATTATCAATTACCCAAATGCTACGAATAAAATGTGATAAACCTCACTCGATTCTTCTGTAAAATATCTTTTATTAAATCAGTTCATTATTTATTCAGTTGTAATTTTCAGAAAGATATTATGAAATATTCATTAGCATGGTTTCATATATATATATATGTTAATGTTACCGTGAAAGACCAAAATTGGAGAGTGACAAGCTTCTCCGGTGAATGTCAATACATACCAAATACGTCGGTGAAAGGCCGAATATTTGGTTATATTCTTATACATTCGGTCCATCACCGGTGTATGTCGGAAAGCACAGATATGCTTCGATGGATGTCGAATCTAGAAGCCGAGAAGACAGACAGTGTATTTAAATTTATGTAAACAATGTCAAATGAAACATAGTGCACATGAAATAGGTATTGTTGGGAAACCAATGGTCAGTTCGGAGTTAAACTCAAGATGTCAAGTTGATCTGATAGACCTGCAGTCACACAATGATGGCGAATATAAGTTCATAATCGTGTATCAAGATCATTAAACGAAGTTTGTCCAGATACGACCTTTGAAAACTAATTCAACTGTAGAAGTAACGTATCACCTTCTTCAAATATTCTTAATATTTGCTGCCCTAGCTATATTGCATTCAGATAATGTTAGGAAATTCTGTATTCAATTCGTATTCGAACTATGCGCTATGTGGAAAGATGTTAAGATAGTTCATCGAAAGCCTCGTCATAGTCAAACACAAGGCTCAGTTGAAAGGACAAATCAGGATATGCAGAATATGTTAAATGCATGGGTGAACGATAACGATACAAATAAATAGTCAGATGGCTTGCCCTTTATTCAGTTTTCTCAGTACAGTATATATCACGAATTAATACGCCTTATGAAGCTCTGTTTCGCGTTCAACCAAAAATAGGTATAGCATCGTCATCTTTGCCTGGCGAACAAATTGAAAATATTGAAACCTAAGAACAGCTCCAAGAATTTTTTAATACTCTTGAGCAAAATTTGAGCAGTGTCCATACCGAAAACCATATTCCAAATGGAAATCTTGAAGAGGTGCTGCAACGTGTACCATGTGTACATAATGAGTCCTGAATAAACAACACGAGTTTATTTCTTTACAAAAAACGGCTGTGAAAGAGAAACTTCTACTGCAAGCATCGAAAATGTTACGAACCTCAAAAAGAAAATTTCCACCTGCTCAATTTGGTGATACCGTACAAATATAAGTCCCTGATGTCGACCGTGGTCGTACAGTTGCCCAAAATGTGTTGGCGATTATTGTTTGAATAGAAGACTCCGAATTTTATAAATTAGCAAACAAAAATGGTTCCACCAACCAGCTAAATACCCGTAATCAGATCTTAATTTATAAAGAAAAGTTACTTCCCATAGATGAGACTTCTTAAAAATGTCGCTTAGAGAAGCAGCTGCAACTAATTCGAGAAGTGGAGGGCATGGCTATACACGATGTCATTGCAAAAAGAATATTACACAGTTAAATGCAGTTGTAAAAGCAAGGGACTCTTTTCCAATTCAAAGTGTCATAACAGCTTAAGTTGTTGCAATAAATAAGATTGTATAACGTCAATCACATAATTAAGTTTATTATTGATGTTATTTTCTTTTTTCTTTTAGAACGTACTGTTTGTTTGAAGTTGAACAATTTATATACATGTGCTTTTACTCAAGCTTTCTCCTATTTTTATTTATATCATAATATGTTCTAATAATAAAGTATGATTTAAAACGTGAAAAAAAATTTTTTTTCAACATTCACCATCAGTGAATGGTGAATGTCGACATTTCCCGGTGTAAGTGAGAAATAAGGATATTCAGCAAATATTTCGGACATTCACCAAGCGACTATGTGAATGTTGACGTTCACAAGAGAATGTCGACAATCTCCAGCTTTCGGTCTTTCACGGTTAAATATGCTTATATATATATATATATATATATATATATATATATATATATATATATATATATATATATATATATATATATATATATATATATATATATATATATATATATCCACTATACGTTAAATAAATTTATTAAATGATCTAAATGTATGGTTTCGGAAGATTGAAAACAAATAAAATGTTCCTTAAAAATAAAATTCATCAGCCAATAGATAAACAAGTTCATACATTCGGAAAATATTAATTTCTCTTTTAATACAATTGAAATATTGACAACATAAATATTGATACTAATGAAAAAAGATACAATTGAAATATTGATACAATTGAAATAGTTTTGTAATTATGATGAGAAAACGGTGTAAAATGTTGCCTTCCACATGACTGATAGGAGAACAGTTAAATTGTTGTTTTGGATAAATTTGGGAAATGGTTACAGACTTAGTGGTTTAATTTTTCATGAAATTTTTTTCATGTTATTTAGCTATTACACGATATCTTCGGAACCATTTTACGATCTTTTCGCATTTCAGCTGAGAGATAACGTTTTATTTGTGGTAGATTGTTTCTTGAAATTATTTATTTTAATTGAGTTACTAGTAACCTTTGAAGGGCTATGAACATCGGGATTGATAATATAGCGACACTATTAGCTAACGATAAAAACATCATGTCGCGTATTTTAAATATTATACTACAAGGACGTTTAATATTTTGGAACGTTTCAAAGGCGATTTTCGTTTGAAAAAAAATATCAGGTTTCACAGAAATGACCGTTTGAAATGAGCTAACATGATTCCTTTGATAAAGCATTTTTAAAAGAATTTTACAATGTATATATATATATATATATATATATATATATATATATATGATTGGATTGAAATGTCAATATTTCTGTATCTTTGTTTATCATCTAGTTGACGAGGTTTGCGTATATATATATATATATATATATATATATATATATATATATATATATATATATATATATATATATACAGTGGACGCTCGTTAATTCGAACTCAAATGTTCTCAGAAAAAAGTTCGAATTATCCGATGTTAAGAGAAAATAAATAACTTTAAATGTGTCTCACTGAAGAAGAAAACTCTCCTAGTATGTATAACCCCAGAAAATATATTATACTATGTTATTTAAAGTTAAACATATTAAAAAGCAATACAGACTTACCTTAATCTTAAAATGAAGCAGAAGATACGCAGTATAAAGTAAACTTTTATTAAAAATATGAATTACACTTTGGGAAAAAACTGTAAAATGGATGTTTGGTTCTGTTTATGATGCGTACATTGTTCAGCCAGCTTTTCGATTTGAAGTAAACATTTCAATTCATTTTCAGAGGAAGGTTCCATCTGAATAAATGCTTTCAGAGTTTTAATAGAATTCATTATGGCTTTGCCCATTATGGCAGCATTAAAAATATCTTTCGGCAGGTAAGTAGAGAAAAGCCCTGGCAGTTTCCTACCGAAATTAGAGCATACGTCTTCGTTTACATCAGAGCTTTGGCCACATACAGTTTGATAAGAAATATTTTGCCTTGACTTAAATCGAGAAAGCCATCGATCACTGCATTTAAAATCTTCAATACCCATTCTACTTGCCAATTCATCAGCCTTCGTCAGAACTAGGGGCCCATTTATCGGAAAATTTCGAGATCTAACATCGTAGATCTATTTAAAATAGTTCACTATTTTTCTGACATTGAATTCAATTGCAATATTCTATGAAATATGCGCGTGAAATAAACGTCAACAACTTGTAGCATGATTTAGAATATTACACTCATTTCATACAAAATTAAAGAGTTTTAAATTTCGTAAATTAGGCCTTAATCTAACAATTTTTCGCAAAATAACCTCTTTACTTTAATCATCACAATAACATTCATGAGATCCTTAAATGATGCATATATATATATATATGTTTGAAACTGTAAAAAAAATATTTTTTCAATTTTCACTTACATTTTGCTCTGTTGGGTTTTATTCCGACGAATCTTCTGTAGCGGGGCAATATTGTGGATGCTTATTACAAGGGATTCCCGATAACTAAGTGAATAATGGATGAATGCGAAGTGTTTCGAGTACCGATGCTATAATTGGCCACGGGTTCATCCTGCCTGAGCTATAGCTCTGATAGCCAACCGACCTCTTGAACTCGTGACTGAAATATCGTTCGGTTTGATGCTACGGAAATGATTGATTATGAAAAAGGAAGTTGAGAGCGAAGTGTGTCTCAAGAACTGGCGGCTAGACCGCTATAACGGGCAAGAAAAGCGATAAATTGATTTCGCAGTACAGGCGTACCACGTTATAGCGAACTCGGTATATAACAAACTCACGGATATAACGAACGAAAATTTTGGTCCCGCAGTTTTCCTATTGTACGTATTAATAAGCATTGTGTCAGTTTCATGTAATCGATTTAAGTCGATTTAATTCCTTAATGATCATTTTGAACAGATTTTATCATTTTTTAATAAATCATTTTTGAATACACATTGCAACTAATGAGTTATACATTTTGTGAACTCTAGCATTTTTCTTAAAGGTTCGGGTATAGTAAACCACCGGATAAAGCGAACAAAACTTTGGTTCCTTGACGTTCGTTATAACGGGGTTCGACTGCATTCTGATAACAGAATGCATATGCAACTTAAACAGCTAAAATTTTGATACGCATTTCAACATAATTTGTATATGTTAGAGAAAATATCATTGAAGGGAAAACACAAGCTATAAATTTTACTTTGGAATATTTACAGTATTAAATAACTACATAAATATTTGGAATATTTGCATAAACTCTGGAGATCTATATAATAAAGTCGACCTCCGTTATAACGAACTTCAAGGGACCAAAGGTTTTGTTCTCTTTATCCGGTGGTTCGCTATACCCGAACGTTTAAGAAATATGCTAGAGTTCACAATATGTATAACTCATTATTTCCAACGTGTATTCAATAATGATGAATTACAAATTGATAAAATCTATTAAAAATGATCATTAAGGAATTAAATCGACTAAAATCGATTACATTAAACTGACACAATACTTATTAAATTACGTACAATAGGAAAACTACGGGATCAAAATTTTCGTTCGTTATATCCATGAGTTCATTATATACCAAGTTAGCTATAACGAGGTTCGACTGCACTAAAACTCAAATTCTGTATGTATAGCATAAATGGTGCTCAACAATGGCAAAATTTTATGTTTACTTTAGTCCTGAAATCAGTCGTAACAGAAAAAAAAGAAGCTTCTTAAAAATAAGGGCAAGGGTTAGAGGTATTTTTAATCTGTACTTCCTATTTACTCTACTTTCAAAAAAGTAGATGTGAAATAGTTTTTGAGCTTTGCTGGATGGATAGGGGTCACGTTACGGTACTGCCTGCTTATATACGAAAATTCCGATTCGAAGATATTTGCCTTACAATTAAAAAAATAATAATGTTAAATGATATTCAATTAAATGATATTCAATCTTTTTTTAATAATATTTAATCATTGATAATTACAACTTATTAATTGAAAAAATACAAGTAAAAATGTTAAATGATATTCAATTGTTTTTTAATAATATTTTATCATAAATAATTACAACTAATATTATTTAATAATATTAGTTGAATTTAGAGAAATACACGCTAATTTCAAAATGAAAGATTGGTGGCTCATATATATTTTACAAAAGAATACAGTGTGTATCTTTAATTTAAACGGACTCTAGATTCGGTTTAAATTTCGTTACTTCGTTCTCATGGCTGAAAAAAAATCATTTTCCGAAAAATTTATCTGGCACGGTTATTTAGCATTTATACTCTGAAAAAACCAACAAAAAATATAGAAGTTCTAAAGGTGTTTTGTAAAAGATTACAAACAAACTGAAAATAGCATCAAAAACGTATTTTATTCGGCTTAGATGGGTTATTCTTCTTAATTTCGTTTTATATCTCAAAGAAGAATATTTATTTGGGTTCCGTATCAATATTATTTCGAAATATTCAAAATTTATAGAGGTAGTAGGTGACCGTATGGGTATCAGGTGGTATGATGTGACAGTAGGTTTCCGTTTGCCCGTAATACAACGGAACGAAAATGGATCCGAATAAACGTAACATTTAAAAACTCGTATCTGTTAAATTAGGAAGAAAAAAATACTTAAAATCGGGCCAATAATCAGCGAGTTATACGTCTTTATAAATTTTACGTAGCATATTCGTTACTAAGATTTACAACGATTACAAAAAATAAGAAGAATTCAATTGGTATATAAAATTTTTAACGGAGATCGATTTAAGTTACAACTCCCTTATTTTTTTACGCAAAAAGATGACATAAAATTTAGCAAAATTTAACTGTTCTTCATGATATTTGCCATGATTCTTGAATGACGTAGTAAAAGACTCTTGCGACAAATTTTTAATAAATTATTAAAAGCATTGACACTGTCTTTTGTAAAATATTTTCAATTGTTGATTTTTTGCTTAGGAATAAACATAATGCATTGTTTAAAATTCAACGAAATCCATTCTCTATTTGCACTGTTCGACCATAAAATGCACAGACACTGATGTCAAACTCACATTAGTATGAAAACCAATATAAATTCTTTCTCACACCTCTTATTTGAAATGCTCTTAGATCATGGAGAAAGTCTTTTTTCTACGCTTCAAAAACAAAATGAAGGTTTTTTTTATCTACCATTGAATATGTAAAAATCGCAATCACATCGTACAAAATTTTAATTTTTTCTTTAAAGTACTGTTTCAAGAATTACCTTCCACTACTCCATCTGTTAACTGGAATTAGGGTGCAAGAATTTCTTCTTTTGTAAAATATATATGATCCAAGAGACTTTCACTTTGAAATTAGCATGTATTGCTCTAAATTCAACCAATATTATATTCAATATTTTTCCCCATTTTTTAGCAACTAAGTGCCCCAACATTGACGAAAACACTCTTTTCTAGGAAAATTCGTTTGCAGTATTTCTAATTAGTAAAGCAGAAGCAATGCATACTCTTCGAAGACGATTTTCCTATATAATTAAAAAACAATAGGAAATGTTTTTTTCAGATTTTGCAACTTCCGCATCTTTACCTTTCGTTAGAATGAAAACACAATTTTATATATAATCATAATACTGGTGACGGAAGTTTCTTTCATTAGTCCTGAAAAATAGATAAATAAGAAGAATTTAATCTGGAGACCAATATATAGTGCTGAAAATTCTGTAAATGTGTTTTGAAATTTTACTTATCCGGATCTGAAAATCCCCTGACATTAAAAGATAATTTAACACACTTAAGTCTGAAAAACCGCGTAAACCTTTTAACCAACCACATCTGATCTTCTAGAAACTTTATAGATTATTTTTTCAGTCAGGGATTTCTATTATATCTATCGTAGAAATTGGATGCTTTAAATATTGCAAAAGAATAGTATCCATAGGGTTTATTATGCAATAAATATATTCTGCTACTGATTTTTCAGTTTAAAAAAATACTCATTGGTTAAATGAAATTTTGATAGAAACAACATTTATATTACGTTTATTAAATCCCTCTGAATCCTTAATAACCGCCAGTCGTTTAACCCCTTGCGCACCATGACGTACATTCGTACGTCATAAAATTCTCGTAACCCAAAACCATGACGTACATTTCTACGTTATTATTCTATTTCAGCAAATTCACTTTAATTGTTGCTTGGTTATTACACTATGCATGAAAATTGTGGTTTGGTAATGTGAGACGTAAAACTACGTAGAATTTACGTCAATATTTTCACCCTTGAGTTACCATTGACTCAGATCGAAGAAATAGCTATGATTTTGTAATTAGATTTCGATTTCTTTCTTTTTTTTACCAATGCGGAGGTACTTGTCGCGAAGACATTCGCTTATAATTCACTGCAGTTTTGCTGGCCATTTTATTATGAGGGCACCATATAGGCGTACCAGCATTACCCCCTATGAAGGGACGACACGGACGGAGACATTTTAGTGGCATTTCACTGGGATTCGATCCGAGCACCCTCAGCACCGAAAGCTAGCGGGTTGTACCACAAGGCCGCCACGGTCCTAGATTTCGAAACGTTATACTGCATTAATGCGTAAATCTTAACCTTCAACCAGTTTTTCATCTGTATAGATTTGGTATGGAAAACCTACAAAAACTTTTAATAGTCACATTTCTATATTCGTAAAAATAAATCAACTTGATTGTTAGAAAGCTTTTATTAGAGCATAAAGCTTTACAACTTTTTAAAAAGCAGCTTCTAAGGTCAATGAACGTTTATGAGTTAAAAAGATCTCTATTATGTTCATTTCTCTCCAATAATTACCCTTAAATTACCCCTGAATCAGATAAAAGAGAAATCTGTAGACTAGAAAGTTCATCAATGATGGTACAGAAGGTGGGAGATGGTACAATCCCACCAGACGTCGCTAATTATGATTTCACTTTAAATTTAAGTGGCAGCCGAATCACCTGTTGGGACTCAATTGCGGAATGCCTTAGTTTCTTTCCCGACCCAGTCTGGTGCAATGGACATAGGCAATAGATTTCGTAGTGTTATAATTTTGCTACAACAGTTCAGAATTACGCAGATCCTAACTTTAATTGGTTTATAATATATTCCTCTAAAATAGATTTACGTATTTCACACAAAATATTCCTATGGCTACATTCTGGTTTCTATAATGAGTTTATCTCCTATGATATGTGATTTAAAAACAAAGACAGCAAGGAACTTTTCTGAGAACAATTATAAATTTTAATCAAAATATTTTATTCATAACAAGAATACAGTTCTCTGTAATAACCGACACATTAAATTTTAATAGGGTGGTAAAAGAAGATGATTTTGATTTTAACAAGGCTACTGTCAATCTATTCTGACGTATATCAAACAAAAACATTCCGTGGGTACATTCTAGTTTTTATAAACCGCTATTGCTTTATCCCCAGTGCTATGCTAATTTAAAATAATTTTTGTAAAACAAATTTTGCCGTTATTAATACCAAGTTTTTTTTTTAAATTGTTAATTCAAACCAGAGAAAAACTTGCGTGTATATTCAAGTTGTTCATTATTTCCTGATCACATGGGAATGCTCGAGGACACGGGAGGCAACTTGAACTTCTGAGGGCGGATCTTTATTTCGGTCCATTCCATCGATTCGTGGTAGCCTCTCCAAGATTTCCAGATTACTCCGTCAGCAAAACTTTCATGTTTTCCCCTGAGGTAGAGCCCATTCGGATTGGCAGAGTGGCATGCGTTATACCACCATCCCCCTTTGTACAGTTGGGCACAATTTTCAACTTTTTGATTGTCGTTTTCTCGGTCTTTCGTAGAAAATTTTTGGTTGTTGTGCTCGATCATAGGGTCGCCTGAAACGGAAGGTATCATTATTATTAAACACATGCTGTTTGGTGAATTGGTTCGAAAAATTCAAGCACGCATTTAGTTCCTGTTGCAAATATTATTGTTCGCAGTGAAATCTAGGTGGCGCACTCCTTCACGAAATATCCACACTTGTATAGGAAGATCGCCTACAACAGAACACTTTGACTTTGACCTTGACATTTCGATGGATCGTAAAATTTGATTTAACTCAACTGTTTCGACTTGAATTTGATTTCTTTTGTTATTTTGCAATAAATGTTTTAGACTTTATCAAATGTTCGTCCTTTTTGAGGATTGTTTCCTATCGTTGAATTAGCTGTTTGGATTAACTTTCGAAAACCACCGATAGCTGATAAAATTTTTGAAAAGTTCCAGAGTGAAAAAATTGCAGATAGAAAAAAAATAGTTCCTCTTGCAAATATTATTTCTCGCAGTGAAATCTAGGCGGCGCATTCATTCACGAGATATCCACACTTGTATAAGAAGATCGCCTATAACACAACACTTTGACTTTGACCTTGACATTTCGATGGATCGTAAAATTTTATTTGACTCACCTGTTTCGACTTGAATTCGATTTCTTTTGTTATTTTGCAATACATTTTTTAGACTTTATGAAACGTTCGTCCTTTTCTGAGAATTGTTTCCTATAGTTTAATTAGCTATTTGAATTAACAATCGAGAACCACCGATACCTGATAAACTTTTTGAAAAGTTCCAGAGTGAAAAGTTGCAAATAGAAAAAACGTCAGATTTAAATGCTAGGAAAAACACTATAGATTAAAAAAATGATCCTAAAATTTTTGTTTAGAAATAAAAATTTACTTCATAATTACAAAAAAAAAAATAGTGTTATAATGTTCGATCATAGAGGCACCTGAAATAAAGGTAATGACGGATTTTCATGTATTTAGATAGCTGTTGCTGGCTATCTGTCAGTAAGGATAAACGTTTTAGAAACGACATTTACTACAATCCGTTATTATGAAATAGGACCTGAAAGGATTCGAAGAATTAACGCTTATCATAATTTCAACAGTATGTAATGCAACATATATGTAATATATCACTGATATTCAATATAATTTGCTAGAATTAGAAAATAGCTTTTCATTAAATCAACTTTAACCAAAATTATTTAATTTAAATGCTATATATTTTTCTTTTAATGTGATTGGGCAAAAAGTACAGTTACCTGCGTCTCCCGTATAGTCTGCGATGTGCAGCGTGTACTGGTGATCTTCATCGTCAATCCAGAATGTATCGTATTGTGCGTATTTACTGTTATTCTCCACGTCTCTGAGGTCAAATCTCACGGAATAGAGATTTTGGTTGCTCAAGGCAAATATATTATCATTTCCTAAAGAAAAAAAAATACATCAAACATAGTTCCCTAATTGTATGGAGGTTGACATATTATTTTCATATTTTGTGCAGTATTGGTTCGCTTACAGGATTATACTATAAACAAGTAGCCAACAAATTTGCTGTGTAAATCGGTTTTAATGTTCTCACTACACAATACCTGATAAATTGAAAAAAAAATAATTTTGTTATACAGTTGGTCCCCGATTTTCTTTACCCATAATATTTTTTTTTAAATTGTAGAACAGAATATACCTAAAACTTAAAAGCGAAACCTAATAATATAAAAAAGTTGAAAAATGGTACAGGCATTCCTTTACATACGATCGCTAAACTTAGACCACTCGTACTTACGACAGAAATTTTTAAATTAAAAAAAATATTCTCAAAAATACTGTTCCTTTAAAGTACAGTACATACCTATATGTACTGCATAATTATTAAAAAATGCCATGCAATATTCTGCAATATTGCAAAAAACTATGACGCAATAAAATAAATATATGATTCAATAGTTTCGATATGCACACAATAAATCAAATAAACATTCATTGGTTTCCGAAATGGCTTCAGTTTTCCATTATATTAATACAGGACTACAGTAATTAGGAGCAATGGATCAAAATGATGAAAAATTCACAAGTGTAAATCGTCGTATTCGGGAAAATCTGGCTTGCTACTAGACAATATAGTACAAGGAAAAGAAGACGCAAACTGTTCAAAACTACCTTTGATAACTTTGTTTAAAAAAAACTTGCCACGTATCTTCTATCGTAAATTCTTAACCAATGGATTGTACTAATATAATAAATAGTGATGACAAATAATAATTTATGTCTCCTAATTACAATGTATTTTAAATTACGTATGGAATTGAGAAATATATGTATGTACATGTACAAAAAAAAAAGGTTTGAAACTCGAATTGCGACCAACTCAACTTACGACCAATGTCTCGATCCCTACCTCTGTCGTAAGTCGATGAATATCCCTACTACTTTTCTTAATTTCAACAAGATATATTAAGCAATTACACAGACAAACACACATTTAGGAAAAGTTTTGTTCCTTAAAAGGACAATTCTACGCTGATAGCTCTTGTAAATACGTATATAACTATAAATCTCCATTTTACTTTTTAAGAATACCTCGGAAAATAAAAAAAAATTTAAATTCAAAGTTTATCGAACGAAAAAACTGCAGTAATTGTAAATACAAAAAAAAAAAAATGTGTAACAATGTAGAAAGTAAATTCTAAATGGATAAATGGAAGCAACAAATAATAATTTCAGATTTTTTAAAAAGTCTAGTCACAACATCTAAACCGGAATAAATACAATACCTAGCCAAAAATCCTTTTCTATGTCTCCAAATCCTGCTTTATAACTTTTCCAATCTTTATAAAAATAATCTACTGCTCTCTGAAAGTTTCCCCTTCTCTGTATGACCTAAAAATATAATTTGTTAGTCAGTGGATAACCTAGTTCAGAAATATAGTATAAATTAATTTCTGTTGGAGTATAATTGAAATAAATTTCGTATTTATGACAGAAAAATTGTTGAAAACAATGCTTCATTTGCAAGAATTTCGCAATGCCCATACGAGAACAGACAAAATGATAGTTTCGCTAAATTTCGATATTGGATAAACACTTAGATGTTTAATTTTTCATAATATTTTATAGTGTTATTCATCATTTAAATGAAATCTCTGAGACCATTTCACACTATATTATTGTCATTATTTTTGTTGAAACAGAAGCGTTTCATTCACGACAGATTTTATTTTGATATTAATTTCAAATTCAGTTCTTCGTAACCTATAAAGAGTGAGAAAACCATTGTTTACTGATCATCCAATAACATTAATTAGTAATGGCAGAACCAGACTCATGTTTCATATTTTATTTTTTGCAACTGCAGAGTTTCAGATTTTATACACTTTAAACGCATCTCCAGTTTGAAAAATATATTCTATTATGATAGGAATTATCACCTAAAATAAACTAAAGGCATTTGCTAGAATTAGAATGCTTAAAACAATGTTACAAAAATTAAGTAAGATAATTAGATAATTAAGAAATTTCAAAAGGGGCCAATTTCCTTTACGTTTGCAGCGTGGTAGAAAAATGACGTTCTGATTACAGCCCATCTAGTAAACTATTTTTTTCCCCGAGACCGATGACACATTCATCTGCTTATTTTGCTATAGACACTGCTAAGACCGATTTACTGTTCGAAGCTTTCTTCATTTACAATAAGTATTCTGCACTTTATGAAAATTTGAGCAATTCCATATTTACACAAGGACTTACTTGCAGTATTTTTTTCGGTCTCCTGTTCAAATCTGCGAGTTCCTGAAAGGAACTTTCAGGGCAATAACAACTTGGAATTGATAAAAGGTTTCTGATTGCAGATTTAAATTACTACAACTGAACAAAACCTGCTATGTAGGCTGGGCGTGTTCATATATATATATATATATATATATATATATATATATATATATATATATATATATATATATATATATATATATATATATATATATATATATATATATTTATATATATATATATATATATATATGGGGCTTGGTACAATAAGTTCCTAAGTGAGTTTTCCAAGATGACTTTGCTGGCTTATTTGTCTTTAAAAAAATATTATTTTCAATAAAAGAAGTACTCAATTTTGTACAATAGTTCAGAAAACACTTTTAAAACATCAGACAGACTTAGGTACTTCTTTCATTGAAAATAGTATTTTTTTTTTTAAAGAGATATAAGCAAACAAAGTCATCTCGGAGAAAACTGATAGTCTCTTCTTGTACCAAGCAACATATATATATATATATATATATATATATATATATATATATATATATATATGTATATATGTCGTATTGGCTTCTACTCCCATACTATTTACTACAAGTCCAAACCTCCTTTGAATCATCATGCAGTCTGTGAACCGGTGGTGAAGCTTATCCTCTAAATATTTCCATCAAACCGTGTTATGTTGATACCAAGCCACAAAATAGTCCAATTGATCTTCCTAAACATCTTTATTAAATTCTAATTAATTACTCAGCTCCATTAACTAACTTAAATAACCCCACCCAATTTTAAGACCGTGAGCCTACCGCACACGTCTTTTCGTCGCTTAGTTATCCATGGCTCTGAAAATCTTTTTTGTTCTTAAGTTTTGTTAAAAAGTGCATTTTTGTTAAGTTTTGTAACTCCTTTGTTTTATGCCATGAATAAAAGTTTATATATTTGTATTCTGGTGAATTTTTCGTAAAATGATCCGCAAACCTCACCCACAACCAGAACCGATTATCCTCAAGAATAATAGTGCTTAGAGTGTTCAATGAACAAACAAAAAAATGAATAGTAAAGTCCAAGGCTACAGGCTATGAAGGAGGTATATATATATATATATATATATGCATGTAACTGCAGCCGCCCGTGTCATGTAGTGGTTAGATTCTCCAGCTTCCACAATGGAGATTCGGGTTTGGATCCCTGATAAGGAACGACGTACCTGTACTGTCCTTTGGCATAACGCAGTGTCGCTTCCCCTATAGTAAAATAGCCGACAACTACGTGGATATGTCAATGTCCTCAGGATAATGTACCTGAATGTACACTGCGAGGCTGCTGGCAATTCATTTAAAGGGACACCATATAGGTGGCCAGCATTGCCCCATATAAGCCGGTACCGTAAACTAGAACCGAGTCAAGCGACGAGACCGTTACACTTGACCTGGCTCCTCCAGAGGTAAATTTTTGAGAACCATGACATTGCAGCCACGACGAATTTTTCGTGCACCAGCCGCCATTAGTGTACACGGCGATTGGTTTGTCAGGGACGGGCATCGAACCAGTGACGTTCAGATCACTGGCCCCGCTGCCTTTGCCAACTGGGTCACCGCGCCCCAAATTAATATTTTTAACCTGTTAGGATATCTGTAATCCTGGCGATGGTTTTTAACCATGCATTTTGTTAAAATGGTCGGTTTGGGGATAATATACAACGGATTTGATACTCAGAGGATGATGAAACCATATAACAGAACTAAAGTTTTTAAGGGCAATGATTAGCGAATGTCCTAAGCGATACAATATTGCGTTTAACAAGCTAATGTTAACAAATTTAAAATGTACAGATATGATAGTGAAGCATGAAATGATTTTTTTGTTAAAAAACCTAAGAACTTACTGTCCATCCTCCTCCAGTAGTTTGCATATCGCAGTAGACTTCGATTGACTTGCCCCCAATGACTCTGCTTGCGGGCCATATCGTGTAAACACCACTTTTATTGAAACCCATTCCGAGTATTTCACTGCAGTCTTTAGCTTCCCGAGTGACATTTTTTCCACAGTCAGTACCTTAGGTGGGAAAAAGGTATAAGTTCAAACGTTAACTATACTTATCGAATTTAACCCTTCAGCGGGCGCGCCCTTGTTCAAAGTGCAACATTTTCGTAGTTTTGAAAGGTTTGTTTTCACACGTAAAGTTTGAATGTTCTAAGCGGTTTCTATTTATAGCCACACCCTTTCTAACGCAGGTCTGGTTTCCTGAACCTTTAATTCCTTTCCATTCATTGTTAGTCGCGAGTTAACCGTGGTAAACCAGCAATTATATTGGATTACAATACGACAAGAGGCAGGAGTTGATGTAGTAAATCAAATGTGCAGTTATTACAAGGCCTCCCGCATATCACGAAGATAGACAATCGCATTGTGTTTAGGTTTTGGGACATAATAGAAATCAAATCCCAAGTTCTCCTTAGATCCAATAAACCGGACAGTTTTGAAATAAGGAGATTGTATCTGCATTCTTTGGAATTTAATTATAAATATATTTCAATATTGTCAACACTTTATATCTTATAATAAAACGCAGAATTATCATTTTCAATTTGAAAAAAAAAATCCACTACAAAGTGAATGATCAAAGTTGAAAGAGACGTTGCACTTTGTGTCACGCGAGCCTGCTGGTGTTCCAAAAATTGGAGCGCCCGCTGAAGGGTTAAAAGAAAAAAAAACAATATTTAGTTGAAATTGGATTTTCTTTTGAGTAAATATATATCTTTCCGAGTGGATGGAAAATAAAAAGTATAAATTTAACTGCAATAAGCAGAGTCGTAAATAATTTGTGTCGTATGCAAATGTCAAGATTAGTTTTGCAGAACCAAAAACAGAGCTTTCGACGGTATATTCTCGAATATGTACCATGATTATGTACATACCTTAACGTGTACCTAACGAGATCCGTTTAACCCATTTCACTGCAATCTAATTATCAGTAAAAATAATAAGATTTATTTTGGGGGACTGCAACCCAAATGGTGTAGTGATTAGCTGCAGTCTTTGGCTTCCCAAGTGATATTTTTTCAACGGTCAGCACCTTACGGAGGTAGAATATATGAGTTTAAACGTTAATTCTCTGATGGAAATCTTCTAAATGGTTTTGTTGAAGTGAAATATACGCTGGTTTTCGGTGCTGAGGGTGCTCAGATCGAATCCTGGCGTTGCGCTACGAAAAATGCCTCCGTTCGTGTCATGCTTTAATAGGGGGTAAGGCTGTCCGCCTATATAGTGCCCCCACAATAAAATGGGCAGTAAAATTGGGCCGTAGTATAGGCGAATGTTTGACGACAAGTGCCTCCCCATTGAAAAAAAGAAAGTGAAATCTAACTTTGTCGAATTAATCAATATATTTTATGAGCCAATAAAAAAAATATAAAGAATAAATTTTACTCTAATAAGCATTGTTGAAAATAACATCTATCTTGAATAAAAACACCAAGATTAATTGTGCAGAGCCAAAACAACGGTTTTGATGACAAGATTATCTAATATATAGGATGTGGGTAGATGGCCTACAAGCCATACTGTGTACACACCTCGTTTATTTTGAAACATTTGGTGTAATTCACTATATCATAATTTTCAGGCGACATTGGACCTTCTGTTGACAAAAATATGTCCCCAAAACGATTTTTTTCTTTCTTTCGGAAAATGATTCTACAACTCATCAGCTTCAAATTTAAAAAAAAAGTATGTTTATTCAATCCTTATTAACCGAGTTATAATTATTTTTTTCAAACGTAAACAATGGAAATGTTAGTCAAATTAAAACTTTAAATGCCATTTTCTCAAAACAAGTTTTCATGTCGCTTAGGTAAGTTCAAAATGTTCCATGCGTCATAATTTTTCTCGAATTTTAATAAAATTTCATAAAATGATTATTTATATATGTTAGAATAAAACTTAGTAATCAATTCATTATACTATTTTAAAACAACTTAAAATTTTTCAATAAAAATTTTTTTTTGATAAAATTTTGCATAAAATGACGTATTTTTATCGATTTCTGGTCTAGTTTTAATAAATATGACTCTAAATAAAATATTGCTACTAATTTTTATTATAACTATATAAAGCTAGCTTAAGAGAGAAAACTGGATATCTGACATAAAAATTAATGCGCATGGAGCATTTTTAAATAGTAATTAACAAACTGATTTTAATAATATTTTAATTAATAACATTCTAATTTTTTTATTTAGAATTTTGATCTCTAAACAACACTGTATAAGTATACAAAATTTCATAACAATTGGTTAATAAATAAAAAAAAAGTTCTTCATGGTCCATTGTCGCCTTAATTGATGTATTCAATAGTGGCTACCTGAAAATTTAAAAGCTAATATGTCAAATTGGATTAAACTTCCTGACCGACTTCAGATCGTTTTGTATGTTCGGTTTCAAATCGTTTAGTAGCTGTTTCCCAGTCTAATAGTGTGTTGTTAGCTCCTCCTGCCTCTAGAGAAGCCAGTCTCGGCCCCAGCCACATAGTTCTTCCAAATCTTCGCCAGCCAACCTAGATGGTTCCGCTGTGTTGCCGTTTTTGTCTGTTCCCAACTTCCTCCCCTGGTCGCTCCTGGGGCCTGGAGTGTGGGCGCCTGGGTGCAGTAGGGATATCTTGGGTGGGGATGGTCGTCTGCTACGGTCTGCCTTAACAGGTGGACGCAACAACCCGTAGGGCACTATTAGCTATGACGGGCCACACCTGATGCAGTGGAATAGTTTTTTATGGAAAATTAATTTTGTTGAAATTCTGTATATATATATATATATATATATATGTATATATATATATATATATATATATATATATATATATATATATATATATATATATATATATATATATATATGTGTGTGTGTGTGTGTGTGTGTGTGTGTGTGTGTGTGTGTGTGTTTGTTTGTTTCTTTGTGTCGCAATTTAAATCACGCACCTCACTAAATAATAATTTCACCAGTTTAATCCGATTTGTTGCAGTTGGAAGTTCGATGGGGACATAACTCCTACTTGATTAGTTTTCAGCAATCCAGTCATCTAGGCTCGAATAACGCAAATACCAGTCCGTTAACTTTGCGAAATATATTTATTGAATCCCCCTAAAATTTCTCAGCTTCATTTTTAATGCTATCGTTTCACTAATTAACTCATAAAATCTAAACTTCTGATAATTTTAAATCCTTACTCCACTCATCTCAATTCCCAATCGGTCCCCATTCTCGTGACGTGACAACACGCCCTGATGCTGTGAAAGTCTACATGTCTCTAACTCTGATTCTTTGTTCGCAAGCGCGGCGAAAGGAAATCGGATTTGCTTGCAACGAATGTTCTCGAACTATCTTTGCCTAGTCTGTAGTATTTTCGCGCCAACAAAAATGATGAGCTTGCAGGAAAGCCCACGTTAATCCCAGTCAAACTTTTAATATAACTTTTCACTCCTCGTAAATTCACCAAGGTCATAATCCCTGTGATATTATATTTTATAGACAAGTGCTGTCATCTGTCGATTAATCTATACCCTATTTTTATCTGCTCAGTCCGTATTTTATTGATTTAATCCAGTTTTTTTCTGGAACCCCCCACCCCCACCCCTTTTAATTCCCTTATGTTATACCAGCCCTTTAAAAAACCTTGCATATATATATATATATATATATATATATATATATATATATATATATATATATATAGTAAAGCAAAAAATATGCTTCAGACTGCTTATACTAATTTTAATTATTAATTAAAAATAGTACGTTTAGTTGCCCATTCATCGACTATAACGTGTACTGACGATTTTAACTGTAATTCCTTTTGAGAATTTCACTATAGTCTCCCTGGGTAAAAATTAACACGTTTAAAATCGGAAGAGGGAAAATTATATAAGTTTAAATGCTAATAATTCAATTCCGTATACAACAAATTTCTAAAGTTTCCGAAATGACTAATTTTGTTCCATGACTAATTATTACGATCTCATACAAAGACGAATATTTATTTTCTCTCAAATTTTTCTCACGGTATAATCTTGTCGTTACTATGACGGCAGAGTTTAGTCTGGCGTATATAGTATTTAATGATTCAGGGCATCAGTAATCCATGAGTTGTTCTTTCCAGATATTGTTTGACTAAAATTCAACAACTAAAATAAAAAAATTGCAATATATATATATATATATATATATATATATATATATATATATATATATATATATATATATATATATATATACACAAAAGGTCGTTCGCACTTTATGGGAACGATTTTGATAGTATATTTTTATTGTATAAATATCGTATTTTATTAGGTGATGTGCTTCTATAGCCATGGTTCTTGGCAATAGCTCCAGCTCGAAATTTCCATGAAAGTAAACTTTTGCTTAATAGTGTCGTGTCAGTTTTACCTCATTCCTCTTGGACCGGTTTCGAAAGTCCGTTCAGTGTTCTTAGATGCCGTTTTCCTAAGGCTCGTATTAAAAAACCGAAATCGCAAAAGTACACTGGAGAAGAGTCAGGAAATTTTACAGGTATTTCATTAAATGGGATACATTTTATTCCTGTTTCTGATTCTTTCTTTGCTAAATAAGCGGCAGTTGATTTAGACGTGGGAGTAGAGGCTTTGTCCATATGTAGATCAAGTTTATCAATGTCCTTTCCACATACGGCTGGAATTTTTTCTTCAAAAATTGGTTCTAAAATATTCTGCTGATAGTAGAATGAATTAATTTTGGCTTTACTTGAGACTTTTTAGATTTCTAATTTGAAGTTAAAAAAAAATCCTGCAACTATCATGAATCCCCTTGGGAAGTTTCCTGTACACTTACGAAGCCATTTCGTACGGTCATTCCCGTCAGCTGAGCAACAGAGAATTGTTCGTTTTTTATTACAGTCACTTAAATACACCCATGCCCCATCGACCCATCGAGTTTTACCAAAAAGTTTCATTTTTAAGCAGCTAGGTGTTTTTCATATAATTTTCTACAATTTGTTTTTCTTTCAGCAATATGCTGTGGAAAAAGTAGATGAACTTTAGGTTTAAACATATTTTTTAACTTCAAATCTTAATGAAAGATTTTACTTACAGTGCCAGAAGACATTCCTAGTTTCGATGCAATGGATCTTTGAGTCGACGTAATTTCTTTTAGGATCAGTGACTTCAATTTCTTGATATTTACCTGCTTTCGAACGCTCTTAGGATAAAGTTTAGTGATGAATTTTTCATTTTTACTCTCAGTTACACGTTTTTTTCCCTTTCAAATTTAATATATTATAAATAGCTATTTTTGAAATTCCATAACTGCAATTTTTACACCGCTTTATAATTTGTTGATATGAATAATTCTCCCCGGAAAGTGCAGTTACGTAACCTTCAAGCCATCTATTAATTTTAGGAGCCATTTTCAAAATAAATCTATTATTTTCCATTCCAATCAAAGCAAAACAATATCACATGATTATTCTGAAGTTGCCAAATTTTTATCTCAAAATGCAAACGCCAAAATCAAATTACAAAATCATCTGTCTCTCTCTCTCTCTCTCTCTCTCTCTCTCTCTCTCTCTCTCTCTATATATATATATATATATATATATATATATATATATATATATATATATATATATATATATATATATATATATATATATATTTATATATATATATATATATATATATATATATATATATATATATATATATATATATATATATATATATATATATATTTATATATTTATTTATACTTTATGGAAACGATTTTGATAGTTAAGTTTTATGTATAAATGTGGTGTTTTATACGGTGATTTGATTCTATCTTATAGTCATGCTTCTTGACAATAGCTCTAGTTCGAATTTTCCATGAAAGTAAATTTTTCCTTAGTACTGTCATGTCACTTTTACCTCATTCCTCTTGGACCGTTTCCCAAAGTCCGTTCAGTGTTCTTAGATGCCGTTATCCTAAGGCTGGTATTAAAAACCTGACATCGCAAAAGTTCATTGGAGAAGAGTCAGGTAATTTTACAGGTATTTCATTAAATGGGAGACATTTTATTCCTGTTTCTGATTCGTTCTTTGCTAAATAAGCGGCAGTTTATTTAGACGTGGGACTAGAAGCTTTGTCCATGTGAATCTCAACTTTAGCAATGTCCTTTCCATATAAGGCTGGAATTTCTTCCTCAGAAATTGGTTCTAAAATATTCTGCTGATAGTAGAGTGAATTTATTTTGGCTTTACTTGAGACTTTTTTTTATTTTTTATCTCCCGTTGTATCAAAATCTTGCTACTGTCATGAACTCCTTTGAGAACTTTTCTGTACACTGAAGTAGCCATTTCCTACGGTCTTTCCCATCAGTTAAGCAAGTTAGAAAATTGAACTATTTTAATTACAGTCACTTAAATACACCCATGCCTCATCGAGTGTTACCAAAAATTTTCATTTCTAAGAAGCTAGGTTTTTTTTCATATAATTTTCTACAATTTGTTTTTCTTTCAGTAATATGCGGTGGAAAAAGTAGATGAACTTTAGGTTTAAACATCTTTTTAACTTCAAACCCTAATGAATGATTTTACTTACAGTGCCAGAAGACATTCCTAGTTTCCATGCACTGGATATTTGAGTCGGCGTAATTTCTTTTAGGATCAGAGATTTCACTTTCTTGATATTTACCTGCTTTCCAACACACTTAGGATGAGGTTTAGTGATGATGTTTTCATTTTTACTTTCAGTTACATGTTTTTTCCCTTTAAAATTTATTATACTATAAGAATTTTTTTTTTTATTCCAAAACTGCAATTTTACACCGCTTTATAATTTGTTGATATGCATATTTCTCCCCGGAAAGTGCAGTTACGTAACCTTCCAGCCATCTATTAACTTTAGGAGCCATTTTCAAAATAAATCTTTTTTTTAGATTCCAAGCAAAGCAAAATAATAGCAGACGATTATTCTGAAGTTGCCAAATTTTTATCTAAAAATTCAAACGCAAAAAACAAATTACAAACTCCTTTCCATAAAGTGCGATCGACCGTGTGTGTGTGTATGTGTATATATATATATATATATATATATATATATATATATATATATATATATATATATATATATATATATATATATATATATATATATATATATATATATGGGCTTGTGGCGGCCCAGTGGTACATCGCGCTGGTTTTCAGTGCTGAGGGTGCTCGGATCGAATCCTGGCTCCATGCCATGAAAAATGCCTCCGTTCATGTCATCCATTCATAGGGGGTAATTCTGTCCACCTGCACCGGTCTAAGAAATTAACAGAATTTGCAGACTTGGTCGATTATATCTAGAACTGCTGTACCGATTTTAATGAAATTTGATATGTACATACATTAATAAAATACAAAACACATAACCATTCAATAATTGTTATACACACGCATGATCATGCGTAACACTCGTTGGAGTCGGAAGGTATGAAACAGCGGTTGCAGAATTAAAAAAATGGGTTAATAGACGGTGTTATTTTGTACTAATCGGTTAATTTCAAATTGTAGCAGTAAAAATGAGTAACTCCCAACGTTTACATGATGGAATGGCGAATTGTGAGCGAAATGTGAGGAGGCTAGAAGCAGGTCAATCTCAATTCCAAATTTGTAGAGAGTTCAATTTAACGCTAAGCGTCGTGTGTAACTCATAGAAACAGTTCCAGGATACCGGATCCATCGAGAGAAAGCCTGGGCAAGGTCGTCCAAGAGCCACGACGGCCAGAGAAGATCGCCATTTGTCGATTATAGCGAGGCGTAACAGGAGTGCTACAGTTTCTCATCTCTCTCGTGACTTGTATGCAGCCACAGGAACGCGTGTATCAAGGGTGACTGTTTCCAAAAGACTTCATGAGACAGGGTTGTTTGCAAGAAGACCTGCTGTTTACGTCCCGCTCACTTCTACGAACAGGAGAATCCGTTTATCATGGTGCAGAGAGCATAGAGATTGGAGTATGGATCAATGGGCGAAAGTTGTCTTCACTGATGAGTCCCGGTTCAGCCTAAACACCGATTCTCGCCGTACATTCATATGGAGAGAACCAGGTACCCGCTACCTTCCCTCCAATGTCCGCGAAATCGACCATTATGGCGGAGGAGGTTTAATGGTCTGGGTAGGAATCATGTTGGATAACCGCACACCTCTCCATGTCTTTGAAAGAGGCACTGTGACTGATGTGAGGTATAGGGATGAGGTCTTGGAGCCCTATGTTCGCCTTTTCAGGGGTGCAGTTGGCCCTGAGTTCATTTTAATGGACGATAACCCGAGGCCACATAGAGCTCTTCTGGTCGACGAATTTCTAGAGAGTGAGGATATTCGCCGGATTTATTGGGCAGCCAGATCTCCAGACCTTAACCCTATAGAGCATGTCTGGGACTCTCTGGGGAGGGCAATTGCAACTCGCACCCCCCCCCTCAGAGAACCATCAGGGGAATGAAAACAGCGTTGCTAAACGAGTGGGACCGATTGCCACAGGAACTGATAAACTGCCTTATTTCAAATATGACATCACGCTGCGAGACCCGTATATCTGTAAGAGGGGACCAAACCCCCTAAAAACCCATATATTAACCCAGTTTTTTGTTTATTCTGCAACGGCTGTTTCATACCTTCCGACTTCATTAATGTTACGCACGATCATGCGTGTGTACAATTATTGAATGGTTATTTGTTTTGTATTGTATCAATGTATGTACATATCAAATTTCATTAAAATCGGTACAGTAGTTCTAGAGATAATCGACCTGGTCTGCAAATTATTTTAATTTCTTACACCAGTGTATATGGTGCCCCCACATAAAATTGGCAGTAAAAATTTGCGGCGTAGTATAGGCGAATGTCTGACGACAAGTGCCTCCGCATTGAAAAATAAAAATAAAAATAAAATATATATATATATATATATATATATATATATATATATATATATATATATATATATATATATATATATATATATATATATATATATATATATATATATATATATATATATATATATATATATATATATATATATATATATATATATATATATATATATGCTTTAAAAGTATTTTCTATACCCTTGTACAGACTTTGGTACTTATATAGAAAATAATATTTTTTTAAACAGTCATATGCAAACATCATCTTGGAAAAAACTGACTCGGGCACTTCTTGTACCAAGCCACAGATATATACGTGTGTGTGTGTCTGTGTGTGTGTAGGTTCCGAGTTTGCGTATAGACGAAAAGTTTGAGAACCACTGACCTAAAGCTTTCAAGGTGGATCGGGACAGTGTCCTGTTTTGGAAGCCACTTAAGGTAATGGAACAGGTAAAAAGTCCATATAAACTATATTTAACACAAATTTTCTCAAATGTAGCAACTGCAATACTTTTTGTGAATTTTTCTCAGTGAATTATTGCCTACTTACTCTTCGGAATATTAGACTTTGCTTTTGCAATCATGTCAACTGCTGAATCCAAGTACTCCACGGCAATTTTCTGCTCACAGCCAGATGTCGCTTTGCAACCTTCATGGCAAAGAAAAATAGCTGCTAGCAGCACGAAGTAGCTGGCCCTGGAACCAGAAAAAAAATTGACGATAATCTGGAGGCTAATGAAACTTAACATTTTGCCATATACTCTATGATTCCAACATTTCTTGCTGATATAAAATATATTTTTAACGCTACAACTCATTACGTTGTTCTGTACCTTGTTTTAGGACCATTGTATTATAGCGGGATCGCACACACCTTTGAGCTCTCATTTCGGACCCTCTCTTCCCCCCATATATATATATATATATATATATATATATATATATATATATACACGAAATGTAGCTAGTATAAAATGTAAAATAATTTTTTTTACGGGTTTTTATTATATTTGTATTTATACAGTTAATTTAATATGTGTTAACTTAGAGGGTTTTTTTTCTTACTCCTTTTTTAACCCAGTTAATTTAAAATATTAAATTAAAATAAACAAATACACTGATTTCATAAATATACATTTAATAGCGATGACACCGAAACTCTACTTCATTTTACTTTCGTTATTCAGTGTGAGATTTTTATCATATATTGTTAATGAATATATATGCGTTTTATAAATCCGAAAGAGTTTTATAATATGACTAGCTGAAGTACCCGGCGATGCCCGGGATTGTAAGAATGTTTGTTGTTAACCAAAACCAATTTAAAAATTAACACAGTATAAATAACATTAAAAATATATGTGAAATGTTATACACGTCTCAGAATTTTAGCCTTTCATCATTGTAATACTAAAATCTGAAAAGCAAAAATGTCAAATTCTCTAATGTTTGTTAACCAAAATTAATTTAAAACTAACCACAGTATAAATAACAGAAAAAAAATCTTGTGAAATCTATAAATATATAAATTTATAATAAACTCCTCAGAATTCAGCTCGAATTAGCCTTTCATCATTGGGCTAAAAAAAAAGAAGCTGCAATTACAGGTTCAGCAGAAATTTCCAATAGAACAATGATATGACTGCAGCGTTGCCTCTTAAAAAATGAAGTGTTTGATTGAGGGCTGCAAACCATTCAATTCCTCTCCACATTTAACTCCTATAAACATCCTCTACATATTAAATTCCTTTTCTCTCCATAATAAACTCCTCAGAATTTTGGTATATTCAGCCTTTCATCATAGTACCACTAAAAACTGAAACATCCTCTCCAGAAATATAAATTTATTAATTTCAATAATTAAACACACACAAATGTATAAATTACGCAAAAGTTTTTTAACCAACATTTGAATAATTCGTAAATGAAAAGCATATGAAAATAAAGATAAGGACTTCCGGAATCGAAATTAATTACCCTTAATTTTTAATTAATAAAAAACCAACATAATATGAATAAAAACGATATTTGTTTAAAAGCATATGAAAATAAAGCTATTATAAAGATAATAATAAAAAAAGCATATGAAAATAATGCTCGCGTATGAAGTTAACTTTATGATATAAAGATAGTAATAATAATATAAACCGCGTGCATAGAATATTTAGATTTTCAAGCGAAATAAATTAATTTTTAGAAAATAACTACTTTAATCGAGAAATTAAATACATTGCGCAAAATTTTGATTTTACCAATTTTCCACCCTACAATTTACACCCTACTTCTTTTAAATAGGGTGTAAATATAAAGTTTTAACAGCCAATTGAATGCCAGTTAAAAACGATTGTTGTTTAAAATCATATGAAAATTACGCTTCTTATAAAGATAATAAAAAAAAGCGTAGGAAAATAATGTGTGCGCATGAAGTTAACGTTACGATTTAAAGATAGTAATAAAAATCTATATATATAAATGTTCCGTAACTGACAAACTGACTGATTGACTGACTGACATACAAAGTACAGACCAAACCGCTGAACCTAAAGGACTAAAATTTTGCATGGCGAATCTTCTTATAACGTAGGGGTGCACTAAGAAAGATTTTTGAAAAAATTTTCATAGATTTTTTAAATTAATTTTTTAATCTGTTTTTGTAACATTTTTCAAGTTTGCATTTAAAATAATAATTTGAGGGTCGTAAAATTTATATCACGAAAAAGATCATAAAATTCCTTTAAAATGAAATTCTTTTCGAATCTTTACCTCCATTTTCTAATTTTTCGTGAATTTTTAAAGATTAATTTTTACAATTTAATTTATTAAACGCTGATCATGTGATTTGTTTATCTGGTACTTTAAATAAATTTATCGTCACGTAACAACGAAATAGACAAAAAAAAATTTTTTTTCTTCCTAATGCGGCAAACGATTGGACATTATCCAAAAAATATTAAAATACAGTAAAAGATATGTTCCTCAAACTGTACTATATTCTTTAGTATGTCCTATTAGATTTAATTTCAATATTTTCTTCTACATTATTTTGTCTATAAAAATATCCCTTACGATTTTTAAAAAAAAATATTTTTTTGTCTTATGGTTGGAATACTAAAAGTTTAAAATAGTGGCGCCATCTAATGAACGCCTGTGAATCGAGAGTCGCATCTTTCAAAAGTTGTTGGTTATTTATTAATTAAAAATATTGGAAAGTTCTTGTGGATCTGTAAATATACATGTGGTAACAGTTTTAAAATTTATAAATTATCAACCTACACAGGTGATAATTTATCCGGCGTTGCCCGGGATTTTAAGAATGTTTTTTAACCAAAATCAATTTAAAAACTAAACACAGTATAAATAACATAGAATAAAAAGCATTTGAAATGTTATACGCATGAATAAAAAGAAAACCCAACATAAAAAACCATAAATTTACAATAATTTCTTCAGAATTCAGCTAGATCTAGCGTTTTATCATTGGAGCAAAAAAACCCTGAAAAGTAAAGCCTAAAATATATACATTTATAATAAACCACTAAAAGCTGAAAAGGAAAAATGTCAAATTGTCTTTAGGAAAGTAAAGAATTTTGAAAAGTAAAGCTGAAAAGTAAAAATGTCAAATTGTCGAATGTTTGTTAACCAAAATCAATTTAAAAACTAAATACAGTATAAATAACATAGAAAAGATTTAGCCTTTATCATTGAACAAAAAATCCTGAAAGTAAAAGATAAAATATATAAATTTATAATAAATCTACCAAAATCCATTAAAAAACTAAACACAGTATAAATAACATAAAAAAAAGTATACGAAATGTTATACACATTAATAATATGAAAAATAAAATAAAATAAAAATAAAATAAAATAAAATAATTTTTAAAAAATATTAAATAAAAATAATAATAATAATAATAATTTAAAAAATAATAAAATAAAAGCTGAAATAAAAAAGCCTCCATTAAAAAGCTGAAAATACAGGTTTAGCAAAATTTGTACGATCCGTATTCGAACCCGCGTCGTGTAGCGTAGTAAATGAACGCTTTTACCGAACGCGCCACAATGACATGCTGCATTATTGTGTAAATAGGAAAATATTCGACTAAGATTACTGGAAAGTTGCTATGGGTTGGTGAATATACATGTATTTATGGAGTGAGAGGAGTTTTAAGTCAGAATTAAGTTAGCAGGATAGAAGCTTAGTCTTTAAATCTTCAATAGACACAAAGACATAAGCGAGGGGGATTGCAGTAGCGATTAAAAAAGATCTCGTGACACTTATCGTGGTTGATTCGAATTTTCGATCGCGTGTGATAGTGTCAATATGCCGTTGGATCCGATTTATTTTAGAGTATAAAATCTGACTTGTAAGATTATTATTTTCATTTATTATTCTGGTTTAATATATAACTTGAAACTTTTTGATTTTATTTATTTTTATCTTTTCGCTCGCTGTTTGCCAGCTAACCCTAACGTGGACGCCATATTCAGAGGGGTGATTCCACAAAGTGTAGCAGCTTACATTTAGTTTCAAAATTGTTGGTTTTTTATTAATTAAAAATCAACGGTAATTAATTTCGATTTTTGAAGTTCTTCAGACCCTCTGCTGTTTTTAAAGACGCCTGTATGTAAAATTTCGCGATCGTTGCTCCTAAACTGTGGATTTCTATACAATTACAGAGAGACAAACATTCATTTTTATATATTAGATTGCTGTACTTGGGAACAGTATCATCTTTTTTAGTAATATGTTACAAACTCTTAGTATCATGAACTCTATGCCTTTCAGTTACACATACTCAAATCTAACAGACTATTTCAACGGCTCATAGAAAAGTTAGTATGTATTTTCTTCCAAAAAATTGACTTGCAGAAATTATTATAGTAATGAGAATATTTTGATATTCTGTTACAAAAACAATTTTCTATGGAACGATGTCTGCCCACTTACCTTCGTATAATTATAAACAGAATATAGTTTATTTTGTAAATTTGACACTCGTATCATATATATTTTTTTCTTTTACTATTTATATATGTAAAACAGTTCCGTAACTGACTGACTGATTGACTGACTGACTGACTAACTGACAGATAACGCACAGACCAAACCACTGGACCTAAAGAGCTGAAATGTTGCATAGCGATTCTTCTTATATAGTAGGGATGCACTAAGAGAGCTTTTTGAAAAATTCTTCTTAGATTTTTTAAAATTAAACTTTTAAGCTTTTTTTGTAATATTCTTTAAAGTTTGCATTTAAAATAATAATATGAGGGTTATAAAATTTATATCACGAGAAAGATCATAAAAATTACTTTAATATGAAATATTTTTCAAATCTTCACCTCCATTTTCTGATTTTTGGTGAATTTTTAAATATTAAATTTTAGAATTTAATTTATTAAATTCTGATCACGTGGTTTCTTTTCTTTTTGTGATACTTTAAATTAATTTTACGCCACGTGCATAACAACGAAATAAATTGACAAAAGAAATATTAAAATACGATAAAAGATAAAATTTAACTACTAGAGTAATTGAGATGAAAGATTTTTTAAGAATTTAATTCAAATTTATATGTTTTATGGATATTAAATATACAAATTTATTGCATACATCGACCGTTGTATTTAATTTCAATATTTTCTTGTACATTATTTCGTCTATAAAAATATCCATTACGGCTTTTTTATAAATATATACATATATTTTTTCATTAATTGCATACATTGACCGTTGTAATTAATTTCAATGTTTTCTTCTACATTATTTCATCTGTAAAAATATCCATTGTGATATATATATATAACATTAAAAACCCCATACCATTTTAAAATCTAACATTATTCTAAATTCCCTTGGGCGTACGAGCTAAATTTCGCTTTTGATTCTAAACTCTAATAACCTCGAGAGAAAATATTAAATGGCTTCCTTTTCAAATAGGCGCGGCGTCCCCAATATTTTAGATAAGCTCTGCGCAGATTATATAAAACCACATGTGACTTATCGACAACAGCAAATCCCTAATCGCGATGATGATCGCATGACAATGTTTATATAAACAACATGAACGGAAACATGTACGCTTTTCGGATTTTGTAGCTGCCTTGAGAAGACGTATTCGCCGTCTAATAAAGATGTAATTAAATTAACGTTGTGGTGTTTTATGTGTCCGAGGGTGAGATGAAAAGCGGGAAAGGAAATTAAACATGTGATGCACGGCCGGGCGACAAGTCATCCATCTTTACCTAAAAAGAAATACCACTCGGGCCTTCCTTCGTCGGCCCGCGCCCGTGCTATTTCAGGAAGTCGGCTGGAATACCTTCCCATCAGACACAGGCAGTAATTTTTTTTCCGATTCAACCCGAGCGCAAACAACAGAATCAGAATGTCCCGGTCCCCGCCATGTCTTAACAACATTCGTCTACGCTGGATAATTTCGGAGTTCCCGTCAGCCATGTGGTGTGGCGCGTTAACTCCCAATGTCTTTCCGACGAAATAAGCGGGAGTACATCGTAAAATTTTGTGCGCCTTCGACGCTCCTATTTTTTTTTCTCTCTTCTCTCGTCTTGCCGTGTGATGACCAGCAATTGCGGATTTAAATTCATCGTTCTTCTATCCGGATTTCAAAATGTGCTTTTTTTTTTTCTTGCCGTGTGACGACCAGTGACTGCGGATTTAAATTCTTCGCGAGTATCTTCAACAAGAGTGTGCGCGAAATCGAAAGTTAATTTCCAACCATGTTCTCCTTAGTGAAAAGCGTTCTATCGTGCGGTGTTTTGTCAAACAGCGTGATCATCTTTTCTTTTTTTTAAATAAAAATTTATTTTGTGTGTCTCACCAATGGTGCTTCGGAGAAGAGAAAATGTTCCTGCATCAGCAACTTATTCCAGCTTTTGGATTTGCAGAAGAATATGTATTAATCTGCGGTAAATCTTCACTAAAGTAAATTTATTTTGTTCCATATAATAAAATTCGGTCTTAAATCAACATAAAATTAAAGGTAAGACAGATTGTCAATGAAATTTTAAAAGTTCTTAGAATGTTAAATGAAAATTTGTGTGTAATGTTTAAATATTGGGATTTTAATGATATTGATACTCTGATACAATTAGAACAAATTTTAACGAAAATTAATAATGATTTTGCTTAATATAAATTTGATATAGTTAGTTATCTGGCTTCTGTAAACATGAATCGTATATATTTTTAAAATGTTTTCAGTTATTTTTAATCATGATGTACTTCTGTTTTCTCGTGCGTTATAAATTTGGTTTTGATTTTGGGGTTTGGTTTCAAGTGAAGGATTATAATTTAAGTTTTGTGTATTTAAATTTCATTGCTAGCCACATGAATATTTACTATATATAGAGATTATAAGATATTTGAATTTAAAGAAATTTTTGAGACTTATATGTGATAAATTTATTATAAGTGTGTGTTTTTAGTGTAATTTTATAATATTTCTATGTTCTTTTTCTGATAATGAATATTTTAGTGTTTTAAGATAATTAATGATCCTTGGTTACGTTAAACTGAAATATTAAATGAGTAAAGTAATGTTACAAGTATCTAATTTAGCACGCAGTTCTGAATCGTCGCGGAGAAAAAGAAAAAGAAAAATAACAATTCATTTCCGTTTTCGAGCGCCGTTGTATTACATTTCGAAGGTCGCCTCCGCAATAAATTTGAATGCTCAGCATTAGTTTTGTAAACACGATCATGAAAAGAGCCAAACTTGTTTTGATTCATTTAACTTAGAATTTTTGCGACTCTACATTTAAACATGATGCCTGTGGTTTTGGTTTTGGAAAAAATCTGCAGGGATAACATAGTAATTTTCAGACATCAAGAAAATTTTATAATTTAAGTACTTTGACATATTACATTTGATGTTGAGACCTCGTAAATTGTTCTACGAATTTAAGTAAAGGAGATTTCTGGAGGTTAGTCGACAGTTAAAATTCGTGTTACGATTTTCATAAACGGAACGTCTTTATAACATGACTTAGGGTGCCAAAAAACCACAATTGGATAATTGAAAAAACCATTGTATGTTATATTTGGTTCATCCGCCCCAGAAAAATCTCGAAATGGAAATAATGAAGAATAATAAATAAGTAGAAAAAATAATATTATAATGAGAAATATGTTTTAAGATATTAAATACAAATGATGAATATTTTGGAACTTTACAGCGAGGATTCATACCAAAATGTGATATAAGAAAAGAAAAATTAATTTTGGTTTATCGATTTCATGATTAACTTAATAAAACTGAGATGGCTATTGGTAAAAGAATTTTGATTATTTGTGTCAATTGATAGAATAATAGTTTGAAATTTGAACATTAACATTAAATTATGACAATTGATAGAGAATATTAAGGTGTTATTATTGGTATTAGGAGTATTTTATTATTGTGTGTTTAATACTTTCATATGTTGTGTATTTTTGATTCTATTGAATATAAAATTGATAGACCAAACTTTCACACTAAACGAGATTCTGAAATTGTTCATGCTTGCAGATTGAGATATTATAATGCACCAGAGAACTTAAAACTACACCACGAATAATGACAAACATTAGATCCATTTTTCTTTCTTTTCTATGTGACGCTTAACATCATTATATTTTTTTTTTAAAAAGACTCTTCCTCCTTATTAGTCAGAGAACAATATGGAGAAAGAAAACCCACTTGTTACACAAACATAAACACAACCCTCACTGCTTAGAGGTAGAATTAAAGAATTTGAGACTAAGAGTTGGGGAACACACATACAACAAGGTACCTTCAAAACAAGGAAATGGATCCTGTTAGTAACCCGGTTCTTTGCACTTCCCATTTTCACAGTAATGTTGCTTCATGCTGTATGTATGACGCCACTCTGAAGGAGTGAGGTCACAACTCCGTTTTTTCTGTTTTTATTTCTTTTTGTATCGATACTAGCTCCTTCAATCGATATGTAAAATTGTATGTAAGTACTCGGGTATAAAAGGGGAGTACATACTTGTAGCTGAGAGCTTTTGAGCTTGGAGCATTTGTTATTGCCTTGACTTTTTTTAGCTGTTTGGGTAAGTTACCCAACGCTATGTTAGTTACTGTAAAAAGTAATTAAACTTCTTTTATTTTTGATTCTTCGAGTCGTATTTTTTTCCCTTTATCAAGACTCTGCTATGTTTCACTGAGGCAGCTTTATTTGAAAGATTATTCAACATGGTTATGGGCCCAGACGCCTTAGCATAGCTAATCTGCTTTCGGAAAAATGACTCGAGGAAGTTTATTTTTATAAGCTGATAGAGAATGCTCAGAGGGGGGGCCTTGACACCCCAAGTGTAATTGCACAATTAACTTTTGCTTCAAATGACGTTGGACTGAACTGGTTCCGGAAATTACGTTTTCACTCTAATTCGTCGAGTGCTCGCCTTGTGCTCATATTTTAAAACCATTGTGTGATACAATTTCATTAAATTCTTCCTGGAAGTGGTTTTGCTTTAAAGAATGGCGTCAAGTACCAGTGAAGTAAATTTTAGGATCGCGCTTTTAAGCGAAAGTAATTACTCAACATGGTGTACAGATATGAGGATGTTGCTGATGGAACGGGGGTGCTGGGAGATTGTTCAACGAACTGAAAAAGCACCTGAAGCACAAGAAGGTGAAACGATGGACGAGTCTGCAGCAAGGGACTTTAGAAATCGAAAAAACAGAGCGCTTTCGACGATTTACATGAGCGTATCGCCTCGATATCGTGCCCTGCTGGAAAAAGCTATTGACGGACCTGATGCCTGGGATAAGCTGAAAAAGTACTTTGAACCAGACAGTCGTGCTCGTGTCATGTCACTTAAGAATGAATTCTATTCCTGTCGTATGGAGCCAGATGAGGACATAGGGCTGTATTCAAGTAAACTAGCCAGTATTTTTGATAAGCTGAGTGAGGCTGGTCATGCTGTATCCGAAATAGATAAAATATTTCAGCTTATGCGATATCTTCCAAAGGAGTTCGATAATATTGTTCAAACGATATATCGGTGGGAGAAGGATCAATTTACTTTTATTTCTGTACGAGAAGAATTACTTGCCGAAGAAGCAAGGTTGAAACAGAGAGTTGCAGACCAAGCAAATATTTCTTATCTAACAAGAAACCGGCAGGAGGTGTTCCCGAGACAAGAGATGATTGACAATCCTAAGCAGGCAGATTCTCATACATTACAGAGAAGAAAATGTCACAAGTGTCACCAGCCTGGTCATCTTCGCAAAGATTGTCATGTATCCGGAAAATCAAGGACTTATAAGCAATCTAAACGTTCAAGTTCCGAACGTGAACGATGTCAGTATACCAGTCCGAGTCGACCAAACAACAGTTTACTGCTGGAAGCGTTAGTGACTGGAATTGAGGAGCGTTGTTGGGTGTTCGATACAGCCTCCTCGTCTCATTTTTGCAAGGACAGACACCTAATGTCCGATTTTACACCAGTTACAGATCAGACACTAGTAGGAGCAGTTAACGGTGTCTCTACCCCTGTTACAGGTAAGGGATCTGTAGTTATTTTTCTAAATGGTGAAAAATATACCTTAATTGATGTACTTTATGCACCAGAACTGAGGAAAAACCTCATATCTGGCCCTCGTGTTGACGAATGGGGAGTCAAATACGTAGGAGGTCATGGAAAAATAGATGTGATATCGCGCAACAAACTACTTTTTACTGCAAAATTAGTAAATGGGCTTTATTGTATTTACCCAGAATATGAAAAATGTCATGATGGTCAGAAATTTCACTCAAAAATTGTAAAGGCAAAACACACCATCTCTAAATGTTCTAAAAATAGAAGTTCCACGGCTTTTGCTTCGGAAAGTTTAAATTTATGGCATAAACGCTTTGCTCACATAAATGCAGAATATATAAAATTAACATCTAAAAATAACAGTGTAAAAGGGTTACCAAAGTTAACGGGGGATGTTGATTCGTGTGATCCATGTCGCGAAGCTAAATCCAAAAGAGTTAGTTTTAAATCCCTGGATAGTATACGATCTCAAAACCCCCTTGACTTGATCTATATGGATCTGTGTGGTCCTTTCCCGAGACCATCGATCCACGGGCATTTATACTTTTTATCGGTGGTCGACGACTATTCTAGAAAAGTTTGGGTTTTCCCCCTTAAATCTAAAACAGAAGTATTTCAAACCTTTAAAAATTTTAAAACAAGAGCTGAAAGGTTCCTGGATCGGAAACTTAAATGTATTCGTACTGACAATGGTACAGAATTTATAAATGATCAATTCAGGGAGTATTGTGAAGACTTGGGGATCCAACATGAAAAATCTAACCCTTACACCCCAGAGCAGAATGGAGTATGTGAAAGGTTTCATTATACTGCTGTAAACGGGATAAATGTTTTACTTAGGGATAGCGGCATGAGTCAATGTTTTTGGCCAGAGGCTCTTTTACATTACACTTACACATGGAATCGTGTATGCCATGCTGGAATGACAAAAACACCATTTGAGCTCTATGGTGGACGACAGCCCTCGGTTAAACACTTACGGCCGTTCGGCACGAAAGCTTTTGTCGGTATACCTAAAAAATTAAGATTAAAACTAGATTTAAGGTCTAAACCAGGAATTCTTGTAGGGTATGCTTTGCAGACGAAAGGATACAGAATTTGGATGCCGAACGAGCATAAGATTATCGAAACCATAAATGTCACGTTTGATGAAAATCAAAAGGGCGGTTTGAGTGAGGCGACTGTGGAACGCGAACTGGACCCAGAGTTCGTGGGTTTTAAATTTCCCCTTGAAGATTCAGAAGAGTTGAATGTTTCAAAGCCCCAAACAGATAGTGAGAGTTCTGTATGTGATTCTGATACTGATTCTGAAGTACCCGGTAACAAAATTGTAAACTGGACGCGTAAAGCTGTTCCAAGGACAAGTAGTAAAAAAACTGATATTTATTATTATGAGGAAGGAAAAGATGATTCGTCGAGTAGGTTGAGGTCATTGGAAGATGTTAAACAATATTGTATAAAAAATGATCTTAAATTTCAACCAGAAATTTTTGATTTTTCTTCCAAAAATAAATATTCAGGGATTATTGCTAGAACCAAAGCGGGTCATAGTAGCTTAATGTCAGAATGACTAGAAAAGGAAATTTACATTCCAAAATGTTTTAAACAGGCTATGAATTCCAAACAAAGTGAACAGTGGTTTAATGCAATGGAGGATGAATTAAACACTATGAAGGAAAGAGGTGTTTGGGAGTTAGTAGAACGACCTGAAAATGCTAAAGTGTTGGGTTGTAGATGGGTTTATACTACAAAGCAGGATGAATCGGGTAAGATTAAAAGATTCAAAGCACGCTTAGTTGCCCAGGGTTTTCACCAACGCAAAGGTGAAAGTTTTGATGAAGTTTTTTCCCCAGTTATCAACTTTAGCTTGATAAGGTTCTTTTTCGCTGTACTCGTTTGCCTGAACCACTGGACACATTTGCAGTATGATATTAAATGCGCATACCTATATGCCCCATTAAGCGAAGTAATTTATATGCGTCAGCCACCTGGTTTTGAGAAATCCAATTTAGTTTGTCGTTTAAAAAAGTCAATATATGGACTTAAGCAGAGCGGGCGAGAATGGTTTTTTAAAATTCACGCGGTATTAAAAGAGTTGGGTTTTAGAAAATTTGAATGGTGTAATTGCGCATATATTTTAGATTCAAATGTTATATTTTTATTATATGTGGATGACATAGTCGTGTTTGGGAGAGAACAAAAACATGTCGACACAGCTATTAAATTGTTGAAAAATAAATTTGACTTAACAATTTTGGGGAAAACTAAAAAACTTTTAGGGGTTGAATTTTTAGAAACTGACAAGAAACTTTTTATTCACCAACTTGAATATATAAATAAAATTTGCAGAACATATGATAGGTATTGCTATCCAATATCATCATTACCTATAGCGAAGGGGGTTATTTACTCTAAAACACAGTGTCCACAGGATAAAGTTGAAATTGAGGAAATGTCTAAAATTCCGTACAGGAGTCTTGTAGGCTGTCTGGCGTTCTTAGCTAACAGAACGAGACCCGATATTTCATACGCAATCAACATTTTTTCCCAGTTTCAACAAAATCCAGGAATGGTACATTGGATGGGACTTCTTAAGTTACTAGGATATATAAAATATACTAAAAATTTAAAACTCGACATTTCTAATATTAGTAACCTAGATCTTAATGCTTATTCTGACGCTGATTTTGCAAATAATCGTGATAGTAGAGTTTCGATGGGAGGTCATATAATTTTTGTTGATCAGGCTCCAGTAGTTTGGCGTTCTTTTAAACAGAAATCGGTATGCTTGAGTACCATGGAATCTGAATTTGTTTCCTTAACGGAAGCATCGAAAGAACTCACTTGGTATGAACGTATTTGCAAGGAGTGTGAGAAATTTAAAATTATACCCCAGAATAAAAACATCCCAAAGTTGTTTGTTGATAATCAAGCTACTATTAACTTTGTTAAATCCCCGCTTGAAAACTATCGAACAAAGCACATAGACATTAAATTATTTTTTGTAAGAGACCTAGTTTACCAAAAACTTTTTGAATTAAAGTACATACAAAGTAAATCAAACTTATCAGATGTTTTTACGAAGCCACAACAAAAGATAGAACTAAAAAGATTTAGAGATGCAGTGTTTTGTGATAGTATGATTAAAGATAATGAACTCTGTAAATGAAATGATGGACTTTAACTTAAAGTGAGACATTTGAAGTTGTTCTAATTTTTTTTTTCAATGCTTGTGAACTGATATTTTCCTATATTATGTAATGTATATTTGTATTATGTAATGTATATTTGTATTATGTAATGTATATATATATATATACTCTTTTTGAAAGTGTAAAGAGGGGGGCCAATGTTAGTAACCCGGTTCTTTGCACTTCCCATTTTCACAGTAATGTTGCTTCATGCTGTATGTATGACGCCACTCTGAAGGAGTGAGGTCACAACTCCGTTTTTTCTGTTTTTATTTCTTTTTGTATCGATACTAGCTCCTTCAATCGATATGTAAAATTGTATGTAAGTACTCGGGTATAAAAGGGGAGTACATACTTGTAGCTGAGAGCTTTTGAGCTTGGAGCATTTGTTATTGCCTTGACTTTTTTTAGCTGTTTGGGTAAGTTACCCAACGCTATGTTAGTTACTGTAAAAAGTAATTAAACTTCTTTTATTTTTGATTCTTCGAGTCGTATTTTTTTCCCTTTATCAAGACTCTGCTATGTTTCACTGAGGCAGCTTTATTTGAAAGATTATTCAACAGATCCACATAAACTTATAATAAATGTACAAAAATGAATAGTAGATAAATAATTTGAAAATAAAGTGAAAAGTATTGAGAATTAATAAATAAAGTTAGAATAAATATGAATAAGTATAATTAAAGAATATTGAATAGAATTTTGGAATGAATAAATATTGTCGAAATAAAATGAATATAAGAAATGATGAAATGAGAATAATAAGAAATATAAAAGATATTAAAAAGAGATTTTTGTTGATAATAAGTAATATTGAAATAAAGGAGATAATGGATATTAAGAAAAAATAGTGAGATAAATAAAGATACGAAAACTAGATAATGAGTGATATGTTTTGTAATTTTTATATACAATTGATATATTTGAAGTGTGATTTTATTAAATCTTGTGATTTTTATTGAAAGTGTGATTTTTATTATAAACTGTGATTCTTATTATATAACTGAAGAACTATTTTTCTTGATATGTAAACAAACCAAAATAATGTTATGTTTTATGTATTCTACATTGGTGAAGCAAAAATAAGAAACAGCAACACAAAGACTGTGATTTTTTAATTGGTGTATTTTCCTCAACATACTAATGACTGTGACAGGACTAAAAATGTTGCAATTCATTACAAGATAAGTAAATAAAGATTTTTTTTTGGACTCACTCCATAGTAGTGAACGCTGAGGAGGAACGTACAATAACTTCAAATTATTATTGTCATGTTCTATTCCATTTACTTAACATGTTTGTTTGTTGATTTTGATATTTTCATTGTTATATTCTATTATTTGTGTGAGTCGACTCAAAGTTAAAATTGATGTAAAGTGAAAATTTGATAACTTAGTTTTTTTTGGTTATGTTAATTGATTTTTTTTTTCTGAGATTGTGTTGTGTGGGGACTGCAGCCCTGCACAGCAATTTTCAGTTGGTGATAAATTTATTTTTAAGTTTAATTTTTTTTCAAAGCAACAATACAGGAAGAAATTTACATAATTTACAATTTTCTATAATTGATCATTAGTTACTATAATTTTTTTGTTTTTATTGTGTTCATAAATTAGTAAATCATTAGTGTATTTTTATGTATTCAAATTTGAAATGTGCCATGTCTTGCCATGTGATCATCATACTAAATTAACTTAAAACATATGTTCCTTTTCAAACTTTTCCAAATTTGTGGTCGACGCCCATTTTCCTCACATGGTCGGGTGAGTCTGTCCTCCAATGCAGGCATTGTTGGTCAGCCTCTTCTCGGACGGGGGGGATATTCTATAACATTAAAAACCCCATACCATTTTAAAATCTAACATTATTCTAAATTCCCTTGGGCGTACGAGCTAAATTTCGCTTTTGATTCTAAACTCTAATAACCTCGAGAGAAAATATTAAATGGCTTCCTTTTCAAATAGGCGCGGCGTCCCCAATATTTTAGATAAGCTCTGCGCAGATTATATAAAACCACATGTGACTTATCGACAACAGCAAATCCCTAATCGCGATGATGATCGCATGACAATGTTTATATAAACAACATGAACGGAAACATGTACGCTTTTCGGATTTTGTAGCTGCCTTGAGAAGACGTATTCGCCGTCTAATAAAGATGTAATTAAATTAACGTTGTGGTGTTTTATGTGTCCGAGGGTGAGATGAAAAGCAGGAAAGGAAATTAAACATGTGATGCATGGCCGGGCGACAAGTCATCCATCTTTACCTAAAAAGAAATACCACTCGGGCCTTCCTTCGTCGGCCCGCGCCCGTGCTATTACAAATATATATATATATATATATATATATATATATATATATATATATATATATATACTAGGGGCTTCGCCCCTAGGCTCGCTGCGCTCGCTCTTCTGTTATGGCTAATAGCGAGATACATAGGGGTGATTATCGGGCAATGTAACAGCCATTTAGTGTTGTCACCCTTATGCAAAGGGGAATCACTGTTAAATCACTGTTTCAGCTTTAAAATTCAATTAAATATCGAAATTTTAAGATTGAGACTTGAAATGGGGTTTATATGAATGAGAAAGCTTTCATCTTCCAGATGATGTAAATATTTTCTTTGTAAGCTAAAAACTCGAGGAACATCGATATTACATCCATATATGTGACGATATTTCTCGAAAAAGTGGGTTTAATATTTTGATGAGAATATTAGTGTTTTAAATTATTTTTAAACAAATGAGGTCTTGTTTGAAGGAGAAATGTCTGTAGTCTTAGATTGTAAAAAGATCAAAATTCTACGATTAATTTTTGGCGAGTTATTGTAATCTATACATGAAAAAGTCAATATTTTTCCACAAAACATAAAATAAAAAAAAATTACGAACAAAAAGTCCGACGAAGATGAAACATGTCTTACTTTCTTCCCCGCATTTTTCTGCATCTATTGTTATCAGTCTCGACCCCATACCCCCAGCGGTTTCGGAGGAGATAGCGTGAAAAGCTTTTGAGAGCGGCAGCGGCGACAGTTACTTTTTTTTAGAACGGACGTCTATTTAACGAAGTCGCTAAATCTCGAAAAAAAGTCCGTTATATGGTGAATTCGTTAAATAGAGATACACCTTTTAAAATACTTAAAACTCACACAGAACATATTTAAAATTTATAAAAACTAAATATTATTAAAAAGTAATTAATCACACCTTTATTTTGTAAATTAATATCTATTTGTTTCATATATCTTACCCATCAAAAAGAAATCTGCAAGGAAAACAAGAATAAGACAAAACATTGTCCGGGAATACATTGTATTTTCAATTTCCAGAACCGAAATTACCAGCACGACTCTGATCAAGAATCTAGGAAACGGGAGACTTGTCCAAGGACACAGGACAGATCCATTAAGGGTGAAAGAGGGATATTAAAAGTTATTTTAATGAAGTGGACAGTGGGGGGGGGTGATAAAATTGCACTTTCTGGATGAAATGCAAATAATGGCAGCCAATTAATTTACTGCTCTCGGTGAGTTAGGCGACTGGTAAAACCAGTTCAAGGTCATTTGTCACCATAAAATGTGTTAAAAGAAAGAATAAGTTTGAAATGTCCAGAAATATTTTGAGAAATATGTATGAAAAAATATTGGATCACAAGAAAATGTTCGTTAAATAGAGAATGCACTTCGTTATTTGGAGGTTATTTTACGAAGAAATTCGCAAAATAGAGGTTCGTTAAATAGAGGTCCGACTGTATATATATATATATATATATCACTAATTGCATACATTGACCGTTGTATTTATTTTGAATGTAGTCTGTAGCGAAGCACGGGTATTCAGCTAGTACATTTACATATACCACGGTCATACTGTACTTTGTCATGAAAAGAAAACAATTCATTATTTCTCTTACATTTTATCATTAAAAAAGTCGGATATTACTGAAATTAAATAACTTCATGGAGAGAAATATGAGGTTTCAATACACTATGCTGGAATGAGAAACCTGCCATCTTAAACTTTTATACAAACTATAAAATTTGCATCTAAATACATTTTTAGTTACATGTGTTTTGTATAAAATTTGCCCTAAAGAATTATTTAAGATTTGAAGAGTGTTTTACCTTACTAACACATTTATTACTAAATTTGAGCATTAATAACGCATTCTAATTTTGATTTTCAATCATCTATTTAAATTAGGTATCCATGTTTTGCTACTTTGTTCAGTTACAATATTCTATGATCTTTGAACATTAGATTAACGTAAAAACGAATGGCATAATTTGACGTTTCACTACACACTCACTTTTAATACAAAATTAAACAGTTTTAGAAACTTCGTAAATTAGGGATTCAATATCTAACTAAATTACGAAAAATAATTCCTTACGGTAATTATCAAACAAACATTCATGCGAAGCTAAAATTATACGTAAATATATAATCGAAAATGCAAAAATAAATATGTAAATCGAAAATGAAAATGTAAAATTAACGTAAAAACGGATGGCATAATTTGACGTTTCACTACACACTCACTTTTAATACAAAATTAAACAGTTTTGAAAACTTCTTAAATTAGGGATTCAATATCTAACTTAATTACGAAAAATAAGTCCTTACGGTAATTATCAAAGAAACATTCATGCGAAGCTAAAATTATACATAAATATATAATCGAAATATTATATATTTACGTATAATTTTAGCTTCGATTAAATATCAAAATATATAATCGAAATATTTTAAGTTTTCACTTACATTTCACTCAGTTGGTGTTATTTCTAACGAATGTTACGGAACGCAGAAAAACGTGGCTATGCTTTTTACTAAAGCTGTCTGGAAACTAAGTTACTTGTTGATGAAGGCAAGAGTGTCTCCAGCACCGATGCTATCTATAGTTGGTCACGTGGTCATTATATCTGAGCTATTACTCTGATAGCCAACTGACCTCTTGATCGCCTGTCTTAAATATCCTTCAGTTTGATGCTAGGGAAATGATTGATTATGGGAAAAGAAAGTTACGACCGAAGTGTGTCTCAAACTGGCGACTAGACCGCGATAACGGGCAGAAAAAGCGATAAATTGATTTCGCAATTTTCTGATAACAGAATACGTGTAAAAATTTAACAGCTCAAATTTCGATACGCATTTAAACATTATTTATATGGGTTACAGAGAAAAAAATTTATCGCAGTAGGGAACACAATTTATATATTTTATTTCGAAGTATTCACTCTATTTCTCTGACTATCTATATAACATTAACACCCAGATTCTGCATGTTTGTTATAGATGTTATGCCTATAATTTTCAGAATACTTTTATAGTCCTAGAACGAGTCGTAAGAGAATAAAGCAAGGTTTGCTTGTTAATGGGCAGGGGTTAACTGATGTAGGGATATTTTTTATTTCCTATTTACTATCATTTTATAAAAATATACATACATTTTTTTTTTTAGTTTTGTCGAAAAGATTGCAGGCATTCTGTTTGACCGACCCTTTGATTCTTTATTTAAATTAGTATGCTAGGAATTTATTTTCATTCATCAATAAAAAATATATATTCAAATATATATTCAAGTGGACACCAGTATATGCTGCTGATAATTCTGAAAATAATGTTTTGAATTTTTGCTTATACTGATCCAAAACTCCCCGTACTTTACTGATATTTAAACGCCCTCTAGTCTGAAAAGCTGTGCAAATTTACCTTGAAATGTTCATTTTATTTCTCTGATGATTTATAGAAAACAAAAACTCGGATGTAAGCGCGAAACGTCTCCTCTATACTTAGCCTTTATCAATTGAAAATTATAGCAACTTTTATACAAACTATAAAATTTGCATCTAAATACATTTTTAGTTACATGAGTTTTGTATAAAATTTGCCCTAAACAATTATTTAAGTTTTGTCGAAAGGTCCTTACCCCCCTTAACCTTCCTTCAGTGCGATAAAATTATCGGTATTCGTTTCTTCTCTAACATTTTATGGTATGCCTTAAGAAAATATTGATATTTGCTTTGCAGATTTATAAAGAACTAGCTGAGTGGCAACTCGATGTGTTGCTTTTTTTTATTTAAAATGAAATGGCTTTATATCTTAAAGATTAAAAACTGTTTATTCCCTTTTAAAAATATATTAGATTTAAAAAAAAAATAATTATTTAAAATTTCCTTTTTCAAATTTTGTATTTTAAACAAAAAAGCTCATTCAATTACAAAAAAATTCTAAAGGCTTTAACTTCTCCTTTCCTAAAACAAAAATTATTTCTGGTACTTCAAATTTATTTCAATTATGTTCTTGTGGATTTCAATTATGTTCTTGCACCCGACGGCGGCTGGTTTCGAACCCGGGACCTTAGGATTAGAATTCAAGAGCGATACCTCTGAGCCACCGTTACTTCGGTGAACGGAACTTTGAGAAACGGAAAGGAGCTGGCCCACCCGGAATGTCAACTTTTTCTGCTGTCCTCTTCTATTGAGTTCGGCAGTTTTAGTTGAATAATTATAAAAGTTTAAATTTTTGAAAGTTGAGGATAGCATCAGTGCACGCGTCTCGGCCGGCCGCGTATATCGGTACCAGTCGCGATATCCTGCTATGCTCGGTTCGCGAGATTAGCCCGTCCCCGTGTCTGCTAACTAACAAACTAACATTTGTTTACCTTCAGCTGTTAATAGTAAGATAAACGTGGTTTAAATGTTCTATAAGGATCACTTTCTTAAATGCTATATTCTACTGTTTCTGGAGCACAACATGTTAACTTTCTAGACATTTCTTTTTATATTGTAACTGCCTTCTCTACCTTATTCTGAAAATGTCTTTTATTCTGTAAGTTTATATTCACCCTCAAAAGAACAAATTTACATCGCAGTCAATAAAAAATAAGAAACATGAAAATTTTAAAACATGTCCCTATATCATAAAAAAATATTGATACTTATTAGCCTGAAAGCATCATTCGAGGAAACGAATGCTACTTACTTTCAAGAATACACTTTTTTAGATGTAAATTTTACACCCTTTTTAGGAACATCGTCTGGACACAATGCATTTTCATTAGCATGCAATAAAAAGCTTAAATAATGTTCATTTCTCTCCATTGTTTACCCCTGAATTTACACTGAATCAGTTCAAAAAATGGTTTTAGAAAAACAAATGAGAGTTCAGAACAAAAATAACTACTTACATTTTTCTGGCTTGAACCATGCCTAGAATAAATTACGTAATTACGATGATCAATTTGCCCTTTATAGCTTTTTTCATGTTAAGTAGTCTTCAAGGATATTGCTGTGTAAATGTACTTTTGAGCTTATGTCTGAATCGAAATTTTTACGATTCCACCCCATTCCTATCTTTTTCCAAATAAATTCTTTGGAATGTATCTATGAAAGTTTGTTCTCCATTCGTTTGTACTATATACATAAAGTATCTTCGTCATTATTCCAGACTAAACTATTTGAATATCTTTTTTCTAAAGCAATAATTGTCTAAAGCAAATATGCTTTTTAATAGATTCCAAGATTATTAATAAAACTTTTATAAATCCGGAAGAGACGAAAAATCTTTAAACCTATTACAATGGGAAAAAAGGAAAAAATAAATTAAATAATGATATTTCTTACGGAGATATATGAACAATAAACGTGGTTTGTAGATAGCTTGTTTAAATGTTATCAAATTCTGCAGTTTTTGGATCACACTCTGCTATACTTGCAGATATTTATTTTATATATTATTATTGTCTTATATATCTCCCTCTCCAAATATATATTACCAAAGTTTACAATTACCTTCAAACGAAAATTTTACATCGTAGTCAGTCTACGATAAAATAATGAACGAGGTAAACTTGACATTTCTAATCAGCACTTCTTAGCTTGAAAACTTCATTCCAGGAAATGATTGATACTTTTTTTCAAGAATAAACTTTTTCTAGATCTTAAAGTTGTTCTGTACTAACCCCATTCGAATCGCTCACTTCAATTTTAACCTATGGGTAAAATTTCTCCAAAGATTGCCGACTTCGATTCAAAGATTTTTTTTTAATTGTACTCCATAAAAAGGAGATAAATTTTACACCTTAGGGCATTTTTCATTAAAAAAATACAAATAATATTTTTAAATTTTTGTTATCCGGAGGAAAAATCTGGAATAGTGTGTTTTAATTACTTCTAAATTCCTTTGGTGGATGAAATTTATAAAATGAACCCAGTTGCAAGGTGCAGAAAAGTTCAGGCTATCTGAAAATATCATTTTGTAGCAGGACACCCTCAACTCAACTTTTATCTGACAATAACCCCGCCCAGAACTTAACGTCTTGTCTAGAGAGAGTAATAAGTGGAGAGACACAGAGGACTTGCGCCATCTGCGCGCTGTTAATTTTTAATCCTTAAAAATGTATTCTTTAACTTCATGTAAATAGTTTTGTTCAATGTTTTGTTTTCAAGTAAAGTGTGTGTATGTGCCAATTATGGTGTCATCTCTGCATCCCTCCACGACATTGGCGCCCAATGAAAATTTCGATTACTTCGTTCTTCGATAACAACGTTCGTTCTTCTAGCTTGAATTACATCGTTTTACGTCATATCCAGATAAGTAGATTTTTATTTCCATAAAGAAATGAAATATTTTGCAAACCCTTGCAATTTAGCAAATTATATGGTAAAAGAAACTTAAGAGTCAATCCTGACAATAATATATGAAATATATTCTTTTAAATATTTTGCAAATCCGTTGCATTCTTTATTGAAAAACCAGTTCAGTAATACCTGAAGAAAATATCAGCATTTGATTGTATTGAAATTGAGATTATTACATATTATTTGTTTATATCTTCATTGTACGTGAATCGAAAACGGAACTGCTTTCTAAAATTTCGTTCAATATCCTATCCAGTTACGGATATTTAAACCGAAAGTATTCCAAAGTGACCATGGTAGAACATTATTATGCTTTTACTGTTTAATATTATAAATGAATACGTAAATCAACGAAAATAAGAATTTTGTCTTTTGCATTTACAACATTTACTTCTTGTTTTGTTTTATAAATTGATTGAATTATTAGTTTGAAAACTGTTTTGATTCGTTCATATTATATTGTTTATCTTATTTCTTGCTCAGTATTGATGATTTTAAAATGTCTGTGTGGGGGAAAGCACAAAAGAAAGATTTACTTTGATTTATTACTGAACACGGCATTCAAGTTGACCCTGATTCTAAAGTAATCGATCTAAAAGATGCAATAACAAATGATGTTAATTTCGATAAAGATCATACTAAAGAATTTCTTGCCTCTATCGTTGAAGAAAGACAAAAAAGCTGAGGAAGCTCATGAAAAAGATCAGGAACGAGTATTCCAATTAGACAAATTAAGTTTGCAACTTCATCTACAACAATTAAATCCCCAACCCCAACCTAATGTCAATAATTTGGAAGCAGAAACAATAAAATTTGAAATAAAAAAATTAATTCCGGCTTTTAATCCAAAACTTTATGATATGGATAATTTTTTAAACCTATTTGAAAAACAATTGACTTCTGTTAACATTCCGAAAACAAAATGGATCGCGTATTTAATTGGTGATCTACCTTCCGAAACTGCACAACTTATCGCAAGAGAACCTGTAGCCAAAATGCATAACTATGATTATATTAAATCTGTATTATTACGTTTTAAGCTTAGCTCAGAAAAATTCAGACAGCTTTTCAGCCAACACAGAAAGTTACCCGAATTTTCATGGCGAGATTTTTATTTTGAGATCAGAAGTTATTTCGACGGCTGGCTATCTGAACTTAAAATTGATGATTTCGAAACGTTAAAGGATTTAATTATATCCGATCAATTAGAGAAAAGAGAACCCACAGGATTTAAAGAACATTTTTTGGATGAATAGTCAGAATTAAATGCGCCTAGCGAATTAGCTGACAAATTTTATTTTTTTGAAAACGTAAGAATAAATACGAAAAAAGAAACTTATCCTGTACGAAATTATAATCCTAAATATACTTTTCCTAAGCGAACACTTCCCAGTAACAAACCTGAAAGAGTTAGAGCAGATGTAAATAAATGTACTTCTCCCACACTTATTTGTTATGGTTGTGGAACACCAGGATTTATTAAAGCTAAATGCCCTCAGTGCAAACCTTCCCAAAGTTCAACCGCAAAATTTGATACTATTCAGCTTAACTATTGTTATTCTCATTCGTACATTCCGCAATCATCGGTATTAAGAATTTCCATTGACGGAATGTGCGGTTTCGCCTGTGCTGACACAGGGGCTTCTCACTCAGTGGCCGGAGAAGCATTATACAAGCTTTTATTAGACCAAGGCGTACAATTCACAAAAACAAATTTCACCATGTGTCTCGCAGACGGAGAAACAAAGTGTACTGATGTTTACACAAGTGAGGTGAAAATTCTCATAGAAGACCGATTAGTCAAAACAACTCTGTTGGCGCTTCCAAAGGCGACAGGAAATCGCACTTTGTTAGGCGTTGACTTTTTGAGAGCAGCGAATATTGTATTAGATATCGCACGAGAACAATGGTATTTTAATGATGGACCACATAAAAAGTTTAGTTTTGAAGTTAATGATTTTTTGCCTCCAGTCTCAATTACTCATAGTTCTGAAGATGTAACATCATCGTGTTTAAATAAAGGCGAACAAATTTCTCCTTTTGAAAAACAAAAGTTAAACGAACTTATCGAGGTGTTCCAGGAAATATTTCAACCAGGGGGTGAAGCTACACCTTTTATGGATCATCACATTAACACTGCTGATAAACCACCCGTTTCTGTACCCCCTATCGTATGACACTTGCGAAAAAGGAATTACTTAAAAAAGAATTAGATAGACTTCTTAACGAAGAAATAATTGAATAGTGCGAATCACCCTATGCGGCACCGGTGGCCCTTGTTCCCAAGCCGAATGATGATGTACGTATGTGCATAGACTATCGAAAACTTAATGCTAACACAGTATCTAATTCGTATCCCCTCCCTAGGATGGATGATTTATTACAAGGAGCAAAACAAACAAATTACATGTCGACGCTTGATCTTAAGGCTCGATATCATCAGGTCAATGTGTATCCACCCCACATAGATAATACCGCTTTTGTTTGTCCATTTGGAACATACCGGTACATCCACATGCCTTTTGAACTTAAGAATGCCCCGCCAACATTTCAAAGACTTATGGATAGATTTAGACGAGATTTACCCCAGGTTAATATTTTAGTACATTTAGATGACATCATAATCCTATCTTCAAATTTCGAACAACGCATATCAGATTAAGAGCTCTCTTCGCTAAACTTTCCAAATTCAAGCTTAGAGTAAATCGTGAAAAATGTAATTTTGGCTGCCCAAAAGTTAAATATCTAGGACATTGGATAACCCCTGAAGGAGTACAGATAGACCCTGAAAAGACAATGGCTATAATGAAAATACCACCTTCCAAAAATATTAAAACTTTGCAGTCCTTCCTGCAGACCTGTTCCTGGTATCGACGATTTATTGGAAACTTAGCAGAAATTTCTCGTCCTTTGAGCAACCAGAAAAAACGTTCCTTGGACGTGGGGTGCATCTCAACAGACTACATTTGAAACACTAAAAGAATGTTTGGTATCCCCACCAATTTTGAAACAAATTGATGAAAAAAAATTTACTATTCACACTGATGCGAGCAACTTTGCATTGGGAGCAGTTTTACTTCAGGGGGAGGGTGCAGAGCAACATCCGATAGAATATGCTAGTCGACTTCTCACTGCGGCGGAACGTAACTATACCACAACCGAGAGAGAAGCTCTCGCTGTGGATTGGGCATTGAATAAATTCCGAGGTTATATCGAAGGTTCCGAAATCAAGGTGGCGTCTGACCACCAACCTCTCAAGTGGTTAATGACTTTGAAATCTCCTCAGATAGACTAGCTCGGTGGGCTTCACAGATTCAATCGTTCAACATAAAAAATGATTACGTCCCAGGAAAATCCAATGTTGTTGCTGACCTATTGTCTCGCCCCGTGTGCGCTCATGAGGAAAAAACGTGTGACATTTGTATGATTAGTATAGACATACCTTCCAGAAATCCCGCAGATATTAGAGAAGAACAATTAAAAGATGAAGATCTCTGAAAAATCATTGAGTCATTCGAGAGTACTGACAAAGACGAAACCTTTGAAAAGTGGACTTGTTGCGGTTACCTGATGAACAAAGGTATTTTATACAGATATGCTCCTGACTCCGAATCAGAGGACGCTCAACTTGTTGTACCATCTCAAGAACGAGACACAATTTTAAAAGAATTCCATGATGCCCCGACAGCCTGTCACTACGGTGCGGAAGGCACTTACAAAAGAATTGCGCAGATGTATTACTGGACTGGTATGCGAAAAAACATAGTTGATTACGTACAGAATTGTCACGAATGCAACCGGTACAAGGCTCCAAACCAAAAACCAGCTGGGTTATTACAGACTCTAGTATACGCTCAACGTTTTGAGACACTGGCAATCAACCTGTTTGGACCACTACCCGAAAGTAACAATGGGAAAAAGTGGATTTTTATAATCGAAGACTGCGCCACTAAGTGGGTTGAATTATTCGCTTTAACAAGAGCTACAGCCAAAGAATGTGCTGTAACAATGAAGAAATATTCCTGAGCTATGGACTTCCACGTCGCAATATCAGTGACAACGGACCTCAGTTCGTCAGTGCAGTTATGCTACAAGTCTGTTTCATTTTAGATATCAAACAATCGTTGACACCTGTCTACCATCCCCAGGCCAACACGGTTGAAAGAAAAAACAGGGACTTGAAACCTCGACTTGCTATCCTGACTGAAAAGGATCACACAATTTGGGATGAAAAACTTCCTACTGTTCGGTTTGCCCTAAACACCACCTAAATCTGACACCACTGGTCATACAGCTACATTCTTACAATTTGGAAGAGAATTACGGACCACGGATGATATCTCACATGATCTACGCCAAATAATCTTACATTATAACTTTGTTCCAGAAATAACACCGTAATTAAGAAAATTTAATAAAATAACTTCCGAAATTCAAGATATAATCCAACAGCGTCAAGACAGACATAAACAATTTGCAGATCAAAAACGCCAAAAATGTCCTCAATACAAACCAGGCGACTACGTTTGGATAACATCATACCCTTGGAGCAACGCTTCCCAACAGAAAACGACAAAATTTATGCCCCGCAGAGACGGCCCCTATGTCATCATTCAACAAAAGTCCCCCACCACTTTTATTGTAGCAAATAAAACAAACCCTTTTTATCCCATAGGTACTTATCATGTCTCAAGCTTAAAGCCATGTTATAGAGCCGATTCGTCTTCAGTGTACCTGCTTCGACCTCGTGGAAGACCCAGCCATGCTACCAGTGCTATTCCTCCTCAGTGTCACCGAACGGTACCGACCCGATATCAGCCTACCAGACAATGTTCTAAAAGATACAACCAGCTGTGCGAGGACACTTCCAGCGGGTTGAGGGGGAGTCTGTAGCAGGACACCTTCAACTCAACTTTTATCTGACAATAACCCCGCCCAGAACTCAACGTCTAGTTTAGAGAGAGTAATAAGTGGAGAGACACAGAGGACTTGTGCCATCCGTGCGCTGTGAATTTTTAATCCTTAAAAATGTATTCTTTAACTTCATTTAAATAGTTTTGTTCAATGTTTTGTTTTCAAGTAAAGTGTGTGTATGTGCCAATTCTGGTGTCATCTCTTCATCCCTCCACGACAATTTTATATTAGATTATCAGCGTTTATGTAGCTGTAAATAGTAGACAAATTATCTCCATTGGTTAACATTAAGGTGATCAAATCTAGTAGGGTTAGTACACAGCAGTCTTAAAGTTCGGACCATTCACCACAGGATATTTGTTTAAACAACATTACTTATCATGTTCATGAAAATTTACAGTCAGTCAAAAGATGATTATATTAAAATGTTTTGGAAAAAGTCATTCTAAAATATAAATCCCAATTTTCCCCAAAAATAGAGTACAAAAAAATTTAGTATAGTTTATTAATATGCTGGTCTTTATATTTTTCGACATGTTTCTTGAATGATATCTTTAAAAACCCTTTCTTTTTTTATTTAAAACATAGCCACCCAGTCTTTTTCAAAAATTTATTAAATTGTTGACTTTGATTTAAAAATCAACTTACTGTAATAAATAAAATTCAATGATATTTAGTTTTATTTTTTTTACACTGTACAAATCCCCAAATGTCCAGACACTGACGTCAAACGAATATTTCTTTTTAAACATTATAAACTCTTTCTCACTAGGTCATATGAAATAATCTTTGCTCATGGAGAAACTCTCTCCTCAATTAAAAAAAAACAAACAAGAGAAAGGTTTATATTAGACTTTGAATACGTAACAGTCGCAATCACATCATAAAAAGTGTTTCCATTATTGTTTACAGTACTTTTGAAAGAATTGTCTTCCATTATTTCATTAGTCAGGTGATAGATGAACGGCTAGGTTCAAGTCCCACTGTTGGCATGGATGTTTTCACCCCTTTCGAAATCTGCTTTAAACTGTAGAACCCGGTCTTAGCCGTCGTGTCACAAAAAGTTGACCATAGGGCTCCAAACCAAACCATTCTTTCATCTATTATTCAAATATGGGCTACATAAATTTCTTCCCTCATAAAGATAAACGAACCAAGATACTTTTGCTTTGAAGCCAGCATATATTGTTGTGAATTCATCACATACTGTTTTAAATATTTGAAGGCCTTATTTAAATGGTGAGCCAACTCCACTTTTTTTCTTTTTTTTCTTTTTTTTTTATGGAGTTAGCCTCACTTACATGTTCATACAAGTCATTTCTAGCTCATTTTAAACTGGTACATCTCCGGCTTATTTCTGCTGCCAACAGAGGGCATTATATATCAAACTTCAGCAGTTATTTCTCTGTGCTCTTGAGACCTTAAAGCTTTGTATCTCGAAATAAACAAGAATTGAGTGGGACCACTATTCAGATAAGGCCTTCATTTGTTCACACTGTTCGACATCAATGCGCCCTAACATTGCTCAAAACCCCATTTTTTCATGAAACACAATATGAAAACTTTCTAACTACTGCATTAGATGCAAGGTGTGCTCTTCGAAGATTTTCCTACTTAATTAAACAGAAGATACTTAATGTCTTTCCTCATTTGCTATTTCAACATCTTTAACTTTCGTTTGAAAAGAAAACATCGTTTTAATTATTATTCAGTACTCTGGCGCAGGAATTGAAGAGTTTGCTGTCGAAAAGAACTCCATCTTAGGGGAGGTTGGAGTTACATGTACTATCTTGTGGTAAAAAAACAAAAAAAAATTCAGGTAGTCTATTCTAACGAAACTACAGCGGGTTATTAACGTAGGATTACTTATCGATGCTTACCTCTTTTGTATGTATATATGTACTAGCTTCATATACCCGGCGTTGCACGGGCGTACCCTTAATAAGGCTTACTTGTATATTATGTAAACTTGTAATTTTATGCCAATCGATACCCCTCCCTACTGGTTAGCAACCCATCACCTTATTATAATCACACCTCACATGCTATTGTCAGCATTAAAATGTTTCTTTCTTGATATCCCACTGCACCTCGGCCCTTCGAGGAGTTTGAGGGCTTCCCCATAAACCCCTGTGAAAATCGCCGGTTTCATAAACAAAGAATTACCTGGCGTTGCCCAGGATAATAAAAAAGGATGGAGTTAACCTGAGCTCTAGATGAATGCGTACAACCAAACGAAATATCAATAATCCACACATGCACACCTTTCCGCGCTTCATTTATTTGAGGTTGGTCTCTCTTTTCCCTTACCACCAATTTGGTATTCAAAAAATATTTTAAAAGTACAAATTATTGGATTGCTTCTAGGAATTTTTACAAAATCTAAGCGATCGTCGAAAAATCGTGGCATTGATCGTGTTTGTTGCAATTAATTCTGTTTGTTGCATTTTAAATCAAGAATCTTATGGATATCTATTTCTTTTTTTGAGATATGAAGGAATGTGTGAAAACACGTTTAGCTCCCTCCCCCCCCCCCTCGGGTGCCGAATTTTGGAAAAACCTGAAACTGATTTTTAGGTATTCGTGTTCCTTTCATTTTAAATCAAGAATCTTATGGATATCTGTTTTCTTCTTCGAGATATGAAGGAATATGTGATTAAACACATAAAAACACGTTTAGCCCCCCTCCCCCCCCCCTTGGGGCCAAATTTTGAAAAATCTTGAAATTGTTTTTGGTAAATCAAGTTCCATACATTTTAAAGCAAGAATCTTATGGATACCAATTTCCTTCTTTGAGATATGAAGGAATATGTAAAAAAACACGTTTTGCCCTCCCCCCTCCCTCTCTTGGAGGGCGAATTTTGAAAAATCGCTTCTTAAATGACGCCTTCAGCATAAAAGTAATAAGATTTTGTGATTGCAATCGTAGAAATAGGTTACTTCCAATATTGCAACTGAGTACAATCCGAATTGTTATTATCAAATACGCCCTGCAACTGATTTTATAGTATAAATGAAACTCATCGATTAAGGCGACAATGGACCATGAAAAAACTTTTTTTTAAATTTATCAACCAATTGCTATGAAATTTTGTATACTTATGCAGTGTTGTTTAGAGATAAAAATGGTAAATTAAAAAAAAATCAGAATGTAATTAATATAGATATTAATTAAAAACTGTTTGACAATTACTCTATTCAAAAATGCTCTATGCGCATCAATTTTTGTCTCATATATCTAATTTTCTTTCTTAAGCTAGCTTTACATAGTTATAATAAAAGTTAGTAGCAATATTTGATTTACAGTCATATTTATAAAACTAGAAAAGAAATCGATAAAAATAGGTCATTTTATGCAAAATTTTATCAAAAATGTTTTTTGATTGCAAAAATTTCAAGTTGTTTTAAAATAGTTTGATGGATTTATTACTAAGTTCTATTCTAGCATATATAAATAATCCTTTTCTGAAATTTTATGAAAATTCAAGAAAAATTATGACTCATGGAACGTTTTGAATTTACCGGAACGACATGAAAACTGATTTTGAGAAAATAGCATTTAAATTTAAATTTAACGTAACATTTCCATTGTTTAAGTTTAAATAAATACTTATAACTCGGTTAATAATGATCGGATCAACATACTTTTTTTTATTTAAAGCTGATGAGTTACAAAATCATTTTCTGAAAGAAAAAAAAAATGTTTATGGGACATATTTTTGTCAATCTGAAGGTCAATTGTCGCCTTAAACAGCATTTTAAAGAAATACAAACATTTACCTATTACGTTTATCACATCCCTTTGAGTTTCTAACTACCGTCAGCATTTCAATGACTAACGAAAGGGACAAAAGGCATAAAGTGCAAATGCTCCTACTTTGGTGACTACACTCTGGGAGTCACCAAAATTTTAGGCTAATAAAACATTTGAAATTATCTCCCTCTAGCATATTCATCCACTATACCCTGCAGAGGATGGTTGGGTGGTTTTGAGCAGTGGTTACTCATCACTGGTGGTACGCGAGAGTTTTTTAGGTGTTACTCAGAAAACGACTTAAGATTAAAAGCAAGTACTATTGAACTTGACATAGAAGCTCCAATAAGAAATAAGCAAGTTTCTCATTAAGTGTCCTGAAAAAGACATTTTAGTGGCGGGACATTGTATCTGTCATTTCTTAATAACAACGACGTATAAAGTACATTTTCTAGTTGTATGGATATATTTTCTGCAATTTGTTTTATTTATACTCGAATACATTTTGTAAAATTATTCATATGCGTATAGAATTTATTTGACAACACCCCCTCAAAAAGTTATGCCATAACCAGTGGTACGCCACTACCCTATAAAGTTCTCAGGTGGTACTCAAATATAAAAAGATTGGGAATCACTAGATTAGAGCACTACGGTCATTTTTTGCAACACGAAAGATCATTAGACCAGGATCTAATGCCTAACCCTTCAGCGTTCGAGCCCGGGTGGGGAGTGCAACATTTCCGTAATTTTGAATGGTTTGTTTTTACATGTAAGGGCTGTATGTTCTAAGCAGTTTCTATTTACAGCTACACCCTATCTAATGCAGGTCTGATTTTCTGACCCTTCAATTCCTTTCCTTTCATTGTTAGTCGTGATTTAACCTTGGTAAACCAGTGATTATACTGGATTACAATAATACAAAATCAGGAGTTGATGTAGTCTATCAAATATGCAGCTATTACACGGTATATCGTATATCACGAAAAGATGGACTCTCTCATTGTTTTTTCGGTTTTGGGGCATAATAGGAATGAATTCGCTAGTTGTCCTTAGGTCTAATAAACCGCACAGTTTTGAAATAAGACGACTGTATCTGTATTCTTTGGCCTATAATTATAAATATATTTCAGCATTATCAGCATTTTATATCTTTCATAAAAAGCAGAATTATTATTTTCAATTTGAAAAAAAATATATTACAAAAGGAATAATCAATGTTGAAAGTGGCATTGATCTTTGTGCCACACGCGCTTGCTGGTGTTAAAAAAAATTGGAGCGCCTGCTGAAGGGTTAAAGCCGATTCCGAACGGCTATAAACATCCATTCCAAGAGTTGGACACGTATTCACAGACAATGGTAACGCATGTCAGCTTCCTAGCTATTAGAGCCCTTTACACGTACGCTCTTTCCCGCGTGAAACTAAGATCCCGCGCGATTGAGTGCACTTGTGAAGGTGTCGGAGAGGAAGGGAAAGCTTCGTTTGAGCATACTACAAGTTTTCCCGCACGCAATCGCGTACGCTCTTTCGCGAGTGCTTGGAGCGTGCGCGCAATCCCGTACGCTCCAATCAATCGCGAAAGAGCGTGCGTAAAAAGAGCGCTATTCACTGCCGAGGAACTTATAGCAAGGTCGAAATACAGGTCCAAGCCTGACCGGTACGTGGGAAAGGTACATACTCGTATCTGGAATTGGCTAACTAGATGATCCCAATTAACCTCTAATGGTTAAGTCAAATGACCTTCAGTACCCACTTGAAGGCTAAGAGCATCCCTGTAACCTGCACTAGGTTAAATCCCTATGTAAAATGTTAAGTAATAAATTAGCCGTGAACTTCCAAAAAAATATCAATACCATTACTTAATTCACTTGCAGGAAAATATATGATTTAATTGATCATGAATATCATCGGATCGCAACAAACGGGGTAATTTCAAAACGCCTGTGAACAAACTTCTTTTTACATTAAAACCAACTTAGAAACCTCATTCTCCAAATTACTTTAACCAAAGTTTACAATTTTACCCTCAAAAACTAAAGCTTTACATCGTAGCAAAACTAAATTTCTAAAAAGGTACTATACAAATTTTAAACTCGATCCATTCGTCACAGAAAAATTGATACTTATTAGCCTAAAATCTTAAGGTTGTGTACTAACCCTACTAGATTAGCTCACCTCAAGTTAACTTATGGAGAAAATGTGTCTACTATAAGCAGCTACATAAATGCTGATAATCCAATAAAATTGGTATTTTCAGATACCCTGAACTTTTCTGCACCTTGCAACAGGATTCATTTTATAAGTTGCGTCCACCAAAGGAATTGATAAGCGTTTAAAACACACTAAACCAGACTTTTCACACGAGAAATTTAAAATATTATTTGCATTTTCTTTTAAAACGAAAAATTCCCCAAGATGTAGAATTTCTCTCTGTATTACGGAGTGCAGTGTTTTTTAATTTTAAACCAATTAGGCAATCCTTGAACACTTTTTATCAATAGGTTCACACTGAGGTGAGTGAATCCAATACGGTTAGTACACAGCAGCTTTAATACATGGACGCAAATGCCTATTTTACAAAATAAACCGTTTTTAAACAATAATGCCTAAAACATTTTAAGGGCAGCCTCTATACTGAATGATGAACCATAGTATAAAATAAAAGAATTAAATAGCATGTAGTTCTGTAGATTATGTTTACCCATGAGCGTTTAATGAATCAGATCGGAAAAACAGCTACGATTTTTCCCAAATAGATTTCCAAATGTAATATTTCAATAATACACAGATCTTAACTTTTACCACTTTTATAACGAAGTTTACATATGTTTCGCAAAAATATTCAATTTGTCTAAAATAAATGGTTTTGTATTATAATTGTATCAATTGGTTATTATGCTTTAACTGATCTTGCACAAATAATTGAGACATTAAGTTTATGGGTAATTAATATGTTGATATAATTACATGTTCTATTTATGCTTGCGACATAATTTGTATGTTAGTGTGTATATATGTAATTGTTGCAAATATCGTACAGAGCATGTTAGGGTTTAAATTTTTATAAAATTTTCTTAGGCACTCAAATGCCTTTTTATGTTTATGGTATTAAGTTTAGGCATGGCTCTAGTACAGTACGCTAGATTGTAAATATGTCGATTTCTGTGATTAGCTGTAAAAGTAAAGCTGCAATGTCTATTGTATAACGTAAACTTATTTTTGTATTTAGTATTTATTAGGTTAATTTTCTGTATCCGAATCTAGAAATTTAATAAGGCATTGTATCCGATATTGTAGATTTAGCCTACGATGGCATGTGTATTCGGCCTGTACCGTTTTGTTTTCTTAGTGGGTACTTCGTGTGGGTCTTGTGCTGTCCGGTGACATGTCACTAAGTTTCCGAATGACCTACGGCGGGTGAGATATGTTAAGCTTACAAAAATATCCTTAAAGTATATTCTAGTTTCTTAAATGCGCTGTTCCCTTGCCAATTGCTAACAAGAACTAAGAGTCAAAATGAGCTGCAACAAATGACCTCAATTATGTAACTTGAGTAAAAAGATAAGTGCTCTACTATACAAGGTAATTCGAGAAAAAGTTAGCCTCATTTAATGATTAATGAAAATTGCATTGTCCGGGGGAAATACAGAGGAGCTGTGCTGTTACCTTCGAAATAAATGGCCGTCTACAAAATCGAAGTGCTTGTCATAAAACTGTGCATAATTCTTTGAAAACACATTTTTCAAATTTATAGACCATAAAGTAAAAACAAAGTAACTGGCAGAATAGAAAAAAATTATTTAAGACTTTAGATTCCTACAAAAAAAATTAAATGCACATTTATATTTATATACATATAGAAAACTTAAAGTAAAAAATTTAAAGACCTTAATATAGAGTGTGCATAGAGCATTTTGAAAAACGTTAGCTTTTTTTTAAATTTAAAAAACAGTCATTCTACAAAAAAATCCTCATTTTGAATTCTAGGAGTTTTCAGTGTAGCAAAAAAGAAAATTATTCTCATTTTGTATATAGTTAAAAAATTGAAAATTAAATTCAGTATAAAATTCCCTTGTCCCCTTAAGTTATATCTGCACGGCAGTGGATGGATTTCGAAAAGCGATAGAAGTGTGGTGCAAAGTATAATTCTCAGCAATTTCCCCGTTATCCTGTAGAACTATAGATGTCGAGGGTATTGTAGAAAAAAGCACTATAGGGCAAGATCTTTCAGTAATGGAAAAGTTCAAGTATATGGCGAGAAATTTGCTGTTGTATTTGCTTGCGGTAACAAATACAATGTTAGCCACAAACATTCTTTCAGTTACGTTTCCCTATCACCGTGTATCAATTTTGAATAGCGGAAGAAGGAGGTAGAGCAAAATGCCTTGAATAATTCTCAGAAATTCTGTTATCCTGTAGAACTGTAAATGGTCGAGGGATAGTTGAGAGTAACCGCTATAAGGTAGATTTTTCAGTGAGGCAAAATTTTAAATAAGCTGCGCAACATTTGCTATGTATGTTTGAAACTCACTCTGTATAATCAGCATTTATTTAACTTCGCATTATAGTAATTTTAACCTTCCTTGCATGGTATGAAACTTCACTAAATGGATTTTTAATTTGTTTCTTCAGTAAAATTTTATGGTTCGTTTTACTAACAATACTGCTGCATATGGAGCGAACATTAGTATATACAATTTTTAATACTAGTCGCATTCACTATTATTTAATGTTGGCACGGTTCTCAAGCATAATTAAAAAGCATTTGATTAAGGTGACTGCCTACGTTCAGAGCCAATCATTTTTCTAAGGATTTTTTTAATGTATTTTATGATAAAATAGTACCCAAAAATTAAAAACTTGTAAATACCTTTTTAATAAATTGGTCAATTTGAAGAAATTTTTTAAATGAAATTTAGCTAAAATGCCTATCACTCTGCCCAAAGTTCTAATTCAACTATTTAAATTTCCTTCTCACACATGATACATATGACAGTTATCAAAATGACTTAAAATCTAAGAGAAATTTTAATGCAAAACGAGACTTTATATTCTATTATGACAATTATCCGATTCGACATTCCTTTCAAAAACAGCCCCAAATTAAAAAAAAACTATTATACATCAATTATTGAACGTTATTTCATTAACAATAGCATCGAAATTATTTTCTGAAAATTTTATCAAATTATATGCTTTAGCGAAATATCATGATAACGGCAGAGATTTGTGCTAAAAACAATTCTCGAAAAATGCATTTAAAGTTGTTTGTCACTTCAATTTTGTAGCAGACAATGTTTTTTTTTAAATAGCTACTACTGCTTCTAATTGATATAGAATGAAAATCAAAACGGTTTTGAAAAGAATAAAGATTGAATTATACGATTCTTGCAAAAAATAAAATTGACCAAAATAGTCAAAAAATGACATTTTCAACGTAGGTAGTCACCTTAAATCACAATTTGAATTATATTAACATACCTCTAGATATTAAAGAATGGACTACGAATTTTCCCCATAACACACCGCTGAACTTGTAAATACTTCATGAAGTGCAGAATAAATTCGCCCTCAGTTGAAAACTCTGCTCTTATAAACTGAGTTTGGGACGAGAATTACTACATAATATTTTGTTGCCTTGAATCAACCTATCCAGTGTTTAAAACAAATTATGTTTTCACAATAATCACATTGCCATGCATAGCATCTTTATACCTCATTGTCCTTACTCGCACTGAAATACTTTTGCTCTTTCTGGTCTATGTATGAATCAAAATTTCGATGTTCCTAAACTTCCTCACAAGGTAACTTTAGAAGTTTGAACACCGTTATTTTATACTATTTTAATTAAAGTATCATCGTCATATCTAAACTGAAACGTTTGACTCCATGTTCCCTGAAGCAAGAATTTTAAAAAGAACCTTTTACTACAACTGCAAATCGATTAATAAAATTTTTATAAATACGGAAGAGGCAAAGTATCGTGAAACCTTTCAACATAATCAAATGTTAAAGACATTAAGCAAATGATGCTATTTTAGGCAGATATATAAAAGTAAAACAACGTTTAAACATTACAGTTCTAAATATTCCAAAATATTCTTTAGATTCAAGTATTTTGATTCGCATGCTATTTATATAAAGACCACTTTGATTATAAGCAGTCCCAAAATACGTGTGAAATATAAAACACCAGACTTTGTTGAATGTTATGCTACGGCTAAATGTAAATGACTTTTCACGTAGAATTTAACAGAATATACTTAAACTTTATTAAAATATACTTAAGATTTTCTATAAAACAATAGGAATTTACAGGAGAATCCTAAAAGCATTTCAAACAAAAAGCGCATAAAAGTCTATAGAAAATTTAAATTTCATAAACAATACTTTAAAAACATTGATATCACTTTAAGAATTTATGGACAAGCGTTGAAAATCGTGAGCTAAAAGGACCTGCTTAATTTCCTCGTCGTTCGCCATGTAATACGGCAATACTTCGTATACATCTGCTATCGATGTACTAGCGCCGTACTTTAAGAGCACTTTAACACATCCCAAATGACTTTCCTTGGCTGCGAGATGCAGGGCTGTTGCGCCCAGTACATTCTTTTTATCATTGATAAATTCGGCCAGGCTTTCAGGACTGCTGTTTCTGATATGCCTGAGGAGATTTTCCAAAATCACGTGAAAACCATGTTTAGCGGCCAAGTGCAAGACTGTTCCGTCTTCTTTATTAGCTAAAGTAACATCGGCGCCACGTTCAAGCAGCTCTTTGACAATTTCAGAGTGTCCCTTTATGATGGCCCTTTGTAGAGGCGTGCGTCGACATTCATCTCTGGCGTTTATAATGGAGTTATATTCGTGAACAATTCTCCTCACCTCTTCAAGATCATTCCTTTTGACGCATTCGAACAATTCTCTAACCGAGCGGAACACCGCTATTATTGCGTCATCGGAGGCAAGACTTTCTGGAGTTTTCCCGTTCACATCATGGATTTCGTAAATCGCCCCTTTACTTAGCAAGTATCTCAGGATACTAACGAAACCGTCTCTTGAGGCGTAGTGCAGGGCCACGGCTCCATTGATATCCCGTGCGTTAACATCGTCCCCTTCTTCAAGGTGAGTCCTGATGTTGATTAATTCGTCAAACACCGTTGCCCTCGTTACTCTCGACAAACACATATGACTGGAGAAACTTTGTACTAGCTCCAATGCTTCTTCGGTGAACGCATGTTCAGCGCCGTAAGCTTTAGCCTTTTTTTCGTAGATTTCGTAGAGAATTGCAAAAGCTTTATAATACAAACCTCGAGTCAGATAAATGTCTGCTATTTCAGATTCAACAGTCAAACAATCGGGATGTTCTGGATAAAAAATTGCATCCAGCAATAGCCGGACTTCGTTATACATTCTCAACGCTTCGTCGTCTTTACCTTGTCTCGTGTACACTCTAGCTACCTGGCATTTGGCCATCAATGTAGCGGGATGGAAATCTCCAAAAACCTTGGTTCTCAAGTCCCAATTTTTTAAGAAGACGGAGAGGGCTTCTTCAAATCGCTCGTGTGTGAAGTACAGCACTCCCAGATCATCTTGAATAGATAATGTTACAGAGTGACGAGAGCCTAAAAGGCGATTACTTGCTTCAATCAGCTTGTTGAGCATCGCATGGGCTATGGTGAACATACCCTCTTCCGCAAGAGTAACAGAAATATCCCTATAAGTACTCAGCGTCTCCTCGTGGATATTAATTGCTTTTCTCATTTTAAGTACCTTTTTATAAACTGACCTGGCTTCAGGATATCTGCCAAGTCTTCCGAGCAATTTGCCTCTGTTGTTCTGTATCATTGCCTTAATACGTTTAGGAGCCTTCTCTGCTTTAGAAGCCTCCGTAAAAGCGGCGAGAGCTTCTTTATATTCTCCTCGCGCAAAGCGTAACATTCCAACGTTAATGTCTGTGAGAAATGACTCTCTGTAATTGTGCTCTTCCTGAATGCTCTTTACTTTATCCAAGAGCGATATTGCTTTCTCGTAATTACCCACATCGGTAACGGCGCTTGCTATGCAGTTCAAGCTGAGTAAAGTTTCCCTGTGATCAATTCCCAGAATATCTTTCCTAATCCAGTAAGCTTCAAAATAGGTTCTCAATGCTTCTTCAAAATCACACGTCTTTTGTAAAAGGGACGCTTTCCTCATCAAAGCACACGCCGTTCTTCTATCGTTCTCGCCGAAGTGTTCTTTCATCTTTGAGCAAAATTCTTCGATCCAGTCGAGAGCCTCGCCGTATTCCTCCTTCGCTAAGTAAATTTTGCTGATTAAGGCTCCCATTTTCACAGAGACCAGGTTATCTTCACCTAAGAATATCCACATGTCATCCAAGATATCGGTGGCGTGATTCATAGCCTCGCTGTACCTACCTCTCAAATAAATTTTCCGTACCAATTTTATCTGGAGCCGAAAAACAGACTCAACATCGCGGAAGATTTCCGAGGTTACTTCAGGAGTGCCGTGCGCGTTAAGTACATCTACAATACTACCACGAGTTACTAGGGTAGACCGATGCTCCAGTCCTAGCTTACGCAGTTTTATCATGTAAACATCGATCAGAGTCCGCAATGCTTCAACATAATTAGTTTGTTCCACGAGTACTGAAGCAATCCTACTTCTAACCTGTAGAGTCTTTTTCCTAGTAGGGCCAGGATCGACGTTCAGATCCTGAAGCAGTGTTCGAAATAAACGTAAAGCCGCATCGTACTGACATTCTCTGAAAAGATTCTCTGCTGCTTCCATTCTCGAATCCATGACAAATTTGAGCTAAAATAGAGTTGAAAAGTATCCTAGCGATTTCCTCTGGTGTGTAAAAAGCCACAATAGCTTACTAAACACGTTTTAAAAAGTTTTTTTTAAAAGTCCAATTATTAAAAATTTTAAAAGGAAAATAAAACAAAAAATCTCATACGCCTAACTAACCTTCAACAGCCGTACTGCAACGAGTGAGTGTCGTAAATCAGTCAATATATAACCAACGATGAGGGCGTGGTGAAACATACGTAACTAACTGCTTGAGGAATTAATGATTCAAAACCATAATGCTGGGATTCATTCAAAGTATTTTAAAAATCACATAAAATCCCAGCAATGTTTTTTTAAATTTCCTTTCGTAGTTTTAAATTCAATAGCGACCACGCCTAAGAGGTAAACAGATGCTTAATTAATAAGTTATATCATTTCGCATTTAAAAAAAAATGAATGAAAATATTCAAAAGGATGTGAAATATCGCTGTGGAATTATAAAAATAACTTTCTAGATAACCATCGAGCAAATGGTATTTTAACACGTACAAATATACTGTGAATTAAGCTGCTTACACGTCACATTCTAGAGGATAATTTTTGAGTTCCACCTGTCAAAATAAGGCAAGAGATACTGACGTCACACAGAGGCAAAAAAAATCTAACAGATCTAGTCTGGAGATCAGCAAAAATTGATTGCATTTAAATTGGACAGTGGAAACTGCTTCTGAATAAGATGTTAATTTTGCTTCCTTTTCTGGCTATCTTATGATGACACAATGTGGAGGGAAAATATTGAATTTGTACTAAGTTGTTAGACTAGGGATTCCCAAACTTTTTGCGTGTGCGGCACAAATTGTTACTGAGATTAGAAACTCGCGACACCATTATTAGAATCTTAGATTTTCAGTTTTTTTAACATATTAAATAAAAGCTAAATTTTTAACAGGAACATGCCAAATTTAAGTTCAAATAAATATTTATTCCATTGCTGTGTTTGTTTATTTATTCAACAGTATAAGCAACAAACACATAATATCTATGGTGCTCGGTATAAACGGTTTAAGGCAAAAAAGTGATTTTTAGAAATTTCTTATCATTTATAAAATAAAAAAATCTTTTGACTTGTATAAAAGGCTTAAATCTATCAGTTTTGTATACAAAAGTAAATTTCTTTGTACAAAAGGCTGAAGTCGAAATTATTGTTCTGCAATTGGTATAAACGCCAGTAACTTGGTATATTTAAATCACTGTTTCTGACTTAAGCTCTTTATACCGCGCACCATAGATATATGAATGCATTTTCAGAAATAGCCATGGTATTAAGTATATTACTGCACTAGAGAACTACAATGGACATGACTAAGAATAGTTTTGTCTGCGACCAATTCTTAAAGTAATAAAGGTGTGACATCAACTTAATATTTATTTTTATTTTTATTCGACAAATGTCACATACAAATTAGCACATGTGCCATGAGTACATGAGCTCTCCAGTATTTTTGGACAATACAATTAAAACCATTTAGTGCAGAGCATGACGAAATTCAAGAAATGTATTAATACCAAGAATTCAAGTGTCAAGATTTTATTCGTTCAAGAGTACCAACTAAAAAATACACGCTTCACCGAGAAGCAGCCAGGTGGCGCTACCAGTACACTAAAAATAAATATATGTTTTCATTTTGCAACAGAGCACACGTCCAAATGTTTCGCAGCCATAAGTTGACGAGAGCAACAAAGATTACACTCAGGAAAATCAGCAACGCCAATATGGAAGAGTTCAGACCTCAGACCGTCATGTTTTATTGAAAGCATCCAACAGCAGCTTTTCTTTGGACATCAGGAACACCAGTGGTGTTCTCATCCAGAATCGCCCAGGTCTTGTCTTTAGACCTGGCTTCTAATTAAAAGTTTCTTCCTCGGCTTCTAATTAAAAGTTGTGTTTGAAAGTCATTTTTGTTAAAAGACTTAAATAATGGAATGTTAATGCTTTCGTTGGTCTCTGGGCCACCAAGGCTCCTTCTTTTTTGGCAAGCATGTCCGCGCGTTCGTTTCCCAGAATGCCATAATGTGCTGGTACCCCTTGGAAGGAAATTTTATGAGCAAGATCCTTCAAAAGCAATCTGCATTCTAAATTTCGTTGTGACTCTCAGTGGTAATTTTGTTACATGGCATGTAGTGCTCATTTTGAATCAGAAAGAATAACGGCTCCATTACTTAATGGTTATTTTAAGTAAGACCAACTAATATTGTTTTGTTTATACGCCAAACAATCTTGCTGCACACCAGTTGTGATTTAGTGGGCTCAGCTACTGAGCATGAATTGAGTTTGATGTTTTTAATCATGATACAAATTAAAGGAGAAATCCTTTTCGTCCTCTCCTGGAAATCTTACAGCGGATTACATAAGCTGTAATACCACTGCAATTGATTACAGTGGCTTTGTGTCATGAAAAATATCCCCAAATTGGCCCTTATTGCTTGATGATTTGACAATTAACTTTTATGCCTTGAACTCAAAAAATAGCGAATGATATTAACAATACGAGTATACCGTGATATGACGTCATTTTGAAAGTAAAATCAGAGAGTCAATGTTTTAGGCCAAAGGGAAGTCCTAACCACTTTTCTTTTTTGCCCTTTCCAAACGAGCACAACCATCTTGCGCAGGTTGTTTGTGTCAGCATTGAAGGGATTCTAGGCCCATGTAATGCTGTTGATGCTCAATATGCTGTGATTATTTCTTTGAAGTCCTGCTTTAGCCCTATTGCTTAATGAAGACGTGAAGTCTAAAGAATTTAGTATTTTCGACACTGAAAGTAATTGAAGAAAAATTCGTTTGAACATCTGAATAATTTTTGGGATTACTACATTTTGCTACGTTTTAGAAACCGAGTTAGAGTGTATATTTTCTGCCTCTCAGGTATTTCCTCTCCATCATGAACTGTATGAAAACGTTTTGTCTAAGAAAATGGAATGATTGGTTTAATCGACAGTAAAAGGTTTACTGCGTTCTGAAAAACAAACAAAGGTCTCTGGTAATATCAACTTATTCTTAATTTTTTAAGAGACAAAACAATCCTTAACAACTTTCGGTACAACAACAAGTATTCTGGGCCCTAATGAAAAGATTTCAGCAGTAAGTACAGTTTGTTTTTCTTTAACTGTGAAGGTGATTCCTCTATTTGGTTTGTAATACCTGTGTTGAAAAATAATGTAAAGTAGGGCTCGGGATGTTTTCTTTAACTAATCTTATATAATAACCAGATTAACATCTAATTTGATAACTGCATTTTTAAATCGGAGAAAGATCTTATATTACAACTTGCATTATTTATATTTCGTTATATGTCAGTCAATCTGGTTGTGTTAAACATAATGTATCTTTTGCACCATTTGCAGGTATTAGAAGTTATTAACACATTGTTGCGAGAATATGTTAATTTTGTACATGTCTCTGGTTTTGGAAGATATTAAATCATTTGTTTTGTAAATTCTGTACATATTGCAGATTTTAGATGTTATTTACACAATTTTGATAATGCATATTGTTCTATCGGTTGTAGGTTTTAGAAATTATTGACACACATTCTGTTTCTAATCTATCAGTTGCAAGTTTTAGATGTTTTAGCGGTTTTTAGAAGTTACACACTGTTGACAGAGTATGTTACTTTTGTACCATTTGAATATTTTAGAAGTTGCTATAACATTGTTAATCGAATATGTTGATTTTGCACACAGTGCAGTTTTTGGAATATATTAAGACATTTTTTCCAGAGCATGTTAATTTTGCACATGGTGTAGGTTTTGGAATATATAAAGTCATTATTGACAGAGTATGTTACTTCTCTGCCATTTGAACGTTTTAGAAGTTATTAATGCATTGTTGACAGAATATTAATTTTTTGCGTGTTGCAGGTTTTGGAAGATATTTACACACACTTGACAGAGTTTGTTATTTTTGTATACGTTGCAGGTTTAAGAAGTTATTGAGGCATTAACTATTTATTATCCATCAATTGCAGTTTTTCATATTTTGAAGTTAACATTTCGCTGACAGAGTATCTTAATTTTGTAGCACTTGTAGGTTTAAAATTCATTAACACATTCTTGACTGAGTATGTGACTTTCGTACCATACGTAGGTTTTAGATGTTATTAGCACATTGTTGACACAATATTACTTTTGTACCACGAAACCACGCCGAGAGCGATTCAACCCGTGTGCGGGTAGACTTCGCATAGTTCATACAAGACGCACATCTCACTTCGAGCCGAGTACGAGACGACCCGTGTGAGGATGGTCTGAAGAGAGTCTCTGAACCTATTGCGTTTCTTTTTACTCGACCAGTTAGTAATGCGCTGAGTAGGGGCATATTTTTGATAGACATCTCTGAAAAACCAAATTTTATGTACTGTTTAAGGTATTATTTCCTTAATTAGCGATTATTGCATTCCATTGCAGTAGCATTGACAACGCTTGTTTAGTGGGGATCATGTGGAACTAAATATATATATATATATATATATATATATATATATATATATATATATATATATATATATATATATATATATATATATATATATATATATATATATATATATATATATATATATATATATATATATATATATATATATATATATATATATATATATATATATATATATATATATATATATATATATATATATATATATATATATATATATAAATGTATGTATGTATGTTCCAGCATAACTCTGAAACGTCTGGAGCAATTTCAGCCAAACTTGGTGCACATATGACTTACAATCTGGGAAAAAATATTGTGACTGTAAAACATCCCTAGTGGTGTGGTGCGAAGGGATGTGATCTGTAAAAATAATCGAAAAAGGCTGATATTAGTGTCGAATCCATAGTTTTCAGAGTTGGTTAGATTAATAGTGACACTCTCGATGCCGTTTAAGTACAAATTCAGCTCCCATCAGCATGGGGGAAGTGTTGAGAGGGGGTGAAAATCAAAATGTCCGAAACAGCCGTTAGTATTGTCGAATCCATAGTTTTCGGGGTCCCTAAACTGATTGACGACTTTCCCGATGACATCTAAGCCCAAGTTTAGTGCACCCCTTGGGGAGGGAAGGGATTACTTAAAAAAATAAAACGAAAATAGTGGAGAATCCGTAGTTTTCGGGGTCGCTGAGATGAATGATGACACGTCCGATGCCGTTTATGTCCAAGTTTAGCTCCATCGCCTTGGGGAGTGAGAAGGGGTGAAAAGTAAGATGTCCGAAATACCCGGGCAACGCCGGGCAAACAGCTAGTATTTTCTTGTAAATTCCATGAGCCTTTGGTAGCGGTTTAGACACAAACTGCCATCTAACTTAACAATATTTTCTTTCCATAAAACCTTTAAAGTGCATTGGGGGTTATACTAACCGTATTCGTAAGTTGATCCAACAAAAAAAAAAAAATTATTCAACTACTACTCCACCTTTAAACAAGATGAACATATAATCATTTTTTAAGCAGGTTCTATTCGAAATTTGGGACTCTACTAGGTAAAATTAATTATACTATCAAGTTTATCGTATTATAACTTTAACAAATAGTTTCAATTGAATTTTTAAGGAGTATTTAGAAATTTTGCGTCGATATTGGTTAGATAGAATTTATCGTTATTTTGTAATATTCTCGATTGATGACTTTGAGATTTAGCACCCAGATTTGTGAAGCAGAATTCATCGTTACTTAGTAGCCTTTCTAAGTTGGTAACTTTTAGATTTTATATCCACCTTTGTTTACTAGAAGTGCTGTTATTAATTAATCTTCTTGACTAAATTTTTAGATTTTCGGTGTATCCAAATCGCTAACCCTTTGTATTCAAGTTTGTCTATTAGAATTTAACATTATTTAGTAATGTTTTTAATTGATAGATTTTGTAGCCAGATCAGTTTACTAGAAACTATCGTTATTTGCTAGTTTTCCTTAATTTATAATATTTACATTTTGCATTCAAATTTGTTTTCTAGAAGTTATCGCTATTTAGTAATATTTCCAATCGATAAACTTTAGAAAGAAAAACAATGACAGAAACAAAGTTTATATGCCATTGCAGTTTTAAAATAAAAAGTCGGGATTCTATGAGAGGCCAATTTCATTTTTCCCCTTAAACTTTCTATTCCTCTTGAGTGTTTTTATAATTTTCAATGCATAATCGTACAACTTTTAATAATTTCAAAATCATTTAGAGAACGGTTTGCGTGTACGTGACCACTGCCAGGATTTCAATTCGGTTTATATAGGTTCTAATACGGATTCATTTATGTACTTCATTAAAACTTCCCTTTTATCAATTCAAGTTTTATTCATGGAAGAGTACGAGAAATACGTTGTTTTATTCTAAATATAGCAACTCTTTTAACTTAATCTCCCTGTGCAGGCTGTAACTGTTATATTGTTAACTAGCTGAAAACCCGCGCTTCGCTACGGAGTACATTCAAATTAAATACAACGGTAAATGTATGCAATTAATGCCAAAAAAAATATATATTTATAATAAATGAGACGATCAATATATACAATTGATGTAAAAAAATATTTATATATATATTTATAAAAAAAATCATAAGAAATATTTATTTTTTTTGGATAATATCCAATCGTCTGCTGCATTAGAAAGAAAAAATGTTTTTTTTTCGTCTATTTAGTTGTTACGCACGTGACGATAAATTTATTGAAAGTACCAGAAAAAGAAATCACGTGATCAGCATTTAATAAATTAAATTCTAAAAATTAATCTTTAAAAATTCACCAAAAATCAGGAAATGGAGGTACAAATTCGAAAATTACTTCATTTTGAAGGAATTTTTATCTTTCTCGTGATATAAATTTTATAACCCTCAATGTATTATTTTAAATGCAAATGTAAAAAAAGTTTAAAAAACAGCTTAAAATTTTAATTTAAAAAAATCTAAGAATTTTTGAAAAATCTTTCTTAGTGAACCCCTACACTATTAGAAGAATCGCCATGCAAAATTTCAGCCCTTTAGGTCCAGCGGTTTGGTCTGTGCGTTGTATGTCAGTCAGTCAGTGGATGAATGAATGAGTCAGTTACGGAACTGTTTTATATATATAGATTGTTGGTATGGGTAGTACTTTGCGTTGATATGATAACGAGTGATTACTCATATGTACATACATAAATCAATTTTTTTCACATACTATTGAATTACATACACTTATACATTTCATAATATATACCTGGTGCTTATTAATATAAAAATTACTCATTTACTACGCGGCAATTCTTAAGTAATATATATATATATCTATGGCAATATATGTAATATTAACTGCAGCTTCTCCTATCATTACCCTATCTCATAACCTAATTTATCATTATTCAGTGAGCATCGACACAGAATTACCAAGTATACAAAATCCCATACCTGTTGCCCCTTTATCGCTCGCACAGCTGGGAAGGCGCTTTCTTTTCTCCACAATGGGTTTTCTTATTGCCACCAGCGGTGAGGGGTGGCTTACGCCGATCTTCTATGGCACAACTGTCTACACGACTCTGCAACCTTGAGGACTGGCGCACATTCGACGAAGGGGTTCGGCATGGATGAGACTACTTTTGCGTTGAACTGGACGGGTACCTCCTTCTAGGGCTAAGAGATAGTCACCATGTCGGGTCCTCTCCTTGGGTCGGCCAGCGGGCGCATCTAGTTCGGGTCGGCGCGGGAGTCTTTCGGTTAAGTGGCACTTCAACTGGCAGGCATTTCATTCACTGGAAAAGGGGGTTTACATCTATTTCTCCACTATTCATCTGTCGAGCTCCAATTATATATTATATATCTTAGGTAGACTGCGTCTACGACTGCCCCTCTATGCTAGGTTCAGTCCGTCTGCAACTTTGCATCACTATCTCACTGACTAACGCTTGTGGCTTACATTCCCGCCATGCGAAATCAACTGCTTTCAGCTTTTCTTAATTCTGCCTGCGCCGATTTCTCGAATCAATCTACTCTGCCCAGAAATATCTTATACTCAACTTAATTCGAATTCTTCTCTCTGGGCTTTCATTGGTGGCCGCCTCCCGACCAATGAGTCAACCTGGACCTACATTATTGGCTACACATAACTTTTTTATAATAATATTTCCTCCAATCTAAATTGAAGCGGGCATCAGTCCCTGCAACTTTATGGGGAATCCTCACGCTCTTAAATTCTCACGCTATTCTCCGACCTCCTGCTGTCTTCCTAACGAAGTCAACATCATAAACTCCTATATCTCCCCTTTCTAGCTTCAACTTCGGACTCTTCGTATCCAATTTTTGCCTGCTTAGTTCATTAACTCCAGCTGGTCCCCCTTTCTTGTTGTGAACCTTCAAATGTCCCCTTTCAACTTGCCATCTCTCGTCTCCCCTTTTGCCTACGCAGATCGTTAAATCCAGCTGGACACCATTCATTAGCTGGTTGCCGAATATATTCTCCTCACATTACTTTGTGCCTATGTTGCATCGGTTTTATTTGCTAAAACTGTCGCCCACACTGCGACACCGGCCAATCTACGATTTTTAACCATAAACTTCTTTTCTTTTAACCCCTCGCGCACCACGTTGACTTTACTATTAAATACATTGAAAACCAGATTTCTTCGATTTTCTTGAAACTGAAGTTTTGGATGTATTTGAATTCAGAATACATGAGTAATTTGTAAATTAAGAAAATGATACATTATTTGTACTTCAAAGCTATTATTACACTATAATTATCTTCTTTACAAAGATCTGAAAAACTTGCGAAGTACTGAAAAAATCTACGTTTCAGTAAAAATATAGAAGCAAAACTATATAGCAAACACATAACGGAAAATAAATGTATGAAAATGAGAATATCATACAGCTCACATCATCAAACCACAATTTTCACACATAGTGTAATAACCAAGCAACAATTTCAGTGAATGGGCTAAAATAGAATAATGACGTACATATGTACGTCATGGTTTTGGGTCACGATAATTTCATGACGTACGTATGTATGTACGTCATGGTGCGCAAGGGGTTAATAAGTTTTATAAACGTTATAGCTTAGAATACTGGATGTGAAAGGCTTTCCAGTGACTATTTGGACTTGATCAGTTCTGTGAAATTATGACCCAGATAAATCAATCCATTAATGTATAGGATACTGATAAAGGATGTGGCATATTCGACTCCCCCATTTCTGAAGGTCACTAAGTGGGGTTGGGAGGCTTTGATGTTGCAACTGTTGGGCGGATTTTCTAGTTGTCAGTAAACACCCTGAATGGGGAACATCGTGGTTTCGTCATCGATGCTTTCTTAAAAATTTAAAAGAAAATCTGTAATCGAGAAACATGGGGCATTTGGGACACGCTTCGGGTGAACTGATGGCATTCCTGGTCTAAAAACAATCTTTAAACCTTTTCAGGGGCAACAACGTACACCATTTGCAAGGTGCAGATGTCTTTCTCCGATTTTTTTTAACCCTTTCACGGGCGCGAAGCTAAAATGCAACTTTCTGAGATAAAATAGATGATAAATGGAATGTTCTCACCCCATGTAAGCATTATTTGGCAATGGAAAAAATTTGGGGATCAGGTTTTTTTTTCTAGGGGGTGGCTAGACGTCATAGCCACTGCCCACTTAGGGCATTTTTTTTTTGCTATTTTCACTTACCTGTTAGAATAAAATTAATGAATCTTATTTTAATATTTTTATGAATAAAACTATTTTTAATAACTAAATACAAAATTTATGAATAACATAGTAATAATAATTATTAATAAAATAACTGTACAATACATATTTTATCTCTCTAATTCTTACTAAAAGATATATTCAAATTGTCCGTATACGAGTATTCTAAGATTATGTATAATAGACATTTTACGTTTCAATTATTTAAAAATAAAAAAGTTTGACATGGAGTTATTGGGTAAATATTACTGTAAAAATATATGTGTTAAATTATAAATGTCACCTAACTAATTTCTATGAAACTTTTCAAAGCAAGTAGGACCATTTAGTTGAAGGCACAATGGCACGATGCAAGAGAGGCACAACCATCGAGAACGATGAACAATTTTTTCGATACTGCAAAGAGCACATCTCCTGTACAGACCATCTACTGTCGTGACTGGTATATGCTTCACATTCTCTGTACGCACCTCATCTGGAAAACATGGCTTATGATTTTTCACAGGAACATATTTTGAACTTAGACTCCGTTTCTTTGGAGTTTTTTGGCACCCATCAATAACAGCCCACGGATTACCTCTCGTCTAAAATCTTTCAAAATTTTGAAATCACTGCTTTTGTCAGGATGCATATTGTAAAGAATATATGCATTTACAACTGAGACATCTAAAAAGTGAAAAGAATAATCGGTGCCACCACTTGTAGCTTTTCCTGTTAATCTCATATAGGCTTTTCAAGTGGTCGAATCTGTCTACAAATCCCATGCATTTATTATAGTCAATTTCGTCATCATCAATTTCTTAATAATCAAAACTAGAAATAATATGATCCTGTTGAGTTAAGTTCACAACACAGTCTTAATCAGTATCGATAATTTCAGATGTGTTTGAATCCTCATCTGATGGCAATTCTTCGAATACGGCCAGAGCCTCTTCTACAGATAAGCTCTTTCTAGACATCCTACTGGATTTAAATTTATATATAACGTTGATAGTATGGAAAACTAAAAGTAAAATAATCTTAGATTTTTTTTATTAGGCTATTGATTTTATATCTGAATATATAAATCTACGTAAATAAAAAGTAATCAAAATATCATATTCGCCTGAATAAAATGTGAACATTCTGGCTGAACAGAAAAGCTATACTGAAACATTTTCGAGCCGAAATCTCTCTTATTGCATGTTGTAAAGAGAGGTTGTTTATATTTTATCCCCCTCAACAGGCCCACGTGATTTTACGTGCGCTCGCAAAGAGAGAAAGAGGGATGTTTCAAGGTCAATGACAAATGCTCTAAGCGGGCGGTGGCTAACCGTCTAGCCACAACTAACTGATCCCCTAAAACCTTACTAAAATCAATTACATTTGCTTGTGAATTGGTTTAAATTATGTAGGGGATATAAAAGTATACATTTGAGTACTTAAACTATTTTCCATTCAGTAGAAATTTATTTAAAGTCATTAAAATTTAATTTGTAGTAATTTCACAGATTTCAGTGGAGTCATTTCTTCGCCAGAAGACATTATTGAAAAAATATGTGAAGTGCTGCCATCTGCATTGATTTTTATGCATTTTACTTTGAAATCATATATGTGGCTAGCAATTATATCCACTGCCTACTTAGAGAAATTTTTATCTTTATGTGGCTAGACATCCTAGACACTGCCCGATGAAGGATTTTAACCTAAAGAACCTTGAAAAAATTTCCAATTAAATGTAAATTATTTTTACTTTTTTAAACTGATAACAGATGGCTGTACTAACAATTTTTCTGCTCATTTAACTGGAATACATTTAATGCAAGTGAATACATTTAAGACTAGATTTAGGCGTTTGCACTGTGACAACAGCGCCCCTCAATGAGTTAATGGGTTTCAAACGGGAGATGAAGATGGTCTCCATTACCAAATAATACAAGTCTCCGTCATCGGAACATTAGAAACCTGAAAATGTGCTACGAATCCGTGAGTCAGCTGTTCGTGAAAAAGTTGCCGCCATTCCCCCAGAGATGACCAATAGACTGATTACAAATTTTTAGAGAACGGCTCCGGCAGTTCATCACTAATAACGGACGACACCTGAGTGATAAAATTTTCAAAACATAGTGAAACAAAACTAGTTTATATATACTTTTTCTAAAATATAATGCTATTTTCTATAAATTGTTTCGTTTGCTTTATATGACCCTTTGAAATGTGGAAGTCCATTTTGGCACACCGTGCATCAGCTCACACTACGATACAAACCTTCGAAATTATTCTCAATAGAAAACTCTTTTTGATTATTTCAAAAGTTTTGCTTCAGATAATTTCGATGAGCAATTTTTTATGCTTAGAAATATAGGAAAGTACGCGGAAATGCTTTACGCACGAACGGTTCATGTACGCATAAATCATAACAATGAGAGTGAAATTAATAAATTTTCTCCTTCACGAAAGAATTTCAAATAGTTTTAAATGTTATGAATACACTTTCAAATGGAATCACGGAATATCGGCATTAGGTGAATACATATGAAATTGCTTCAACGATGCTCAATTTAGATCTCATTAAACTCGTGCTTTTTTTTTCTCTTCAGAATAAATATTTAATGAAATCCAATCCTCTCCATTTTAAGCGTTTTGAAGTATTTTAAATAGATTTCCCTGATTCAAAGTAAATCGAAATAACCACTCATCTACAGATTAATTTGAAATGAGCGTGATGAATACATTTTTTTTCGGACTGTTCCGATAATTGAAAAAAAATATTACTGATTTGAAACAAATAGTGCATCGCGTGAGAAATTTATTGCTAAAAACTTGGCCAGTCCAACAGCAAGCATTCACAGTCAAGAAACTCCGTAATTTGCATAATCAAATGCAGTTGCGATGTGTCTTCAATTATATTAAAATTTCAGGGTTTACAGAATCGAATTCTAATTCAAAAGAAAGTAAAATAAATAATTACAGACCTTCTTATACCTCTATAACTTTTCAAACTAAAGGAATTCAGTATCCTGGAAATCACTGTATCAAATTAATATTTGATACAGTGTAAAATATTTTCAATTTCTTACTTAATAAAGGTAAAAAATACATATAGTAAATATATATGTATATATAACAAATAATATATTTTTATAAAATATATATAATATATAATGAAATATTAATTTTATTTTAATATTTCCTTCGGACCATACTACGCACCCCGATTTTAAGTTTACTTTTTATGTAAAAAGGTGCGTCTTATGGTCCGAAAAATACGGTAGTCATTTTTAAGATGTGCGATGTTAAATGAAACGTCTCCTTAATGCTTCAAAAGCATTATAGTATTTTTATACTACTATGGGAAATCTGTTTTAATAATTTGACTCTCATTGACACTGTTGCATCTTCAGACACATAATTCGTTACATAACAGTGGGGGAATGTGACATGGAACTCGATTTTTATGATTATTTTGATTAAGATACTGTTTTAACTCTAAACAATACTATTTTCTGATTTCATAATTTCGAAACAACATTAATTCGGTTCCCTGCACATTTATAAGTGTATTTATTTTATTTCGTAAATCTTAAATTGTCTATGTGCTGAAAATCCTTCCTGTGGTTTTTCGCACCGGTTTTCCTGGAACAAGGGAATGTGACTCCCGTAGGCAATTTAGTGTGACCTGTTAAGAGTACGGATAGTACACAAGGTCATTTGCAGAAGAAGAGATAATTACTTGCCACCCTGTCGGTCATTAAAGGGACTTAGTTTCTCCATAGCAACGGCCCAGCAACAATCTTTTAACCAATGATAGCTGAAATTGTTAATTGTTCTAGAACATTTTCTGACCTCTGCGTTTTCGGTGCTAAAAAATTTTAACGGTTTTTTGGTGAGTTGAAGAAAAGGCCGCGGCTGTTATATACCTCTAGGTTGTCCACTCTTCAGCCCCAGTCGCCATTTTTTGTATGCTGAGATTTATGGTCTGCTTTTGGACCAAGTTTAGTACAATAATGAGTAATAATCATCAGAAAAAGGGTGGTGGTATCTAATAATAATTTGTAATATATTTTATCAGACGAGAGCACAGAATAATTAATATATGTAGCTAGGTTTTAATATGTGTTCAAATACTTTCTTAATGGAAGTAGATAATTATTCTGTTGTTTCTATGGAAATTGTAACTTACGATAAAATTAATTTTTAAATAAGAAGAGAAATTAAATGTTAACATTACCTATTAAATTTGAGTTTGTTTTTTCAGTTATCTCACACATGTGTCAGAATATGTTTTCTCCAATTAACAATTGTTAAAAGTGACACTATACGATCATCTATTTAATTACATGTTCTAACTCATAATATAAATGTACTCATAATATAAATCACATAATATAAATGTACTCATAATATAAATCACATAATATAAATGTACTCATAATATAAATCACATAATATAAATGTAACAAACAGCATCAGTATAAGAGTTGATAAAGAGTCATAAGCAGGAATATATAAAACGTGATAAAAGCAGTCATGAATAGAGGGTGATAAAAACGGCCATGTATGACGTGTGATAAGAGTGTGATAAAAACATTAAAATTAATACAAAGAAAGAAAATAAATCAAAAATTAAAGGAACGAAAGGAAACCAGAACACCTTATGGAGTGAAAAACAGCAGGGCGACGTGTTTCATCCAAAAGATCATTCAAAGTAAGCGAAGTTTAGCCAAAGTACGAGTATTTAAGATACAATTTGGTGAGTTTGGCACAGTCTGTCAACATATGGCGAATGGTGAGGTGACAGTTGCAATGATAGCAAATCGGGGCCTTTCCACCTTCCCGCAAATGTCTGAGGGATTCTTGAATGGGCAATTCTACGCCGCGTGATGATGACATCCAATGTCCTGGGAAATAATGGGACTTATTTTTCGAACATTAACAAATGTAAATCAAACATACTGAAATTAAAATCAATTTAAGGGGATGGTGGACCTTTCAAAACGATTTTTGAAATTTTTACCACAGAGATATGAAATTTTGTATATATATTCATTAAAGTATAACAATATTAAACACCTTATAAAATTTTATAAATATTTTTTTTAAAAATATTTTATAATTAAAAAATTTAAATTAAATTACCCTTCTTTAAAATGCTCCTTGCGACTCAATTTTAAACTTTTCCCCTTAATTTTGCATTTATATTGCTTATAAATACTTCCTGAACAAAGTTATGTATTTTTTTGTACTTTCATTGAATAGTTAATTTTTAGAAAATATTTTTATGCTTGTACTCTGAATTTTCGCGAAATTTTTGTACTTTTCTACACTAAAGTTAAACTTTTATAACCTAAATGATCTCGAATCCTATAATGGATACATAACTTTATTTTGATGTATTACAGGAATCTTTATTATACATTTCATAAAATTTCGTCAAAAATTATGACGCGAGGAGCATTTTAAAGACTTGCAAATCTGGAAATTTCTCATTTTGAGAAAAAGTCATTTAAAAGATAATTTTTTATCTACCTCTAATACTTACTACTCTAAAGCCACCAATTTTTCATTTTTCTTTTCACTACACATTTTAAATGCATTTCATTCCAATATTTACATGTTTTTAAAATATTAACACCCCCCCCAAAAAAAAAAATTCCAATTTTTGCTCAATTTTTGGTAATTTGAAATTCCACCATCCCCTTAAATTAATATAGACATCAAAGTTTATCTCCTATGCCCTTCAGGGAAATAAAAACTTTTTGTCCCACACTTTTGCAGAAAAACGGGAGTTTTACATTTATTGACAAATATTTCTTATTTAATTTCTTTGACAGTTACCAACATTGCAATTTTAGTGGGAAACGGTACGATTTTGATTTATATCTTGAACAATGTTGGATTTTTTTGTCACCCACATAGTATAGTGGTTAGAGTTCTGAGCTGGCACGTAGTGGACTTTGGTTCAAGTACCAAATAAGTCTTGGTCGTTTCCGTGTCGTCTCCTTTATAGGGCGCAATCAACCGTGTAAAAAAACTATAATATTTTGTTGTTATTATTACAATTTATATTTAATCGTTTATTCATTATTTATATTTATTTGTATTTATTACTTATTACCAATAACACATTACACTTTATGTTAGTATTACATAATATTACATAATATAAACAATGCAACAACAATAAATGTAACAATCGATCAACTTTTCAACACTTTCAACGTCCATGTTGAAAGAAATACAGTAAAGACAATCTGATTGCTATATTTTAAACTTCAAATCCAACCCACGGCCCACGAAAACTGTGCGACATTCACAAACCTTCCCACGCATGGGCCACAGCTGGTGGGCTGGTTTGAAGTTCGGTCGAATATGCTGTGCCTCTGTCTTAACTATTAATAGTTGGTACCCGTCAATGCATGAGGGCTAGATAGTAAATAAATGTGCTAATACAGAAATTATACTCAACACATCATTGCGAAATGTTGAAAATCATAATAATGCGCAGAAACAAATTCATGTGTTTAAGCGGCCTCGTGCTTGGTGAGAATCTAGAGCCAGATATAAAAATGTCACTCAGCATGCGCGAAAAGGAATTTTTTTAATTGTAAATTATCGCTAGTTAAACAGCACAAAATAAACAATTTTCATCAGGTCTAATCTTAAATTTCAGAAACGTAGTTATCATAAAAATAAAAATGACAGAGAGAGATATAGAGAGACTCCTCGGAATAAAATTGTTTATCATTAAAACATGTCACTGAGCAGCGAGATTCTAAAGCTTCATGCCACTAAGAATGGGCAGAAATCAATTTTCAATTGTAAATTTTATCACTAATTAATAGAAATTGCGGCTACAAAAAATAAATTTGACAAATCTACAGACTACAATCTTTCGTTTAAGACCAAAATTAAGTAAATTGATGCAGTTGTTTTCTCTCACGGACTGCCCCAAAAGTCGGCTTAGCAACTTAAATATATAGATGTATCACAGTTTTCCCCGAGTGTGAGCTGGGCTCAATTTTCTGCGGACCTCAGGCTTGGTCATTTCCGTATCCCCTTAGGGAGCAATGCTGGCTCACATATATGGTGCTCCTATAATAAAGTAGCCAGCAAAACTTCGTGGGTTTCCATGGGCCATTGTCAGAAATGTACCTACCATCAGAGACAAGTGTTTGCCGAATTTATAGAAAAAAAAAAGTTGGCTTTTTTACTTACTAAATAATGGGCCTGTTATTCGTCGCATAAAGCAAGTATAAATTATCTTATACTGTGACCATTCACCGGAACATTCACATTACAACAGAGACCTGTTGATTTAAGGGAGAAAATAAGTTTGATCCTGACATTAAAAAAAATGAAACCATAGGTGACATTTTAAATAATTTAATGAAAACAAAACAATTACTTACATAATTACACAATTTTAACAAGTATTCAGGCAGACTCCAAAATATGCTGCTACCAGCTAGGAAAACAGTGGATCGTCTGACAAACATCCTTTCTCAGCAAGCAGAGTTCAGAGGGTGTCGGCACGTCAGCACGAACGCTAGTAGTTCTTTCCGTCCACAGAGTCAGAGTTTTAGGGATTGCTTCTTACGATTCCGGTGCCTGTTTGCAAGGCCGCTTTACGCTTTTATGGCATCATGAGAGGTTTTGAGAATCAGTTAGTGATGGTACACAGTTTGTGGGGCTACACATTCGAGAGTTTTTACGTAATGATGCCCTGTTTAAACCGATTGGATACAATGCTAATTTAAACTGCCGTAACTGTTTGGTAAAGAAGCCAATCGGTAGTAGGAGCTAAATCTAGAACGTTGCAGAATACGTGCACAGATCAGGTTTGTGAGAATAGTTTTATGGTGCACTTTCGAAAACATTACCGACATACTTTGTGGTATTTTAGTGTTAGGGAGCGTAGTCGCACTTAGATGTGGCGGTAACGGTAATCGAGATTTGGCGCTGCGCGCCGTTTGGTTTTTGAGCAGGTCTGGACTCGAACGAACTCATGGAGGTTTGCAATAGCCGGAAGGCGTCGAATATCCCGCACATCAGCAGACACAAACAAAGAACGGCCTGTCAGTACGCTTATCCCTCTCTCTCTCTCTCTCTATATATATATATATATATATATATATATATATATATATATATATATATATATATAACAGTTCTGTGACTGACTATCTTTTTTGCTCCTTGCAACATGATTATTTTTTTAAATTGTATCTACCAAAGGAATTTATGAGCGTTTGAAACACACTATACCAGATGTTTTCCCAGAATTAATTAAATTTTAAGATATTATTTGCATTAAAAAAAATTCACAAGGTGTAAAATTTCTTTCTGTATTACAGACTACAATTTAAAAAAAATCTTTAAGTCGGCAATCCTTGGACACATTTTCTCTATAGGTTAACACTGAAGTGAGTGATTTGGTTTGGTTTGGAGCGCTACGGTCATTTTTTGCTACACCAGTGCATATTAGAACGGAACCTACTGCTTAAAGCCGATTCCGAACGCCTACAAACATCCATGCCAACAGCGGGACTCTAACCCACAGGCTCTGGTACCGAAGGCCAGCTCCCTAGTCATTCGGTCATCATCCGGCTCTGAAGTGAGTGAATCCAATAGGGTTAGTACATAGCAGCCATAACGTTGAGATTTTTTTAATCAAACTTTAAAAACCGCATGAATGTATCGTGCCAACAAAATGTATCGTGCCATAGTATACCACAAAATGTATCATGCCATAGGTACAACTAAAAAATGGAGGACTCTAAACAATAGACCACTGTGTAGGAGTATTTCCATCAGAGCTATAAATTCACCACGTATGCAAAATAACAATAAAGACTGAGTTCTGCAAGACCACTTACTATCCTACAATTGTCAGTGAGCTTCCATTTCAGTGTTTGTGAGCTTCCATTTCGGTATGATTTTATGCGATTCAAAATCTCATTACTTAATAGTAAATTCCAAGTACTTTCAGAACTTATCAGGTGAAAAACTGATGATTCAGCGCGTATAAACAGCAAAGGACATGAAGTGTATCTTGAATTCATAGTAATGGAATGAGGTGATTCTAAAAACAGCGTAGCGTTGATAGCGCTGCTTTAAGTCGGCAAGCCAGATCCAGAGATTATTCAAAGTCTGTAACAGCTGTATATCAGCAGAATGTTTGTTCATCAAACAATAGATGGAACAAAACTGGAACTTTAGATTGTTAAAATTTCTTTCAAAATAGTTTTGTAATTCATGCCAAGGGTTGTAACAGTATTTATAAGAAGACTAGACAATTTAGACAAAATGCAAAGGGATTTACATCAATTTGAATATTTATTTTTACCAAACAACTCTGATATTTTCTGGACACTATAGTAGAGGTTATATGCTACTATTTACAACTTATTATAACAGTCAAATTTATTTTTATTTTCTTATAATATATGAAATGAGTCATTTTGATCCTTTCAGGCGTTCTAGGTAAATTAAGTTCTACGTTTTAAAGACAACAAAAGAAAAACAAAAATATGCCATTATTTAAAATAAATAAATTTACTATGGAAAGTCATAGAAATCTAAGTTACTATCATTTATAAACCGAAATTTATGAAAAACTATTTTATTATTATTATAATAAAGCGGAGGACAGTGCCATCAATCTGTGAGACTCCATCAGGACAAAGCTAGCAGTCACACATCAAAATCCACTGTAAATTTCGTAAAAGAAATGGAACAAAAAACTGGTATCAAGGCCATACCCTTCACTGATATCCCTACTAAATCTCCCGATGTATCACCTATGGATCTTTGTGCTTTCGGACTTTTAAAATCTGCATTATCCAAACGTCGTCCCGAAACCCTTACAGGACTCTGGAAAGGTGTTCAGGAGGAATGGGATAGAATACCTCTTCTGACACTTCAAAAGGCATTATTATCCTGGAAATTGCGGTGTCGTAAGATAGTTCAGAATAAGGGATGTCAAATAGAACATTTAAAACACAAGAATTTTATGTAATTTAGTTTTGTTAATACAATATACATCGTCTAAAAATGTGTGAACAGCCTCTGTATTGTTTCACAATTATTATAATTTGTTTTAACGCAGCCATTTCTTTTTAACCGATAGAGCTTCGTGATTTTTTTATATGTCCATCCTGCTTCTAAAGGATATCTGTAAAGTAATAATTTAACTCCGATTGGCCCTGTTGCATCTTCAGAAACTATTTTTTTCTTAATAGCAAACAATAAACAAAAACCAGAAAAAATAAAGGTGCAACAAAACAGACACACACAAAAAAAATTAAAACGAAGAAGGCAACAAGAATGTATCAATTGCTCAACGCTCTTGACTCCCAATATTGGCTGTAGAAATCGTGAACCGACAGTGCCTGAGAGGTCTGGAGGTGGGAAGAGGTCCGAATAATTTAAATTTTAAATATTATTTGCATTTTTTACAAAAAACAAAAAAAGTCCCAATGTGTAAAATTGATTCTCTATTGTAAATTTAAAAAAATAAACCATTCAATCCAAGTCGGCAGTCCTTGGACAAATTTTCTTCATAAGTTAACACTGAGGTCAACGAATCCAATACGCTTAGTACACAGCAGTCTTAACAACCCATAACGTTTGGTATTCCTGTAAATAAATTCTTGATAAAATAGGTCTTTGAATTTCTTCCGGATAAATAGCCGTATAGAATTATATGCGATCAGCCTACGCGGGATATGCATATCTGCAGCACCTCACTGTCAATCTTCAGAAACGTAATCCATTACATCAGTGCTCCGCAACCGCCGTGCCGCGGGGATTTTATCGATAATAAAAAAATTTTAAAAACCATATTAGTTAGAGAAATTTTTGACATAGAGAAATTTCTAACATTTTGCCAATATGTAATTTCTCTGGGTCAAAATTAAACACAAAACAAAAACATGTAGTTACCATACATTGTATGTATGCTCGAGCATCGGCACCTTTGTGTAGGATCTTCTAAATTTAGAAAACGAGGATTTCAGATTCCCTGACTGCACATGCGCGTCAACTTGGACTTTCTCGCGGTCAGTTTGCTTGTGGACAAGGTTTGGAATAGCTGGCAACTAACTTACCGCTATTTTTGGTGTCAAAAATAAATTTTTAAACCAAAGGTAAGCCATGTTTGGCGACTTATTTTCTTTCCTACATAAATTTTACTGATTTTTATTTTGTGTTGGGAGACTCATTCCTCCTTCCACATACCTAAAGGGTTTTATGAAGTACTTCGAAGGTTAAAATGATATTTTATAGTCAAGTAAACAATTTTAGTTGTTATTTAAAATATTTTTATTCATACTTTTTAATTTGCCTTTCAGTTCTAATTATTGAAATACTCGATTATAAACAATCCTGCGAACATAAGACAGACACCTAACAAATTTGTTATTTGTTCACTAAGGTTTAAAAATAAATATTAATTACATGAATTCTAAAGTACATTAACTGCAAATAATAATTCATGCTGATAATCATATCCACATAAAATTATAAGTTGTAGGCGTTCAAAGCAAACAGTACTTACTAATCTGTATACCTCCAACACAACAGATACAACAAAGTATACTGAAGCGTCGTGATTACCATTTCAGTTATGGTGTTGTAAAAAAACAGAACATTTATGAAAGAAAGTATAACGAAGATTACATTAGATATGGATTTCCGTGAAGTTATAAAGAAACACAACCTAAATTCAAGCCATTGCAGCTACGCTAAGAATAAATATTTTTTTCTTAGGCTGTTAGATCAAAGGCGAAAACAAAGGCTATCACTGTTATCATCAGTCACAGTTTCTGGTAAAGCCTTGTAAGCTAGTTATCATGTTGCAAAATTAATTGCACGTCAGAAAAAACCACATATTATTGGTTCAAACTCTCGTTATACCAGTATACATAGAAATTGTTAAATCCATGTTTGGGCCTAAAGAAGTTAATGAAGTGAAAAAAGCACCGTTGTCAGCTGATACTGTTAAAAAACGTATCAACGATATATCGAACAATATTTTAGGAATACTAATTGGAAAACTTATAGGGGCTCAGAAGTTTTCACTTCAAATTGATGAGTCAACAGACATTAAAAACCGGGCACAACTGATAGCCATTGTATGCTTCGTTGATGAGGCGTTGATGCACCGTAAAAGAACATTATTTATTTTGCAACGAGCTTCCACGGCGAACTACCGGCGAGGAAATTTTCCATGTAACCGATGATTTTTTCAAAACCTATGACATTTCATATAGTAATTGTACCAGTATTTGCACGAACGGTGCTGCAGCAATGATGGGCAGTAAAGAATATTTTATTTCGTGCGTAAAACGACAAAATCCTAATATAGAAATTACACACTTACATATATAGCGAAGCATTGATGATCAAAAAGTTGCCTACGCAGCTATTGCAATTGAGGAATCGATGTATTACCATAATAAACATTATTAAATCAAGAGCCCTAAATTCACGAATTTTTAAACTAATCTAGGAAGAAACGGGAGCGGATTATGAATCGCTATTGTTATACACTGAGGTACGTTGGCTATCCCGGGGCAAAGTTTTGGCTAGATTGTTTGAGTTTCGCAACGAGGTTCATGAGTTTTGTTAAAATATAATGACTGAACTACACCAATTTTTTGGAGATAATTACTGGATGGCCAAACTTGCGTATATGGCTATCTTTGAGCACCTGAATAAACTAAATTTTCCTTTCAACCTAGCATTTTTTTAATTATCTGACGTGTTCCGACAAGTTAATGGAGTTTAAAAATAAGCTCGAACTTTGGCAGAAAGAGTTACAAAAAAGATGTCTAAAAATGTTCCAAAGGACTTACAAGTCCATGATTAAAAACAAACAAATTAATTTTGGATCTGACTAAATAACATTTAGGATTATTGATAAAGAAATTTAATCACTATTTTTTCACAATTAATATGGAGCAATATAATTGGATAAGAAATCCTTTCCTATCTGATGCCGAAAAATCAGTAGAAGCAATTTCCCTTCGAATTCAAGAGGAATTTATAGAATTGAAGAACGACAGGACGCTGAAACTCAACTTCAGTGAAATGCCATTGGCTGATTTCTGAATTTCACATAAGAAAGAATATCCCCAAATTTCTGACAAGGCCCTTGCAATTTCGCTCCCTTTTTCTACGACACACTTATGCAAACAAATTTTTTCGACACTGGTTCTAATTAAAAATGACAAATGATCGTGTTCAAAGGGTCTTGACCATGAACTCCGAGTAGCACTTTCTAATATAGAGCCAAATATAAAACATATAAGTTCATCAAAATAAGCTCAAATATCTCGTTAATAAATTAGTTATTATGTTTAAACTAACTTTTTTTTAAAGCTAAATTAAACGAAAACTGTTAAACGAAATTAAACTGTTTAAACGAAATTTTTTTAACTTGTAATCTATAACTTATATTTTTGTTCTTGTGTTGGTGTACAATTCAAAATGATGTAAATAAAACTTAAATAAGTGTAATTATCTAGATACATAGTTATTTTATTGTGTTTTTTATCTAATAAAAACATATATGTATTATTGCAATTTATATATCTGTAAGCTTTTATTTGTGGTGTGCGGCGGAATTATCGAAAAAACGCTACTGTGCCGTGGAAGATAAAAAGTTGCGGAGCTATGCGTTACATAACAGCGGACAAAAAAAATGTCAATCTACTATATGTAGACTTATAACTTTTTCATTATAACGTTTTTGAACTAAAGTCATTTAGTGTCCCGGGAATCGCTATATTAAAAAAAAATTGTAAATGCAGTCTTTTTAAGATCTGCGTTGTTAACACATTGTTGATCGGTACCTAGTAATTTCTAAGTATTACGTCGGTCAACATACATGGTTATGCGACCATCGTGCCAGCTGGTGATTCTATCATCTAAGGGCGCTATGCAATCGCACAGAGTAGCGCAGGCACGTAGTAATTTAGGACAAAAGGAGCAACAGGAGGTATCGACATATGGTGGAAGTCGAGGCCCAAACGTCCATTGTCACTGTTTGCCTGGGCCATCGCCTGGTTTCCGGCCGAGGCTGCGTGGACGTGGTAACAACAGGAGCCTTGAAGGTGATTCAGTGAATCCCTCAGAGAAACCCACTCCCCCAGGAGACTCACAGTCACCGTTCCCATGCACCGAGGTCCTCACAACGGACACAGATGCCCTGGGTGCAAGCCACACCAACCCAACTCCGGCCCCTTGACCTTGGTACCGAGCAAACTCGTGTTTTTACATGCAAATGTTGAAGACGAGTTAAGATAGTCCAATTGGAGAAATTTTTGATCAACTGAACATCGCTTTACGCGCAAACTTCCTCAACTGCGACCTGAATGATTTTCCCTGTCAAATCCTCACATTTTATCCATTAAAGTGTGAATTTCAGACTCCCATATAAAGAAATCAGATTTCAAAAAATAAAAATGCTGTACGATATTCTAAAAATTCGATCTTTGTCGGTGACTTGCGTATATGATGAACCGATCAACAGTGTGTAAAATGAAACGTAATTATTAAGGCAGCTATGCACTAACCCTATTTGATTCGCTCATCTCAGTGTAAACCTATGAAAATGTGCCCAAGGATTGGCGACTTGGATTGATATTTTTTTTCTTAACACATTCACTGCCAATCACGCGCCAGCGCGTGACGCGGCGCTATCAGTAAGGGGCCAATCACGCGCACGCGCAGTGATATGGGGTGATGTCTCAGGTGCTAGTCAAGCGCTGGCGCGGGAAAATCCTCCTCTGATTTTTTGTTTTCTAGTTCATTTGGCATTGCATGCAAGGTATTTTTGCTGGTATTGGCATGGAGCGAAGGTTAGAAACTAGCTATAAATAATCGTGGTTTCGGATTAATGTTTTATATTTTATTGAATAAATAATCTTGTGATACGAGTTATACAGATGATAATGCAGGGTCTTTTCTTGTAATAAATTCATTTGTAATATGTATATTTGCTTGTAATACAGATTTATATAAAAACTAGCTGAAAACCCGCACTTCACTATGGAGTACATTCAAATTAAATACAACGGTCAATGTATGCAATTAATGCCAAAAAAATAAATATATACATTTATAATAAATACGACGATCAATGTATACAATTGATGTAAAAATTATATAAAAATATCGTAAAGGATATTTATTTTTTTCGGATAATATCCAATCGTCTGTTGCATTAGAAAGAAAAAAATATTTTTTTTTTTTTGTCTATTTAGTTGTTATGCATGTGACGATAAATTTATTTAAAGTACCAGAAAAAGAAATCACGTGATCTGCATTTAATAAATCAAATTCTAAAAATTGATCTTCTAAAAATTCACCAAAAATCAGAAAATTGAGGTAAATATTCGAAAAAGATTTCATTTTAAAGGAATTTTTGTGATCTTTCCCGTGATATAAATTTTATAACCCTCAAATTATTATTTTAAATGCAAACTTTAAAAAAGTTACAAAAACAGCTTAAAAATTTAATTTTCAAAAATCTTTGTTAGTGCACCCCTACACCATAAGAAGAATCGCGATGGAAAATTTCAGCCCTAAGGTCCAGCGGTTTGGTCTGTGCGTTGTATGTCAGTGAGTCAGTTAAGTAACTGTTTTATATATATATAGATAACGCGTACTGTCACTAATTTTTTCTTACTTTCATTGACTTTTTTACGTGTCACGCGCCAGCGCATGATGTGGCATTAGGGGGAAAATTTCACATGTAGTTGCGTTATACAGACGATGATACAGGGTCTTTTCTTGTAATAAATTCATTTGTAATATGTATATTTGTTTGTAATATAGATTTATGCAAAATAATGCGTACTGTCACTAATTTTTCTTACTTTGATTCACTTTTTACGTGTCACGCGCCAGCGCGTGATGTGGCATTAGGGGAAAAATTTGACATGTAGTGCCAATCACGCGCTGGCGCGTGATTAAAAAAACTTTAATGAAAGGCTTAAATAATACTTTGGTATCACATAATTATCTTTTATTACTATTTTTAAATCATATTTCGTATAAGTATGTTGGCATCTGGGTACAATCAACTTCCATGTCACGGCACTAACTATCAATATAATTCTAGTGACTGGCAGTCAATGTGTTAATGTACTCTGATAGAACAAGAAATTTTTACTCATTGGTACATTTGTTGTTTAACACTTGGAGGGGCGCCGCTTGTACAGTGCAAACGCCTAAATATAGTCTTTTTTTTACTTGCATTCAATGTATTCCAATAAAATAAGAAAAATGGCTAGTACTGCCATCTGTTATCAGTTTAAAGAAGTAAAAAAAAAATTGCAACCTTTAATTAGAAAAATTTTCAAGATTCTTTAGGTTAAAAAAATCGGCACCGTGAAAATGGTGCCTATTTTTTTTAAAGTTGTTACCCCTGAAAGAGTTAAAAAAAATAGGCAAATATTTTAAAATTTAAACAATTTTGGGAAATCCTCTGGTATAGTGTGTTAAACGCTCATAATTTCCTTTGGGAAACGAAATTTATAACATGAAATCATGTTGCAAGCTGCAGAAAAGTTCAGGCTATCTGAAATTACTGATTTTATTGGATTATCAGCATTTATGTAACTGTAAATAGAAGACAGATTTTCTCCATAGGTTAACATTAAGGTGAGCGAATCCAGTAGGAATAGTACACAACTGCCATAAATGCATTTTATTTCGACCAATACAGTTCCGAAATCTTTTGTATGTCAGTCGTACTGCTCTGTGAAATCTATATATGCAAGGAAAACGTTACCTTTTCTGAAGTTATCGAGCTTCTAAATTCTGTAAACATTGCTTTTTATCATTTCATTACTTCATGAATTTCTTAACTTTTCATTTTTGTATAGATATATTTCTCCTCTGTAGGTGCCATTGTATAGTAGTAGCTAAAAATGAGGCATTCATTACCGCTACATTTTTTGATCAAAATTCCATGCTGGGGCCTTCAGACCTAAATTGAAGACAAAATACACCGGAGTAATAAATGATTCCGTAAATATGGAAGCACGCGAGTGATTCATGACAAATTTAGATTACTTATTGTAAAATAAATGCACTTCGACAAATCCCATTAGAAGACAGGAACCATTTGCTTCGCCAACCTGGAAAATAGCCAAAGTAATGTACAGAACAGGGTAAGCAGCCGGATCTTTGAGAGAATACAAGTGCAAACATATATACATATATGCCTTGGGTAGGATTTACGGATTGGGTTTCAGTCAGACCTTCATTTTTACATATCTTTGCGAAGCTTGCGCATGAAATGTGTTTTTCTTTATACGAGTTTAATCTAAATATGTAAATATATTATTAAAATACTGACTTTAACTATGTGAGTGAAAAATTACTTTGTAGTAAAATATAATGAATTAAGAATGGACGCATAGCATTATTAGGAGAGGAATGATCTAAATAACATGATGTAAAAAAAATGAAGAAATAAGCATGGATGGATAGCATTATAACGAAATGAATAGATTAAATATCTTGATCATAATAGTGATACTTTGTCCCATGCTTTAAAATACAATTATAGATCTCTGAGTATATTATAGTAATTACCTTTTAAAGGTGATCTGTTGTTCTCTACGATTATTATAACATTTGCATACTCATACAATAACATACTATAGATATTAATACGATATCATGCATGTATGCAGACATTAAGTTTATGGATAATTGTATAAATTATGCAATTAGAATTTTATGGGAGTAGTACTCAGAATAATTGTATAAATAAGTGTATATTTTACATTAAATTCCATTAGAATTTCCCACTTACAATTTCCAGGGATGTTTTTTACTTTTATACTTATTTATACAATTATGTACAATTATTGTATACTATGGTATTATTTTATTCTTAAATTGTAAGTATATATATATATATATATATATATATATATATATATATAACCATGTAATATAATACCAATTTCTTTATTACCTTAGAAGTCACTATTATATCTCATCAACATAAATATTGTGTTATTGAAAAGTACTCAAATTAAAATAAAATCCCAACTATGCAAGTTCATATATACTTCATTTCAATATCGATTTCCTGAATTGACGATGGAAGAAATCTTTAAGATTTCTGGAGTGAGATGAAGCAAAGATCCGGTACGGATTAACTATAATTTTGAATTAAAAGATCAACCGTGACTACGTTAGGTCACGAACTTTTCTGAATTAGTACGAGTTCCTGGTAATTTCGACTCTGCCTCAAAAAGTAGGTTTGGGAAAAACTGACTTGAATATTTGATTTGCAGTGTTCATGATTAAGGGATCTAAACTTATTTTCCTTCATTATATTAAGATTAAACTTCTGCTTGTTAATCAAAACGTGCTTTTCACGACATCATTTTCACAGCTTTTACTTTAAAAGAAAAAAAAATAATACAAATAATTAACTGTATTTTTCTGGTATCGGAACGACATAAAACCGAAATATTGTACATTACCGTTTTTCTGAAAACAAACTAGGTTCCTTTTTTAAAAGAAAGATGGTGACACTGACCTTTGAAAGGCCCTTTTCGTTCTGCCCAGAATGATTATTGTAAATCATCTCATGTATGACAAAATATCAATTGAAGCTTGCTTTTATTTCCGCATGTATAAGGTGTGCTTACTATATTAATGCATATATTGGCCGGGATCTGTTGCAATGAAATGTGGAAAAGAAATCTAGAATTTTATGCTAAAAACTAACTGAATAACCATACTTCGCTACGGAGTACATTGAAATTAAATACAATAGTCAATGTATGGAATTAATGTCCCCTCCCAACAACCAAAAAAAAAATTAAAGAAAAAAAATTATATATATATATATATATAACATTAAAAGGTATTTCTATTTACAAAATAATGTAGAAGAAAATATTGAAATTAAATACAATGGTTAATGTATGCAATTAATTTGTATGTTTAATATCCTTAAAACATACTAATTTGAATTAAATTCTTAAAAAACTTCCATCTCAATTAGACTAGTGTTAAGTTTTATCTTTTGCCGTATTTCAATATTTTTTGTCTATTTATTTCGTTCTTATGCTAGTGACGCAAAATTAGCTTAAAATATCACAAAAAGAAAAGAAACCACGGGATCAGCATTTAATAAATTAAATTTTAAAAATTAATCTTAAAAATTCACGAAAAATCAGAAATTGGAGGTAAAGATTCGAAAAAGATTTCATTTTAAAAGAAATTTTTATGATCTTTCTCGTGAAATAATTTTTATAACTTCAGGTTATTATTTTAAATGCAAACTTATAAAGAATGCTACAAAAATAGCTTAAAAATTTAATTTTAAAAAATCTAAGAATTTTTCAAAAATAATTCTTAGTGCACGCCTACACTATGAGAAGTATCTCCATGCAAAATTTCAGCCCTTTAGGTCCAGCGATTTGGTCTGTGCGTTATCTGTCAGTCAGTCAGTCAGTTTGTTACGGAGCTGTTTTATATATATAGATAAGGAATAAATCTTCAGGTTTCCACCATGAAATAGGAAATATAAGTATTTCCAGAAATCATCAGTGACTGTAAATTAAAATTTATCACTATGAGCTAATGGAATACTTAGAAACTAAAATTATTAACGAAAACGATAAACATATTCAGTTTTAGTGTGATTTAAATGTAAAAAGTCGAAAGAAATCTATCGATAAATATAAAACAAACAATAACTGGAATTAGCGGTGACAATAACTTATATCCTCTAGAAAATGGGATATGTAGAAACTTAAAATTGTCTTAAAGGAAATTATTTCATTATTAAGAATTAAGGTAAATAAAACAGCATATTTGTTTGATTGCCACTGTATGACAGTCCTTAATATATCGTTTACCATGATACTTGTTAAGTAAAGAATAAAGGCATGTACACATTTCTTTCGGGACGTTGCGTTACGTTATTATGTTGGCTTCGAATTTTTTTATATGACTTGAGAGTGGTTTGATATATCACGTGGTCAATGAATTGAGCCCTGTGGTGGGTTAAAATTTTTAACTCTATGTAATAATCCGGATTCAGTGTTAACTGGCTGTAAGTTTAAATAGTGGCAAAATTGATTTCAAGTATGTGTAGGGTTAGTTGTGTGAATTGACTGCAGTAATACAGCTGCTGCATTCCAAACTACACTTGTGTTGCAAGTGTGACCAAGAAACACAGATGTTTCTTGGTCATTTATAGACATGTTTTTAATTCCAGTATTCTTAAAAAAAGGATAAGTTTTTTAAGAGGTCCAAAAGGTAGTTTTAAGGTAAGATCTTGATTGGGGTGCTTAACATATTCATGTGCGTTTCAAGTTTCTACATCTAATATGGGAATTCAAATACGCGAACATGTTTAATGCATTTTTTTTTGTATTTCTACGTATGATTCAGTCGTCTCTATGCTATGCTAAAATACTGGAAAAGTTTTTTTTTTAAATGCATTTATCTATGGCAAGTTACAGGATTTTTCCACGTTTATTGATACGTTTTTAATATATCACATTAACTTAACGAGAAAGTGATAGCTACATTATGCTAATTTGTTTTTTAAACAGCTTGAAACGTTTGGAAATAGCTGAGAAGATTTCTGAAGGCCTTGCAGAAAGCAGGTATTTGTTTATAAATTTTGAATTTTAGAGGAAGAACATTGATACATATTTGTGGTACTTTTGTTTATAGAAAAAAATTCTTTTTTAGAATATGGACAACTATTGTAAAATGGAATCTTTAACTGAAAAATTTTGTAATTATTTGGTTGTAGCAAAAATTGATTGACATGGAAGTTTAATTTTTCAAGAATAAGGATATCGGTAGAAATAGGATCGTCTAATTCTAAACTTTTAATATTAATTGTTTGATTTTAAAGAGAGTTTATAGGCATACTTTTAATTACCCAAGAATGAGAATATTTATTGCAAAAGGAATACATTAAAATTTTCATAGTTATTTGATTGTAAGGACGGTTAATAAGTATACATTTAATGACACAAGAATAAGAATATATAATGAAAAGGAATCTTTTAAAATTTTCATAATTATTTGATTGTTAGGAGAGTTTATTCGCATACTTTTATTGGCACAAGAATAAGAATATCAATTAAAAAAGAATCCTTCAAAATTTTTATAATTATTTTATTGTAAGCGAAGTTTATAGGCATAATTTTAATATCACAAGAATATTTATATCTCTGAAAAAGAATCCTTTAAAATTTTGATAATTATTTTATTGTAAGGATAGTCTATAAGCATAATTTTACCAACGCAAGAATAAGCATATCTCTAAAAAAGAATCCTTTAAAATTTTCATGACAATTATTTTATAATAAGGAAAGTTTATACGCATAATTTTAATGACACATGAATATCTCTGAAAAATAATCCTTTAAAATTTTGATAATTATTTTATTGTAAAGATAGTTTATAGTCATAATTTTAATAGAACAAGAATAAGGATATCGGGTTAAAAAGAATCCTTTAAAATTCTGATAATAATTATTTGAATGTAAGGAAAGATTTTATGTATATTTTTGACACAATAATAAGGATATAGATTGAAAAAGAATATTTTGTATTTTAAAATTATGATAATTATTGCTCGATTAAAAAAAAATTTACTGCCATAATACAGAGGCTGTTCGCACATTTTTTAGACGACTTTGGTAAGCGGTAATAAAAAATCGTGTGCTGCAAAAGAAATAATTGCAATTGTACTATGTTTTTAAAAATCAAAATTATCTTCTGCGGCTTGAAAGTTTTATTTTTATTCAAAATGGCGTTTTTAACAAAGCAGTGGTTCGAAGCCTACATTTATGCTCTTTTCGAAGATAAATATGCATACTCTGTTATCCAAAACCGATGTGAGAGTCATGGTTTTGGGATATCTAAAGCGTCGATAGGTAATATCGTCAACAAGAAAGGAAAAAAACGTCAAATTGGAGCCTCAAGTGGGACAAAAATTCCAAACAAGTATCCAAGGAAAAAACGGACATCTTCGACTATTGCAAAGGTACGTTGTTTAATGTTAAAAGAAAATCCTCCTAGTCAAAGGACAGTTGCAAAATCATTAAAATGCTCGGTGTCCACTGTAAACAAAATGATAAACGTTGACTTAAATCTTAAGAAAGCGAAAAAACACAATGTGCATCGTCTTCTTCCAAACCATATCGCTGAACGCGGAACACGCTGCATAATTCTATATGAGAAACACTTATCCAAAGAAAAATGGAAAACAATTGTCACAATAGATGAATCATGGGTGTATTTAAATGATTGCAACAAAAAAAGAGACATTTATTATCATAAAAGGGGAGAAAAAAAATTTAAGTACATGGTTCAAAGAATCGAAAGAAAGTTTTACTAAGGGATTCATGATTGTTGCTGGTTTTTTCTTATAATGGCATATTAAAAATAAAGAGAGTGAAAAGAAATGTCAAGATTAACTCCAAATACTATCAGTAACATATTTTATCACCAATTTTTCTGAATGAAATACCATCGCTTTACCCTCCGTGCCATCAATCTGTGAGACTCCATCAGGACAAAGCTAGCAGTCACTCATCAAAATCCACTGTAAATTTCGTAAAAGAAATGGAACAAAAAACTGGTATGAAGGCCTAACCCTTCACTGATATCCCTACTAAATCTCCCGATGTATCACCTGTGGATTTTTGTGCTTTCGGACTTTTAAAATCTGCATTATCCAAACGTCGTCCCAAAACCCTTACAGGACTCTGGAAAGCTGTTCTGGAGGAATGGGATAGAATACCTCTTCTGACACTTCAAAATGCATTATTATCCTGGAAATTGCGGTGTCGAAAGATAGTTCAGAATAAGGGATGTCAAATAGAACATTTAAAACACAAGAATTTTATGTAATTTAGTTTTGTGAATACAGTATACATCGTCTAAAAAATGTGCGAACAGCCTCTGTAGTTTAATGGTTCAAGAATGAGGATATCGATTAAAAAAAAACCTTTCATTCTAAAATTATGATATATTTCATCGTAAGAAAATATTAGTGACATAAAAGTTTAATGACATAAGAATAAGGACATCGTTAGAAAAAGAAATATTTAGTTCTCAAAATTTGATAATTATTTGATTGTAAGAAAAGTTAGAATAAATATGTAATGATACAAGAATTAGATATCAAATGAACAGTTATACTTCAGTTATAGAATTATGTTGCTAATAATCTCATTGTAAGAAAATTTAACATAAGTTTAATAAAACAAGAATAAGGGTATCAAATGAAAAAGAACTTTTTAAATTCTAATACATTAATAATTATTTCATTATAAAGGTAGCTTATAGACATAGTTTTGATGACACAAGAATAAGGATATCGACTTAAAAATTTTGAAATTGAAATACTTTTTGTTTGATTGAAAGAAAAACTTATTGACATAAGTCTAATGACTCAAGAATAAATAAATCGATTATAATAAAATCCTATAGTTTCAAAAATTTTAAAAATAGTATTTACACGGCAAAGTACATAAAAGCGCACGGATATAAATGTAAGATTTTAGGAGAAAATTGGCGAAATATAAAATTTACAAATTATATTTTCATACAGGAGAATAAGAGTTTCATTAAAGTTATTAAAATAATTTAATTTTCCCCATTCACAATTTACGTTGTACAAATCTTCTTGAAGAAAAATGGATAGTACACTGAAGAGCCGAAAAACTGGTACAGGCGTGCGTATGCCAATAACGGAGATATGCAACCAATCAGTGTAACGGGTCGCGGTCGGCAGCGCCTGTATAAGAAAACGGGTGTCTGGCCAAACTGTTATAGCTGTTCCTGCTGCTACAATGGCAGGTTATCACGATTTATGTAACTTTGAACGTGGTGGTATAGTCGGCGCACGAGAGATGGGGCATAGCATCTCCGATATAGAGATGAGTTTGGATTTTCGAGCACGACCATTTTACGAGTTTACCGTAGGGCGCTGAAGCCCAGTTGGTAAGAGCTGCGGGCCAGTGATCTGAACGTCCCTGGTTAAATGCTCGCCACTGCAAATCTACCACCGTGTTTACTAATGGTGGACGGGGGACGTAAAATAGGGCGTGGCTACAATGACCTCCGAGTTCTCAAATTTACCTCTGGAGGTGTGGGGTCAAGTGTTCTGGTCTCATAGCTTTCTTCGGTTCAAAATTATGGGAGTCCTTCATTAATAAATTTGGAAATTAATAAGTCCTTTAGTCAAGTCGGACTCCGACCCTTGTGGTGCTAATTCAAAACAGGATCCGCACCTTCTTCGCTAATAGACTTCGAGACTTGATCTGATGTTGCTGTCGGTCAAGGGGGATTAGCAACAACAACAACAACATGAGTGCACCGTGAATTTCAGGTTTCCGGTAAAACATCAAATCTCAGCGATGCGTTAGGAAAAAGACCTTGGAAGAACTGTACCGTCGATGACTGACCAGAATCCTTGAGATAGGCATACAACACTTCCTCAAATTGGTGTGGATTTCAGGGCTAAGGCATCAACAAGTGTCAGCTTGCAAACTGTTCTACGGACCGTCATTTCGTATTCCATTGTGTGTCCGTGGTGTTTATTTCATTTTGTGCCCATTGTGTATTCCGACGGACCTGGACAATTCGAGCAGGACAACGCGGCACCCCACACGCCGAGAGTTACTATTGAGTGACTCCAGCATCATTATTCTGACTTTAGACAGTTCCATTTTCCACCTAAATATACAGACAATAATATTATTGAGCATATGGACTTCCGGAGCCGCAAACCCATAAGTGTACTGTTGTTGACCCATTCATGTACCGTTGTTGGCTGAAAGCTTTACGCCATGCCTGGACCCGCCAAAACATCCATTGGACTATTGATGGTTGGAAATAAGTTGCTTGGTCTGACCAGTCTCGTTTCCAACTGTATCGGGCGAATGGACATATACGAGTATGTAGACAACCTAATGAATCCATGGACCGTACATGTCAACCGGGTACTATTCAAGCATGGTAGAGCATATGTGATAGTATGGGGCATCTGAATTGAGAGTGATATGGGACCCTGATACGTCTGGAGACGATTCTGACAGGTGACGGTTACATAAGCATCCATCCTATCCGATCATCTACATCAATTCATGTCCATTGTGCATTCCGACGGACTTAGAGAATTCCAGCAGGACAATGCGACACCCCACACGTCGAGCCACTACCGAGTGGCTTCAGGATCATTCTTCTGACTTTAGACACTTCCAGTTTCCACCTAAATCCCCAGACAATAACATTATTGAGCATATCTGAGATCCTTGCAATTTGCTGTTCAGAGGGGATCTCCCCCCCACCTTGCACTGCTATGGATTTGTGGAATGCCCTGCAAGATTCATGCAGCGAATTTCCTCCAGGATTCCTTCACACATTACTCGAGCCCATGCCATGTCGTATTCAGGCACTGCTGCGTGCTCGTAGGGGCCTTATGCGATATTATGCAGGTGTACCAGTTTATTTTTTGCTCTTCAGATTATTCATGTTAAATGCAAGAGAAATCGAAATTTGCACTGTTGTTACTTAATAATGAACACTGAATATCAGTTCCATTTAATAAGTACTATATATTTACCGGTTATATCCTTTTTCATCACGATATGAAATGTACTGGTTTTTAGGAAGTTCCAAAAATTTGTGTTATAGTTTTTAATTATTTAATTTAAAAAAATTAGGAATTTTATTATAAAAAATACTACTTTTTTTTTCAAAGGTCAATTCTAATTCCCGTATGACAAATGAACACGTGTAAAAAAATATTTTAAAATATTTATGACTTTTAAGATTAAAAGATTTTATAGTTTTAAATAAAATTTTTAAAACGTTTAATTGAAAATGTTTAAAAAATTGGTTTATCAATATTATGAAAGGTATGTACCTCATTTATAAAAAAAAATCAAAGTTTCAAAAAATTGGCTTAAAAAAGTTTTAAAATGTTCAATTTAAAATGTTTTTACTTAATTATTTTTTGTATTAAGTAAATTATATTAAAAAATAAATAGATAAAAATAAGCATTTAAATGTTTTATTTGATATCATACTAAACTTGGTACATATAAAATTATTGAAAAGTTTAAATAACCACAATGATGTGAAATACTCCAAGATCGAAATGGTAAAGTTCTATTCACATTGGATCCGGAGGATTGCGTTACGTTACTACATTGGCTCCATGATTCTGGACATAACCTGGGATTAGTTTGATATATCATTGAATCAATACATTGAAAACTGTGATTGGTTAAAATTTTGAGAGCTATGTAACGGTTCCGATTCACTATGAACAGGCTGTAAAATTCAAATATTAGCTGTGACTAACATAAAAGAATACTTCAAACACTCGATTTTATTTACAAAGAAATTTTACTAAAATATTAAGGTAGATAAATCAGATCGCATCTTAAGCGTACGCACCATTTTCACAAATCTACATCCGAATCAAATTATCACAATGTCTAAAATTTGACTGGATCAGCGGAAACCTTCGTTCACCTTTATGTAACATTGTCTTACCCCTTTTACTTTCCTCAAATGGATTGTGAGTGTTTGCCCAAAATTTGCAAGGGTAGCGTTTGACAGAAACATAAAATATTTTTTTCTATAAATAAGAATTAGAGAAATATATCATATTTAGAATATCAATATCATTTTCTATAAATAATAACACTTAGAATTTCGATTTATTTAAATAAAATAAGAATGTCGAAATTAGTGATTTAGTACAATACACATACACATATCAGTTCATCTAATTTTATAAATCTCTCACTGATATATATATATATATATATATATATATATATATATATATATATATATATATATATATATATATATATATATATATATATATAATTTGTTTTATAAATATGATAATTATTTTCTAAATATTTATAAATAAGAAAATAATGAATATTTAATTCCTTTAAATTATACCCAATCTCGGAGAAAAATTTAAAAATACAAAAAAAAATTGGAAGGAAAAATACTTATATTTATAATGGTAGAGAAAATGAAATTCAATTTTCACTTATTTTCTTTTAACTGACATAACAGTCAATAATAAAATGATTTCCTAGAAAATTTGAACGATAGCTGTTCAAGCCTGGGAGACTTTTTAAAAACTCCTACTTTTTTTGCTGCGTACACGAGGCATTCAGACAATTCCTTAATATTTTTCTCATTAGAGATTCCCAGAAGGGACATCGATTACTGACATGAGAGCCGCATATCGATTATATATTTTCGGTTCGGTCCGAATAGCTGCAAACGATTTCTTTTCAGATTTTTACCAATTGCTTTATATCCTTCACTGCGACCGAGTAAAAAAAAGGGCCAAATTTAATGCTATTTGGGAAAAAAAGGATTCTCTGTTGTCCTATTTGCCCCCCAAAAGTTCCCTTTTTTTTTCGAATGCTTATCTTTTTTTCCCTCTCACCATATCTATCTTTTGGAGGATTCTGTGTTATAGACCCGACAGCAGATGTTTCTTGGGGCATAATTAAATTTCCATTATGCACCAGGAGGCAGGGGTAAGTTCAAAGTGTGTGTTTTTTTTTCTTTCTTGCAAGACTTGTCTAACAGTCGAGATGCTGACGACATTTAAATGATAATTTTAGAGCTCTCTCGCTCCTTTTTGTCCTCTCTTGTTCGATATTTTGAGTTAGAAGGGCATTTTAAGAGAAAGAGTCTAAATGGGGACATTTTACAAGTTTGTATAAATAGAAAACTTTAGACATGTTGAGAGAGGACATTGAGAATATTATGCATATCTTTATATCACTGTAATTGTGCCCGTTACTTATTAATATTTAATATATATATATATATATATATATATATATATATATATATATATATATATATATATATGCATGCATGCCAATGAGGAGTATTTGTCACTGGAGAAATTCACACATCGTCGCTCGAGAATCGTCGCTTTCTTTCAATGGGATCATCCGGACCAACATCACCTCCTGGTGCACCTCCTCTCTCTCTCTCGATCTATCTCTCTCTCTCTCTCTCTCTCTCTCTATATATATATATATATATATATATGTCTATCTATCTATCTATGTCTATTTCTTTCTATCTAGCTATCTCTATCTGTCTCTATGTATCTCTATCTCTCTATCTATCTCTATCTGTCTCTATGTATCTCTATCTCTCTATCTATCTCTATCTGTCTACCTATCTAGCTAGCTATCTCTATCTCTATCTATATATCTCTATGTATTTCTATCTATCTATATCTATATGTATTTATATTGTCATAATAACTTGGGAAATCCCATTCGAAATACTTGGTAACATATACTATCACGTAAACTGTATCGTCTGCAAACAGCCTATCGTTGGACTAATTAACAAAACTCGTAGATCCAAAAAATACAATTTTGGGATTCTATTACGTACATTGGTTTATCGTCGCTGTACAACTCTGTCAAGTCTGATAACTCCAAAAAAATTTAATTCATCAAATTAAAAGGAAAACGAACACTACTACGTAACTTCTTACCTTAACTGTTGCTAAACTTGTAACTCCCCCTTAATTATGAAGATGTTTCATTACATAACAATGGGGACAATATATACGTAAAATTAAGAACACTTTGTAATTTTTTTTAAAGAATAAACGATAATTTATCTTTTCACAGTCGAATAAATCAGCTTTTATTTCATCCTGTAAATATTCAAAACTGTGATTTACGTGGTTTGTTGATTAGGACAACGATATATAAAGACGCAGGCATGTGTGGTAGCCTAAACAGCTGACTGTGCAGTGTGCAAGGCAGGTGATCATGATTTAAGTGAATTTCAGCGAGCTACGATAGATAGTGTTCGTCAGATGGGACATGCCATTTCGGCGATACAGGCAAACTGTGGAATTTTACGATCTACCATTTTAACTATTTCAGGGGCAACCGGTTGCACGGTGCGAATTCTTTTTCTCGATATTTTAACCTTAAAGTATCCTCAAATTTTTCAATTAAAGGTTTAAAGAGATTTTACTTCTTTAAACTGATAATAGATGGTAGCACAAGCCATTTTCTGCTGATTTATCTGGAATACATTGAATGCAAGTGAAGGAAGGTGGAGAAAAATGGCGGTTAAAAAATGGACCACCGCCCCTGAAAGGGTTTTAAGGGTGTACTTTGAATAGAAGTCGCATGATACATCAAACATACGAGTACAATGTGGGCGTCGAAAGGCTCTGGATCATCTAGACCGGCACCATGTGTTAAGAATCATTCCAAGAGAATGGAGTGCAGCATTGTCGCAAATTATGCCTCAAATCAGTGCTCAGGCCTCTATTAACATCAAGGTGAATACTTTACAATGTTTACTGTACATGCTCTTATATTTCAAAATTTTCGACCTTTATTAGATAAATCAATTTTTCCTTAAAATAACTGTTTTAACAAACTCAGAGTTTATTAATCGTTTAACAAATCCAGAGTTTAACAATAGTTCAAAAATCCAGAGTTTAACAATAGTTCAACAAATCCAGAGTTTAACAATAGTTCAACAAATCCAGAGTTTAACAATAGTTCAACAAATCCAGAGTTTAACAATAGTTCAACAAATCCAGAGTTTAACAATAGTTCAACAAATCCAGAGTTTAACAATAGTTCAACAAATCCAGAGTTTAACAATAGTTCAACAAATCCAGAGTTTAACAATAGTTCAACAAATCCAGAGTTTAACAATAGTTCAACAAATCCAGAGTTTAACAATAGTTCAACAAATCCAGAGTTTAACAATAGTTCAACAAATCCAGAGTTTAACAATAGTTCAACAAATCCAGAGTTTAACAATAGTTCAACAAATCCAGAGTTTAACAATAGTTCAACAAATCCAGAGTTTAACAATAGTTCAACAAATCCAGAGTTTAACAATAGTTCAACAAATGCAGAGTTTAACAATAGTTCAACAAATGCAGAGTTTAACAATAGTTCAACAAATGCAGAGTTTAACAATAGTTCAACAAATCCAGAGTTTAACAATAGTTCAACAAATCCAGAGTTTAACAATAGTTCAACAAATCCAGAGTTTAACAATAGTTCAACAAATCCAGAGTTTAACAATAGTTCAACAAATCCAGAGTTTAACAATAGTTCAACAAATCCAGAGTTTAACATCAGTTTAACAAATTCAGAGTTTAACAAGCATAGTTTAAAAAATTCAGAGTTTAAGAAACAGACGGGGAACAAACTCGTAGTTAAACAATGTGTTTTATCAAACTCAGACTTTAACAATAATTTAACAAAATCAGAGTTTAAAAAACAGTTTAATATTCATAGTTCCGCAGTACTCAAAATTTAACAAACTGATCACAAGCAGAATTCAAGAGGCATTTAACAAACTCAAAGTTATACAAACATACATATTTAATAAACTCACATTCGTCTTATTTTAATTTTTTTTAAATGACAAATTGAGTTTCATAGAGTAATGTTTCATAATTTAGTCATTTTTCTTACCGCGGTAGCTCGATTGAAAACGATCTAAGTTAGTTTGCTATTCCGTAGAAAAGTCAATGTCTAAATAGGTCAGAAATGCTCTTTGATGGATGAAATACTTAAAGAACCTATATTCAATCTCTCTCCGAATTTCTTTCAACTACTTTAGAAGAAAATCTCTCTTTCGAAAGAATCTTCATCCTTCTAAATATTTATGCAGCATTCAAATTCTAATATTGACTCAGACAGAAATATATGAATATTTGGTGGGTTTTTTTATTAAAATTGAAACGGATATTTATTTATTTAAGGCTTGTTTGAAATTCATTTTTACATGTTTTAGGAAAACACTGACAATTCGAGAATACCTCCTCTGTAAAAACGAACATTTTTCGACTCTAAAATAAAATTAAATAAAGAAGCTGTAAAAAAAAACTCAAACTAAAATGATGCGAAAGTAGTACATTTTATTCAAAGAATAAAAATAAATAAATAAATAAAATGCCGGAAAATTTGAGAAATGTATTTTATATCGATGCGAGCAAAAATCGATGCCAAGATTGAGAGTACCCATAATCGATAAGCGGCAGATGAAAAGGACGAAATGGATAAGTTATTCTAAGAATCTTTTTAAAAGATTTACAATGTAAATCTTGGAGTATTGCTCTTCTTCGTAATGCGTGTGGTGTCGGAGCTTGAAATGGCTTGCAAATTTATTGCGCTAAGTGGAAAAAGAAAATAAAAATTGCATTATTTTTTTTAATCTATTGCTTCCATCAAACACGTGCAACTGATTTCTTTGCGTGGAATCGATAAAACTTATAAAATTTGAGGACAGAGTGAGAAACCATTTTGTTTTTGTACTTTCTATAAGTTTATAAACTATTACTGTCATTGAATAATTTACCAATTATATAACAAAATCTGTCTACAATATTTAGCAAGATGGTTTTTAACATTCCTCCCATCGAGTTTCTATAGATTTAAAAACAAAAAAAATATTTTCAATAATTTCGACTTCTGTTATCATCGAAAGATTAAGAGTTGTTTTTGGTACTGTTAACATCTGTTGCTTATGATTATCCAGAACGTTTTCAAAATTTCTTTCAGAGTCATGAACTGCAGGGTGTGGCAGAATGGACTCCCAGATTTCTGAAGGCACGAACATGACTATCTCCAAGAAAATCTCCACCAAATTGGTGTAAAAGACATCTCTGACTTCCCTCTGTTGACTTCCATCTATGTCCCCCGTCCTTTTCATCCACTGGTGATATTATGAACTTTAGCCACTTGACTGTTTGTGCTACTTTTGCCAACTCCAATTTTTGTGTTCTACCTCTTGACAACTATTTTTCAAAGGCTAGTTTGTATTGGGTTGCTCGAAAGGAAATGGTCAATGAGACTCAGTCCGCGACGTAAACAAAAAATAAATAAAATATAAAAATAAATAAATAAATAAATAAAACTGAAGGTCACTGGTAATGGAGGGTGGAGGCAGGATGGCAACATTTCTAACGGATTTTCTTGTTGTCAGTTGCACCATGAGTTGGTCCGGTGAACCACGTGGTTTCGTTATTGAGGCTACCTTTAACCGCGACTCAGAGGGCATTTAGGACGTGCTTCGGTCTCTTTGCAAATGATGACTTTCTTGATTTAAACACAATCTTGCGATGGGTTTCAAACGCGAGACAAGTGTCTCTGCATTGCCAAGGAAACAAAGTGGAATATTAGAACGCCAGAAAACGAGCAACGAGTCCGTGAGCCCAATATTCGTAAGGAAGTTGCAGGGATTGTCCCAGAGATGACGCACAGATTGGTGAAAAACTTGAGAGAACAGCTTCATCAGTGCGTCACCAATAACGGGCGCCACCTAAGTGATGTTGTTTTCAAAATCTAGTGAAACAAAACTAGACTGTAAGTACATTTCGAAAGTATACATCTTTTAACCGTAAATTGTTTCGCCAGTTTTTATTTATTCCCCATTAAAATTGGGAAATCCATGGTGCCGGACCCTGTATATTCCAGTATTCCAGGATACATTTTTAAAATTTTCTTATACAGGTATTATATTAGCTTAGTTAACACTTTAACCGAAGGTGGCGCTGTAATCGCGTTCTACTTATTCTGACTATATCGGCGGCCCCATTATCGGCATATAGCTGAATGGCGAGAAAATTTTCTTTCCCGTTGAGAAAACTTTATCATGTATTTGAATGTGGGGTGACGTCATTTCAACATGCATTGTTTTGGTAAACATTGCTTCTAACACATGACTATCATCCCAAATAATATCCCTTCTATTAAATGTTTTATTTCATTCTTTCTGTCTTTATTTTATTTATTTTATTACGGATATATGTGTAATGTAATGTAATGTAATGGATTGAATTTACCGGGCACATGTAAGAATGTATATATATAATGTGAGCACATTGATGATTAATGCCCATTGATATACCGGGTGCGTCATAAATTCGTGCAAAGTTCAAAAATTCATAATAAAAGAAGTAATGTTCGGAAAATTTTTCTGTTTGCGCCAATAAGATCAGAGGGGCATTGGATTTTTTTCCATGTAAAAAAAAAAAAAAAAAAGTTTCCAAAAGTAACCGAAAGAGGGAGCTCACACGTCTTACTGAACGTTTTATGCAAATCAGGCAAACTCAAACAGAAAATGAAACAAATCACAATAACATAAGAATGTGCATTTATTTTAAAGTAACATATGTTCAACATTACTGCCAGCACAAGGTAATAGGCAAATGAGGCGCGTTACGAAGCCCATTAAAGCGGATTGTAGCATCTGTGGCAGCGACTGTTTGTCGAATGACATTTTTCAGTTCCACCAAAGTGGTTGGGGAGCCCCGGTACACATGAAATTTTAAGTATCCCCCCACCAAATATTTACGGTATCAAGTCTGGTGATCGTGAGGGCCACTGAACCTTACAACCACGACTTATAGATAGTACTCGGTCTTTAGTGAAAGATTCCAAGAGGAACGTCTTGATATCACGTGAAATGCGGGGCGGGGCACCATCCTGCATGAAGGTGACAACAGGTAACCCATGTCTTTCCTGCAATGCAGGCTTAACGTGGTCACGCAAAACGTGGTCCTCTTTCAGTTACTTTTGGAAAATTTTTTTTGTACATGGAAAATATCCAATGTCCCTCTGATCCTATTCGTACAAACAGAAAAATTTTCCTAGCATTATTTCTTTTATTATGAATTTTTGAACTTTGCACGAATTTATGACGCAGCCGGTATATATGTGTGGGTGCATAAGTTTTACTTTGTGTTTGTACATTTAAAATTTAAATTTTAATATATTTAAATTTTAATAATATATATATATATATATATATAACGGAGAGGGAGATAGACTGCAGAGAATGCATCTGCGATTTACAAAGGTACCACAAGTGTCAGGGCCCGATTTTTCCAGGTGCAACACATTTTTGACCGAGCACACTCAGGAGTGACATCATAAGGGTTAGTACATTCTTCCACCCACTGAACCTCATAGAAAGGACCTTCCGGTATAAGAATTGAACATGTCCACATCCGGCCATACACGAAGGTATTTAATGGTACTCATCTGGATTTAAACCGAGCAACGCCTAGACCCGAGCCTCGTTTTATGTATATTTGCTAACAATTATTTTGATTATTTAACACAATTTATCTATACACAAGCACTTTATTTTAATATGCAGTTAGTGTAAATGTTAATTAAAGGTTACCACTTTACATGACTACTAGTAACTGGTTGCTTGTTGCTAGTTTTGTAATGCATCTGCATTTCCGTAACTTGCGTAAACCTATTGCTTCATCCTTAAAATAAATCCTTTAATTCTGTGCAGAAAAATATGGAAATTTTCCAGGATTCAAACTACATAAACCTCTCATTTATGTATTTCTCATATGTGCGTCATTTTATTAAAAGTCCCGGATGAGCGAGCCAGAAAATGTTATTTAAAATCCATTTAGGTGCCTCAGTTTCAAAGAAAACTGTTACATGTTTAGATAATTTCCAGATCGGCCGTTTCCCGATTTTTTTTTTTTTATCAAGCTTGCTAACAGAAAATTTGGATTTGATACTGGTTATTCCTTCTCAAATACTTGCTGATCATTGGATATAATTTAAATAAGTATTATTAAAAATATTTCCAAATTTTGCGAAAACGCTTCAAGTAAATTTATTAAAATTTGCTTGAACGTCTCAAAACATCATTTTTCAGCGTAACCACTCGATGTAAAACAAAAGGTACCTTCTTAACGAGAATGCATAAACATTTCTCGTTAAAATTGACTTTTGGTCCAGCATTATGTCACACAAATGTGTTATTAACCGTATAATAATAAATCGTAACGAACAAATAATGTTATTTATTCCATTTATGCAACGCAGTTTGAAAGAAGACAGTTTCATGTTTGAATAATTGCTATTTTGGCAGCTTCTGGATTTTTTTTTCCATTAACCTTGGTAGTGGAAAATTTATACTTGATAAAGGTTATTTTATTTCTCCTCAATTTTATTCCGTCTCAAATATTTGCTGCTGGTTCAGTCGAATTCAAATAAATATTATTAACATTAGTTCAAAATTTTGCGAAATCGATTCCAGCAAGTTTATTTAAAATTTGTTTGAACTGTTTTGAAACATCATTTTTCAAACATTCGAGCGTAACCACTGGATTTAAAACTAACGGTTCCTTCTTAACGAGAATTCATAAATATTTCTCGTTAAAAAGGAACTTTGGTCGCATGTTATACCACAAAACTGTGTTTTTTACCGTATAATAATAAATCATAGCAAACAAATAATTTTTTTTTAAAATTCCATTTATGCAACTCAGTTTGAAACAAGACAGTTTCACATTTGAATAATTTCCATTTTGACTGCTTCTGGATTTTTTCCCCATTAAGCTTGCTAGTGGAAAATTTGTATATGATAATAGTTATTTTATTTTTTCTCAATTTTATTCTTTCCAAATTTTTGCTGCTTCTTAAGCACTATTCAAATAAATATTTTTAATAATATTTCAAAATTTTAGAAATAGATTCAAGCAAGTTTACTTACAATTTTCTGAACTTTTTTAAAACAATATTTTTAAAACATTCGAGCTTAATCACTTGGTTTAAAACCAACGGTTCCTTCTCAACGATAATTTATAATTTTTTCTCTTTAAAAAGTAACTTTGATTACACTTTATGTCCCCCAACTGTGTCTTTAACCCTATAATATTAAATTATAATGAACAAATGATGTTATTTAAATTCCATTCATGTACCTCAGTTTGAAACAAGACAGTTTCATGTTTCGATAATTTCCATTTCGACTGCTTCTTGATTTTCTTTTCCAATTAAGCTTGCTAGTGGAAAATTTTTAATTTGACAATGGTTATTTTATTTCTTCTCAATTTTATTCCTTCTTAAATATTTGCTTCTCTTTCAGTACAATTCAAATAAATATTATTAATAATATTTCCAAATTATGCGAAAATATTTCAATCAAGTTTATTTAAACTTGATAAAAATTTGCCTAAACTATTTTAAAACATTAATTTTCAAACGTTCGTGCGTAACCACTGGATTTAAAACTAACGGTTTCTTCTTAACGAGAATTCATAAATATTTCTCGTTAAAAAGGAACTTTGGTCGTATCTTATATCGCAGAACTGTCTTATTAACCGTATAATAATAAATTATAGCAAACAAATAATTTTATTTAATTCCATTTATGCATCTGAGTTTGAAACAAGACAGTTTCATGTTTGAATAATTTCCATTTTGACTGCTTCTTGATTTTTTTTCCCATTAAGCTTGCTAGTGAAAATTTGTATTTGATAATGACTATTTTATTTCTTCTCAATTTTATTCCTTCTCAAATATTTGCCTCTCGTTCAGTCCAATTCAAATAAATATTATTAATATTATTTCACAAATTTGCGAAATATAATCAATCAAGTTTATTTAAAATTTTCTTGAAGTTTTTTAAAACATCATTTTTCAAACATTCAAGCTTAACCACTGGATTTAAAAGTAAAGGTAACTTCTCAACGAGAATTCATAATTTTTTTTCGCTAAAGAGAAACTTTGGTTACACTTTATATCACACAAATGTGTTATTAACAGCATAATATTAAATCATAACGAACAAATAATGCTATTTAAATTCCACTTATGTACTTCAGTTTGAAATAAGACGGTTACATGTTTAAATAATTTTTACAATGACCATCTCTTGATTTTTTGTTTCATTAAGCATTCTAATGGAAAATCTGGATTTGATAATAGCTATTCCTTCTCAAATTCATGCAGCAGGGTGAATACAGTTCAAATAAGTATTATTAACAATATTTCCAAATTTTGAAAAATGGCTTCAAGGAAATTTATTTAAAATTTTATTGAATTGTTCTAAAACATCATTTTCGAATACTCGAACTTAACCACTCGATTTAAAACTAGCAGTACCTTCTTAACGAGGATTCTTAATTTTTGTTCAGAAAGAAGGAACTTTGTAACAAGTTATATCACATAACTGTGTTATTAACCGTATAATGATAAATCATAATTAACAAACAATGTTATTTAAATTCCATTAATGTTCCTCAATTTGAGAGAAGACGTTTACATGTTAAAATAATTTCCACTACGACCATTACATGCTTTTTTTTTCAATTAGCATTTTAATGAAAAATCTGGTTTGATAATGGTCATTCCTTGTCAAATATTTACTGCTCGTTGAATAAAACTCAAATAAGTATTATTAATAGCATTCCCAAATCGTGCAAAATAGCTCAAGGAAATGTATTTAAAATTTTATTGAACTGTTTTGAAACCTTATTTTTCAAATACTTGAACGTAACCACTCGATTTAAAACTAACGGTTCCTTCTTAACGAGAGTTCATAATTTTTTCTCGTTAGAAAGGAACTTTGGTCGCATGTTATATCACACATCTGTGATATTAACCGTAAAATAATAAATCATAACGAACAAACAATGTGACTTAAATTCCATTTATGAACCTCAGTTTGAACCAAAATCTGTAGGTCCGAGTCCCTCTCTTGGCATGGGCGTTTGTAGCCGTTCGGAATCGGCTTTAAGGAGTAGGTACCGGCAGGGCCTTTTTATCGCATGGGCAAATCGGGACTTTGCCCAGGGCCTCCTGATGATAGGGGGCCCCTCAAAATGTCCTTTTTGACGTGCAAAATATCTATAACGATGTTTCTCAACACTAAAATAAATAGGGTGTCAGATAAGTGAAATATTTTAATTTCGCTTTCTGCTCTAGGAAAAATGTTAAACTATCAGGTTGTATCAGACGTACAACAGAAGGTGAAAGGCGTTTTCAATTTGATGTGAAACATGTTTATGAATGCTTCATCTTATCAGCCATGCACTGTAATAGCAAATATACGACTCGCATGCAGATTTGTTCGGTTTAAATCGCTATTTGAATTAAAATTTAAATCAAACAATTTTTTTTAAATCCTGAAATTTAACAACTTTTCCTCACACTCTTGGTGTATGCACCTAGTATTTCTAATAGTACACTCCATGGATAGTTCTTATTTTTATAAATGTTCGTAAGGGGGGGGAAGGGGTCAAATAGCATCTGCCCAGGGGCCCCCAGAATTCATAATCGGGTCCTGGGTACAGGTCCAATTAGCCTCCGTCAATCAAAAAGATTAACCAAAGCATTCCAAATCAAATCAAATACGACGATAACAACTCTGCTTTGTATCATTCAACGCCATCTACCCTCTTAAACTCAAAGATCTGAATATTTAACAACTGTCACAGATACAAAAGTCTCACTTTCATGTGGTCCAACCTTACACTGTATTATTGTCCTTTTAAGGCTGCTGTGTGCTAACACTGTTAGATTCTCTTACCTCGATGTTAACCTATGGAGAAAATTTGTCCAAGGATTGTCGACCTGGATTAATTTTTTTTTTTAAATTGTATTCCTTAATGGATAAAGAAATGTTTCACCTTGGAGGATTTTTCGTTTAAAAAAAATGAAAATAATATTTTGAAAATTAACTTATTCGGAGGAAAAGTCTGGTATAGTATGTTTTAAACGCTCCTAAATTCCTTTGGTGGATCAAATTTATAAAATGAATCCTGTTGCGAGGTGCAGAACAGTTCAGGCTATCTGAAAATACATTTTTTATTGGATAATCAGCATTTATGTACCTTTAAATAGTTGACACATTTTCACCGTAGAGCTGAACGAGTGCTAGAGGGTCAGTACACAGCCTTAAGAAGACATTACACAAGATATAGCTCTGCATGTGGATTGAAACGTGATTTTTTAAAAATAATTATTTTAATTAAAGAGCTACAAAAAGTGGGTCTGTCTTTCACGAATTATTGCGAAAAACAAATTAGCATTAGTATATTAATTGTAGAGTGAACAGACGCAGAAGGTAAATTAAAACAGCACAGTGCTATGGTCTATGAATGAAAAAATATCATTATGTATGAAATATCAATTAATATAATTGAATTAATTACCGGTATCGCATGTCTACTGTATGTATTTAAACAATCCCAACTGGAAAAAAAACTGAAGAAAAATTATTCTGGAAAATAATTTTCAGTCATCATTACGGTTACATTCCGTATCCAGGTCACGAAATCGGAAAATTTCGTTTTTATACGCATTCTTAATGTGATGAATTGGAATGGATAAGTTTAGTTAATATTATGCATGTCGCAATATTTGGGAAATGATTACTTATGTCTGATTAACCAGATTTTATTTTATCAGTAGTCCGCAAATAGTTAAGTATCATTCCACATCCGAGATGAAAAATGGTTTAGATACGTAATTAACCTGCCTTTTAATAAAAATAACAAAACAAGTGCATAAGGCACTAAATCTGTCAAATAATTCGTTGTCAATACCTTGATTAATAGCAGCTTATATATATATATATATATATATATATATATATATATATATATATATATATATATATATATATATATATATATATATATATATATATATATATATATATATATATATATATATATATATATATAAATAATAATAATAATACAGTAAATGGGATTAATTCGATATATTCACACGCACACACACTCAAACCTTCTTTTTGGGGGGGAGAGTTAGGGACAACGTAGAAAATGAACAAAAACGCGCAAAAATTAATCGCTTAAAAAAGTTAGAATTCCCACTTATTTTCCTTTTAATTTAGTTACTTACCTATAGCTCATTTACAAACCTCGGCTGAATCTGTGATCACCACATTTCCTTCTTGTCTCATCACTTCATCTCCTTAAAAAAGAACAGTGGCCGGACATAACATACAACTGTGCTAGTAACGATATAGGAATAAATAACAATACGTTTTTTTATAAATGTCACTTACAAACTTCAGGTGCATCTGTGATCACCACATTTCCATCTTAACTTATCACTTCATCTTCTTAATATGGAACTATGGCCTACATAACACACAACTGTGCTAGTAACAATGTAGGAATAAATATCAATACGGTTTATTATAAATCTCACTTACAAACTTCAGGTGCATCTGTGATCACCACATTTTCTTCTTATCTCATCACTTCATCTCCTTAAAAAGGAACTGTGGTCGGACATAACACACAACTGTGCTAGTAACGATTTATTAATAAATAACCACGGTCCATTATATATATATCACTTACATAGCTCGGATGATGCTTTGACAACCACGTGTAGAACTTAGCCCTAAATTTTAACACAAAATTGTGTTGTTAACTGTAACTGAATAAATTATAACAGAACTACTGCCCAACTCTTCATTGTAGTTCAACTATCACATGGTCGCACGTATATCACACAATTGTGTTTTAAACAATATGATAAAAAATTATAACGAACAAATACTGCCCATTGGTTCATTACAAACAATTGCAACGTTCGGGTGCTTGTGTATTAATTTATTTTCTATTTATTTTTTAAAAAAAACTAAATTTTACCACCCACCGTTAAACAATGTTACTGTCCCAAGATTTTTTTTGTAAATTGTATACGTAAAACTTCTTTATGTTATAGGGGACGAACCCTTTTAACGAGATTTCATTACACTATCATTTGATGATTTGTTAGAGTGTTTCATTACTTTTTGGGAACAGGAAATGGACAGAAACCGGATATTAAACAGGAAGTCGACAACCTTTTGGGAAAACAGTCAATCATGCTTATGGGTACTTTCGCCTATTCTGTGACAAATGTTAGGAAAAAAATTACCTAGAATGTGAACAAGCTTCGGAACCTGGAAATAAAATCCATTTAAATTTTCTGTGTTAAATTTAATATAAGTTTTTTTTTTTTAATTATACGTGTTAATATGTACATATACACGCACAAATTTAGTATGTAGTAATAAGCTTTGTATTTGTAATCGGTAAAATCGTTGATAACACTACTATTGAAAATTATAATATCGATAACTTTATTTAGTATATGATTTTAGCTTTTGTTTAACCAGCAAAATCGTTACTATTCATGCTACTCATGAAAATTATGATAACGTTGATTTTATGTAATATCTACCTGTAAGATTTGTTTTTGTAATCCATAAAACTGTTACTGCTGATTCTAATACTGAAAATCATAATATCAATAACTATATTTATTATACAGTTGTAAGCTTTGCTTTAACTGGTAAAATCGTTATTATTGATACTACTCATGAAAATTATAATAACAATAATTTTATTTAGTATCTAGTTATAAGCATTGTTTTTTGTATTCGGTAAAAACGTTACTGCTTATGTTGTTATTAAAGGTTATACTACCGATAACTGTATTTAATATCTGATTGTAAGCTTTTCTTCAGAAATCGGTAAAATATTGACTGTTCCTGCAACTCTTGAAAAGTATGATAAGTGATTAGATGAGGTATTTAGTTCTAAGCTTTTGTTTTTATGATCGTCAAAATCATTACTACTTATGCTACTATTGAAAACTGTGCTATCAAAAACTGAATCGATGTTTTTGAAAAGGAGTCGTCACCATTTTTAAAAATTTTTCACGAGAAGCAAAAAACTGTAATTTGCCTTCATGCATTATTAGTGCGACTAAATTTAGTATTTATTATGTTTATAAGGCATCAGTCTTGATGCAAAATTATAATTTGTTAATATTGTTTTAACCTTGTGGAGGGGGCAGAAAAGTTGGATTAAAGTGGAGATGACTCCTTTTCAGAATGACCGATTTAACTGTATTTAGTATCTAGTTCTAACCTTTGCCTTAGTAACCGGCAAAATTGATATTATTTACATTACTCTTTAAAATTATGATAAAGATAATTACCAAGTATCTCGTTTGAACTTTGTAAAATCGTTACTGCTAATGCTTTTATTTCAAACTAGCTGAATACCCGTGCTTCGCTACAGAGTACATTCAAATAAATGCAACTGTCAATATATGCAATTAATGCAAAAAAAAATAAAAAATATAAAAAAATCGTAACGGATATCTTTATAGACAAAATAATGTAGAATAAAATATTCAAATTAAATGCAACGGTCAATGTATGCAATTAATTTGTAGTTTTAATATCCATCAAACATACTAATTTGAATCAAATTCTCAAAAAACTTCCATCTCAATTAGTTTAGTGGTTAAATTTTATCTTTTACCGTATTTTAATATGTTTCCGTCAATTTATTTCGAAATAGAAAAGATTCGAAAAAGATTTAATTTTAAAGGAACTTTTATGATCTTTCTCGTGATATAAATTTTATAACCCTCAGATTATTATTTTATATGCAAACTTAAAAAGTTACAAAAACAGCTTGAAAATTTAATTTTAAAAAATCTAAGAAGACTTGTGCACCCCTACACTATAAGTAGAGTAGCCATGAATCCTTAAACTGTACTATATTCAATAGTATGTTCTATTAGATTCAATTTTGAATATTTTTCTTCTACATTATTTTGTCTAAAAAATATCCCTTACGATTTTTTATAAATATATTTTTTACATCAATTGCATACATTGATCGTTGTATTTATTATAAATATATACAGTCGAACCTCCATATATCGAAGTAGGAAATTGCGCGAAAAAAAATTCGATATATAGAAATTTCGATATATAAAATTGAGTTTAGTCTTATCATAATTCTCCTAAAAAAATTAAATCTAAAACTAACTGTTCAGCAAGATATTCGTAGTTTTTTTTTTAAAGAATGTAACTGTGATCATTGTAACCACGGTCTGCATTATTGTTTTTTTAAAGGTATGTAGTAATCAATAAATCTTTCATATTAATTCATTTTTTAGTTATTAACTTTCAGTTAATGGGATTCGCATATAAATCAGAAATGGAGTTTCGTATACGAAAACTAAGAACTTCATCAGGGACATTTTCCGCGAATTGAAGTTCACGACGTATTGTTTCAAATGCCAAAAATTGGGAGATTTTATTCTAAAGTGGAATAATATCTCCCAATTTGTCTTGAAAAAAATTTCGATATATAGAGATTTTTTCGATATATAGAAACAATTTTTCTATGTAATGAACATGGAGATTTGCTAAGAGTTCGATATATAGAAAATTTCGATATAGGGAAGTTCAATATATGGAGGTTCGACTGTATATATATATATATATATATATATATATATATATATATATATATATATATATATATATATATACAAAACTAGAAAAGAAAGATGCAGGCATCTGCTGAAAGTTTGCCACCTCGAATCGGGTGACATTTTACTAAAACGGATGAAACTTTTAGTCTTGAATAATAGGCACGAAATTACGGAGCATTATATGCCAATAGAGTAAAACTTCGCTTCCAGCCACCCCTCTAAACGGCTACTTTTGATTTAGAATAATTACTAGCCACCGTAAAACTTCTCTTGCAGGACACTCCTCAAAACGGCCACTTTTTTTCTCTGGACCATTACTGGACGCCGTAGAACTTCTATTGTCGGCCACCCCTCGGCTTAAACGGCCACTTTTTTCGTAACTACAGAAGGTCGTTCGCGCTTTATGCAAACTATTTCGTTAGTTAAGTTTTATGTATAAATGCCTTATTTTTGCGGCGATTTTCTTCTATCTGATAGCCATGGTTGTTGATAATAGCTCTAGCTCGAATTTTCCATGAAAGTAAACTTTTTCTTAGTACTGTCATGTTAATTTTACCCCATTTCTCTTGGACCGTTTTCCAAAGTCCGTTCAGTGTTCGAAGATGCCATTTTCCTAAGGCTCGTTTTAATAATCCGAAAGCGCAAAAGTCTATTGGAGAAGCGTCAGGAAATTTTACAGGTATTTCATAAATGGGATAAACTTTATTTATGTTTCTGTTCTTTCTTTGCTAAATAAGCGGCAGTTCATTTAGACGTGTGACTAGAGGCATTATCCATATGAAGCTCAAAATTCATCAATGTAATATCCTTATAAGGCTGGGATTTCTTCTTCAAAAATGGGTTCTAAAATATTCTGCTGATAGTAGAGTGAATTAATTTTGGCTTTACTTGATTTAGATTTTTAATTTCCCGTTGTAACAAAATCCTGAAACTATCATGAATCCCTTTGGGAACTTTTCTGTACATGTAGGCATTTCATACGGTCGTTCCCGTCAGCTGAGCAATAGAAAATTGTTCATTTTTTTTTGTAGTCACTTAAATACACCCATGCCTCATCGAATGTTACCAAAAATTTCCATTTTTCCGGAGATAGGTGTTTTTCATATAATTTTGTACAATTTGTTTTTATTTCAGCAATATGTTTTGGCAAAAGCAGATGAACTTTAGGTTTAAATACCATTTTTAATTTCAAATCGTTATGAAGGATTTTACTTACAGTGTCAGAAGACATTCCTAGTTTCAATGCAATGGATCTTTGAGTCGGCGGATTTTCTTTGATCCTAAAAGAAAATCCGCCGACTCACTTTCTTGATATTTACCTGCGTTCGAACAGTCTTAGGATGAGGTTCCGCGGTCATGTTTTCTTTTCACCTTCAGTTAGACGTTTTTTTCCTTTCAAATTTAATATATTATAAATACCTTTGTTTGAAATGCCTTAACCGTGATTTTTACACCACTTTATAATTTGTTGATACTAATATTTCTCCTCGGAAAGCGCAGTTACGTAACCTTCGAGTCATTTATCAATTTTAGGAGCCGTTTTCAAAATAAATCTTTTATTTTACATTAAGTTGCCAAGTTTTTATCACAAAATGCAAACGCCAAAAATAAATTACAAAATCGTTTCCATAAAGTTCGAACGACCTTCTGTATTACTGGCCGCCATAGGGAAGTTTCGCTGTATTTAAAAATAAACACAAAAACCGAAAAAAAAAATCCCACGTAGTCAAGGTTTTTTATCCAAAAATCCATGTTTTTATCAACTTAGTTATTACTGTAGCATTTAAATAGCTTTAACCAAGTGAGTAAGTAATCCAGAATAAGTACGTAATCCAAAACAGCAAGATTCGATTTCCTTTTTTGTTGTTCTTTTTATTTTCGTACTTCACGGCTTTTTTCAACCATGCTTGTCTTTTCACTTCCGTTCTTTTGGATGTCAGCCAAATCTGGAAATGTTGGTACAAAATTACAGCGGCAGAGATTTCTGAAAACTCCTGTCTTCAACTGTTCGACGATTTATTTTATTAATTAAACAACTTTTTCCCCCCCTTCTCCATTGGTTTGTGTGTGGGGGTGGTCGGGACGTGAGCCTCTTCTGAATGAGCTGTTACAAAAATCAGGACGATGGTGGTGAGGGGAGGGGACTTCGTAAGTTGTTCTTCATCTTCTTTTTCGTCGATATTTTTGAGCCTCGCATATTCACCTCACGTTCAGAGTAATTTATTTGGTCTTTAATTTTTTTTTTACCTCTCTTTGTTTTTCTTTCACTAGATACGTGAAAGGAATTTTTCAGCGAGTTTTCAGTGAAGCAAAAAAAATGCCTTGGTGAGCCACTGTTCCCGATTAGCAGTTACTAATCAGATTTTATTTGTTTGTTTTTTTGTCTAAAATTTTATTTCTTTGACAAATTGGAAAGTGTGATTCTATGGCTGACACTAAAAGACAATAAAAGCTTAAATTTTGCAGGTTTGTTTGTTTTTTAGCTACGGTCTGTCTTGCTTCAAAGAGTGCTTAGCAGATCGTTAAAATCGTTACTGCTAATGCTGTTATTGGAAATTATACTAACGTTATCTGCATTTGGCATCTAATTACTGCTTTTGGTATCTGATACTGCTTATGATGTTAAAGAAATTATACTTTCGATAACTGTATTTAGTATTTGGTTGTAAGCTTTGCTTTAGTAACAGGCAAAATCTTTACTGTTAATGATACTCTTGAAATTCATGTATGTACGATATTTACTATATGTAGTATCTAGTTGTAACATTTACTTTTGTAATCGGTAAAATCGTTACTGCATATGATGTTCAGGAAAATTTTATTATAGATAACAACTTTGGTTATATAATTGTGACCTTTGCTTAATAACTGCCAGAATCGTAAATATTGATAGTAATTATTGAAAACTATAACAAATATTATATATAGCATGTAAGTTTTGTTTGTGAAATCGGTAAAATCGTTACTGCTAATGCTGGTATTGCAAATTATTCAACCGTTACCTCCATCTGGTATCTATTTATAAGCTTTGCATTAGTTACCGGCTAAATAGTTACTGTTGAATATACTCTTGAAAATTATTTTAACGATATTTACTAAATATAGTATCTAGTTGTACCCTTTGCTTTTGTAATAGGTAAAATCGTTACTGCTTATGATCTTAAAGAAAATTATATTATGGATAACTTCTTTGATTATATAACTGTGAGCATCGGTTTAGTAACTGCCAGAATCGTAAATATTGATGCAATTCTTGAAAAATATAACAAATATTATATATAGCATGTAAGTTTTGTTCATGCAATCAGTAAAATCGTTACTGATAATGCTGGTATTGCAAATTATACAACTGTTACCTCCATTTGGTATCTAGTTATAAGCTTTGCATTAGTTACCAGAAAAATAGTTACTGTTGATGATACTCTTGAAAATTATTTTAACGATATTTACTGTATACATTATCTAGTTGTATCCTTTGCTTTTGTAATCGGTAAAATCGTTACTGCTTATGATGGTAAGGAAAATTATACATTCGATAACTATATTCTGTATATGGTCTTAATCTTTGCTTTAGTAGACTTCATTATCGATACTATTGCCGCTACTCTTGAAATATGTGATAACGATGATAGTATGTAGTACCTAGTCGTAATCTTTGTTCTGAATGAAAGTTTAGCGTGAGTGGCGGAGATGTGTTGATAGAAACTGGTAAACAAAGAAATTGTTTAATATACGGAAGGTGGAGGTTCGAAACTCGTCCATGGAACCTTAAAGTACTGATAATGAACCTATTTATGTCAAACCTCCCCCGGATGATCTTCAGACCCTATACTCCGCCCCTCTCAAGGCATAAAAAACGTAGTTTATGCTAGTAGCATAAGTATTTTTGGATAACTATCAGCTGCCCCTACGCCAAAATATCCCTGAATTTTCCATTCAGAGAAGCTAATTTCCGCCCGCAAGCCAATCATTTTCCTAAACGGAAGGAAGTATGAGCGGTCCCCTCAAATGTGTATATATATATATATATATATATATATATATATATATATATATATATATATATATATATATATATATATATATATATATATATATATATATATATATATATATATATATATATATATATATATATATATATATATATATATATATATATATATATATATTGTAAATCCCCAGCCCATACACTTAGCTCCTGATTCCAGGAACTTTTCAGTCAGGAGTCATTGCATCATTGTGTCGTGCGCTGGTGATGACCACACAATGAGACAAATATAAAATCCCATACGCACTAAAAGCATACTGGCTGTCACTTTGGCCTGAATGTTTAAAGCCTAAAAATCTTGTATCTATTATAAATAGGAACGAATTACATTCTGAAAACATTAGTTTGTCTCATAAGATTGGCCGGGAATGCTTTGCACAATTAACAGTTGAAGAAATTGCAGAATTAACGATTTACGAAAATCTTAATGGGGGTACAAATTCTAGAGGGTATTTCAGAGAATGTAGATGATTCCAAGTTAGTTTACACTAGTGATGATGAAGGGGAAGTTCCACAATATTCAAGCATAATTCTAGAAGGCCTTCAACAGGCCAATATACCTGGAAACCATTTTCTTACAAATGATGACAATGTCGAACGAGCTGTATCATTCCCAAGTGATTTACAACTGATTGACACCTTTTGAAGAATCATATGTATAACTAGCTGCAAACCCGCACTTCTCTGTGAAAAACATTCAAATTAAAAACAACGGTCAATGTATGCAATTAATGCCAAAGCAAAAACATAAACAATATATTTGTAATAAATACTACGATTAATGTCTGCAATTCATGTAAAAAAAATATATAAATATATATATATATATATATATATATATATATATATATATATATATATATATATATATATATATATATATATATATATATATATATATATATATATATATATATATATATATATAAATCGAATGGTTTATTTTTATAGACAAAATAATGTAGAAGAAAATATTCAAATTAAATCTAATAGAGCATACTAAAGAATTACTACAGTTAATGTAGTACAGTTTGAGGAACTTATCTTTTACCGTATTTTAATATTTTTCTATAATGTGCAATCGTCTGCCGCATTAGAAAGAAAAAAAAATATTTTTTTGTCTATTTCGATGTTATTACGTGACGATAAATTTATGTAAAGTACCAGAAAAATCACGTGATCAGCATTTAATAAATTAAATTCTAAAAATTAATCTTTAAAAATTCACCAAAAATCAGACAATGGAGGTAAATATTCGAAAAAGATTTCATTTTGAAGAAATGTTTACGATCTGTCTTGTGATATAAATTTTATAACCCTCTGATTATTATTTTAAATGTAGACTTAATAAAAGTACCTAAAACAGCTTAAAAATTTAATTTTAAAAAAATCTAAGAAGAATTTTCAAAAATGTTTCTTAGTTGCACCGCTACACCATAAGAAGAATCGCAATGCAAAATTTCAGCCCTTTAGTTCCAGCGGTTTGGTCTGTACGTTGTATGTCAGTCAGTCAGTTACGGAACTGTTTCATATAGAGAGACTAACAAAAACAAAATCACAGCCTCTGGTAACTGAATTCGTTTTCAAAACAGGCGAAGCAAAAGAAACACAAATATTTAATTTTATTAAAGATGGATTTGTAATATATCACCATTCAATAATTCTAGTGACGAGAGGCATTTTTAGAAACCGGAAAACAAAGTAAACGGGCATGTCTAATGTCTAGTGTGGCACTGAAGAACTAAATGATATATGTGATCTATATATATAAAACACATCCATTACTGATTGACTGACATACAGACAACGCACAGACCAAACCGATGGACCTAAAGGGCGAAATTTTGCACGGCGATTCTTCTTATAGTGTAGGAGGGCACAAAGAAAGATTTTTGAGAAATTCTTCTTAGATTTTTTTAAATTAAATTTTTAAGCTGTTTTTGTAACTTTTTTTCAAGTTTGCATCTAAAATAATAATTTTAGGGTTATAAAATTTATATCACGACAAAGATCATAAAAATTCCTTTACAATGGAGTCTTATTGGAATATTTACCTCCATTTTCTGATTTTTGGTGAATTTTTAAAGATTAATTTTTAGAATTTAATTTATGAAATGCATATCACATAGTTTCTTTTCTTTTTGTGATACTTTAAACTAATTTTGCGTCACGGGTATAACAACGAATAAGACATTTTTTTTTCTTGCCAGTGCGGCAGACGATTGGACATTATCCAAAAAAATATTAAAATAACGTAAAAGATATGTTCCTCAAACTATACTATATTAACTGTACTATATATAATATGTATTATAGTATGTTCTTCAGTATGTTCTATTAGATATTATTTTAATATTTTCGTCTACATTATTTTGTCTATAAAAATATCGTTACAATTATTTTATAAATATATTTTTTTGTTTTTTTTACACCAATTGATCAATTACATTGATCGTTATATTTAATTTGAATGCATTCCTTAGCGAAGTACGGGTATCCAGCTAGTCAGGAATAGATAAAAAATAAATTCAATTTATTTTAACCACTTCCGGCTGCCGCACTTTTTCAATTTAAAACATAATCCGTATAAACGTAGTTAAAATATGATTTGTGGTTTTGTTCTTACATATTTATTCAAGTTCAGTCGATCGAATCCAAATTTCATATGAAAACTTTTTTTAAGTATATTTGTATTTAACTTATCTACAATTTTTATCATGTTTTTATTAACTTGCTTTCTTGTTTGTGTGTGCGTTTGTCAAGTACAAAACTTGCAATCGATTTTTAACTAAATTCCCGTTGAGCTAGACATTTGAATCTTTTAGAATAGCTCCGAACACGACGACAATGCATTTTTAATACTTTTAGACATCTTTAAGCAGAATTATATTAATTTTCAGTTATTTTCAGTTAATTTTGTTTTGTCGACTGGTGTACCAATCTTTTGGCCGGAACGGGAACGGAAAGTTAAATGCATGTTAACTTCCAATTAACTTCATTTTATTTCAAGTTGATGGGAAAATTCTTCAAAAATATTTTTTAAAAGTATTTATTAATACATAGAATTGCCAAGTTTATATGATTCAACAGAAAATTTAAAAACATGTGATATAAAAAGTTATTTTTATCTTGTAATTATTATATGTTCACTGTATCTTTCTTTACACGTTTTTTTCGCCTGTTAGTTTCTGGAACATATCCCACATGCAAAAAGAGAATCGGATGTATATACATACATACACATATATATACATTCATACATCAATATATATATCTACATACACATATATATATATATATATATATATATATATATATATATATATATATATATATATATATATATATTATATATATACATACATACATACTATTATATAAACATACATACATATGTATATAAATATATATATATGTGTGTGTTTGTGTGTGTGCACTATTGGTTTTTATTATTTTGCAATTTTATTTCATTCCAAGCATTTTCAGTTTGGAGAGAGTAACGCTTGTTTTGCCTTCCACACTGAATAAATTTTTTTAATTGCATTCAAGTTCCAAGAGCTTTTTGGACACTTTTTGGGTGGGCGCCAGATGCTGCTACAAAATCGCAGAGAGAGAAAATTTAAAAGAATCTCTCGAATTAGGCTCTTCTTTCACTTGAACTACTACTCGAGAGCACATTATTTTCTACACTTACAGCGAGCTTTTAGAGTTTTTATCATTCAACATCAGGCGTTTGAACGTTTTCTCGAATGCTGCACCATTTCCCATTAGATGATGACCCGAGATTTATTTTAATAACATTGAATTGGACTTGTAAAAAACAAATTATTCATATAAATACTGTTTGTCTAAATTATGGCTAGCTAAGAAACACACACACACGCAATATATATATACCCAACAAACACAGAGGCATCGGGCCGGGGTCGGAAGATTCCGGCCAGCCGATTTCACCACTGCCGGGCCGGCGCATTAGGTCAGTATCGTTTCCGTCACGGCTGTGTCCTCTCGCCCGCGACTACCCCGTCGACTTCTGGGCCGCTTCCGGTAGGAATCGAGCCATCGTTCATCCGACTGCGAACCGTTAGGCAGCCGCGATTAAGCCATCGATGCGGACAGATAGCCGGAGCGTAACCGGAGGTTGACGGGCCGGTTACGGGAGCAATAATTGGTGTCGACATACCGTCATCTACCCATCCCGTAAACAGCAATGTGCCGTAGGTCCGGGCATCATGCCAGCATTCTACCAGAATCGGACCGCCGGCATTTTTTTAAAGTTTTGCGTAGGACCCTTTCGTTTATATGCTTATTTTTATTTAATACATTGACGAATAACCTCTGATATCAACCCTTTCACTTTTATTTTTTTTGCCTTCATATTTCTAGTATTCTTGCCAGTTTTGCCTTATGTATTTTTAAGTATTACCAAATACTGATCTTTGTTATTACCTAAAAATTTTCATTTGAATCACAAGTTTACTTGTTAGAACAAAACCTCCTTTTGTATTAAGATACATTTACCCAAATTAGAAAGTTAAGATAACATTAATACCAACCATTAAAGCTAAATCATCTTTCCATTCGATCTAAGGTTCCCGTTTGTTTGTTTTTTTAACTTAGAATGAGATTATAGTATGTAAAACAGTACTACTTTAATAATTAACCCAAAAAATTTGTACTTCCCCAGTATAAAATTTATTAACATAATTTGATAAATTTATAAACAAATTTGATACATTTATTTTCAAAACGTGACTAATGTGTAGTGTGTATGATGAAACCCATCTTAGTGAGCTCATGAAAACTTGCTCAGAATTTATTTAAATTATTTTTTGGTGTAGAGTTAATAAATGCTCTACAGATAAGAAAATTATTTTTTGCATAGTTTTGTGAATTAAAGAGTAATTCATTAAATTCTTATAAGTCATTTTTAAAAAATATTTTCTTTTATATTATATTGGACATTCAATATCCAACACTTGATAGTACTATTTTTGAGAAATAGTTCTATGATAGTAATATTTCTACAGAGTAATAGTTTCTACAGAGTTGATAGTAATATTTCTATTATACAAAATAGTACTATGATAGTAATATTTCTCAAAAATAGTACTATCAAGTGTTGGATATTGAATGTCCAATATAATATAAAAGAAAATATTTTTTAAAAATGACTTATAAGAATTTAATGAATTACTCTTTAATTCATAAAACTATGCAAAACAAAAGATAATTATAGAAACACATGTTTTTAAATACAGAAAAGAGCTGGTTTAAAGTAAAAAATAGTTTATTTAGAAAGTACATAGCACATTTACACAATTTGTTCTACGAAACAGGATCCTTTCGCTGTGCCTCTGGCTCCATCTTTACAGCATCTAGGGAAAAAAAAGAAAGAGAAAATCAGTTCATAAATTTATGTGAAAGGAAAATGACTCCCATCCCCTGATATAATTTATGAAACAAAAGAAGAATTTATTTAAATTATTTTTTGATGTAGAGTTAGTAAATGCTCTGCAGATAAGAAAATTATTTTTTGCATAGTTTTGTACATTAAAGGGTAATTTATTGTTGTAAAAATAGTTGATTGTTGAAAGTAGTTGAAAAAATTCATTGTTGATAAAGTAGAATTAAATAAATCCAATTAGGAAATATAAATTCTGAGACAGGGGTTTAAAAAAACTTGATATAAAACAGCACCCAACACATGAGTGCAGTTTTAAATCTGTTGTCATTTTATTGATAACTACTTCCAAGAAGTAAATTCCTACCACATTTTTTTTGTAAAACCAATTACATACTGTGAAAACTACATCATGTAAAAAATATTTACTTCATTAAATAAATATACTAATAGAAAATAGTTATAAAATATTTGTAAAGAGTATTCCCCTTTTCACTAAAATTTCTCTCTGTACAGTAGAAAATCCAACCATGTCGATTAATTTGTTATTTTAGATATAAATAAAATAGGGTAGATTGCCTTGATAAGAGTACAATAATAAGTTTTTAATGTTGAGCATAATTTCAGCTCAACATTGAAAGCTGAATCAGAGACTTGTCTAGAATGACACCAAAATTTCCTCTTCACTACTGACAATAATGCTGTTGAAAGTAGAGAAACACAAGAATAAAGATTGAATGCTAAGTAAAACATTTGCATACAAAATCTTAAATTTCTAAATTTAATTACAACATGCCATAGAGAGCATTAATACAGATGCTGGGTCAGATTTAGAAATTTAAGATTTTATATGCTAACATATTATTTAGTATTCAATCTTCATTCTTGTGTTTCTTTACTTTCAATGTGAGAGTGATTCTCGATAGTGAAGAGAAAATTTTGTTGTCATTCTAAACAAGTCTCTCAGTCAGCTTTCAATTATTGTACTCTATCAAGGCATTCTAATCTATTTTATTTATATCTGTAATAACTAATCATTTAATTGACAGGATTGAATGTCTTACTGTACTCAGAAATTTAGTGAAAAGGGTGAATACTCTTTAACAACAAATCTATTACTATAATAATGAATAAAGTAAACATTTATTATATGATGTAGCTTTCACAGTAATTGGTTTTACAAAAAATGTGGTAGAAAGTACTTTGGGATAAAACTGCATAGTATTTTAATAGAGCATATCTTTTGTTACTTAATTGTCAAATTATGGTGGAGATCTGTGTATAAAATATTTTTTATTTGCGAGCAGCTGTTATTAGGGATAACCACAGTAAGAAATTATTCAAAATATACTATTTAGATTCAGTAATTACTAAACAATTGTTATGATATATTGTTTGATTAGTCTAGGTTAATTTGAAAAATGAGGTGGGTAATATTGACTAGCTGTCAATGTTGAGTGAAATGGCATAGATTATATTATAAAGCGTGAAGAAACACTTAGACTTTTTGAACCAAGCTTCTAACCCAAATTTAAATTTTTTTAAAAATATTTTGCTAATGAGAGTATTTTCACAGATCTTAACAATGGAATAGAAAAACCCGTATAGTCAACAAATTCATGGATAAACGATTCAGTTCTAAAAGCAAAAAGCCTGGTTTCTGTATACTGTTGTAACATGATTATTATAAAAGTATACAGAAACCAGGCCTTTTGCTTTTAGGGCTGCATCTTTTATCCATGACTTAGTTGACAATACAGGTGTTATGTTCCATTCTTTAGATCCATGAAAATATTTTCAATTTTAAAAGTTTTAAATTTTTTTAAAAATTCTGGTTAGAAGTTCGGTTTGAAATGTTAAAAGTATTTTATTGCACTTTGTAAAATAATCTATGCTACTGCACTCAACATTGACAGCCAGTCAATCTTTGTATGCTTGCATCATTTTTCAACTTAAGTTAGATAAACCAAATAATACACCATAAAAAAAAACCTACACACTTGCAAACATAACCTTATTATAGTCAACAATTGTTTAATAATTAACTGAACCTAAATAATATATTTTGGAATATTTTTTTACTGCCCTTATCCTTACACTTTATAATAACAGCTGCTCACAAAAATACATTTTATGTGACAGATTTCCACCAAAATTTGACAATGAAATAATAAAAAAATTAAATACTAGGTAGAAGTTAGTATTCCAAATGACATTCAACTACCTATTAGCTCATCAACGAATAATCTAATACATCTAAAAGCAATATTATTATTACTTCTGTAAGGAATTATGAATGAACCTCTAACTACTTCTCATGACATTCTGATAATTAAATTAAAAAATTTTTAACATTAACTATCAAGAGTAAAATAACCCTTGGCATTTTATATCTTTATAATATAAAAATATAAAATTTTTTTTGGTAAGCAGTTATGTTAAAAGACTTTCACAAGAGTCATGGTTAACTGAAGTCCCTGAACTGCACTTTCAAACATACCTAATACTTTAATAACAGGCTTGCCAGTTAAAAATATAATGAATAAAGGAAATCAATATCAATCCACAATTTACTGCAACCAAAGTTTATGAGAATGTTCGGATTAGCATATAAAATTTACAAAGAGAAATTTGAAAATTTGAGTTGTTTATTAATTAAGAATTATGTAATAAAAATATTTTTTATGGTTTTTCATAGAAAAATTCAAATTTAAGTACAAAAAATAAATTTTAAAAAAATATATTCACAACTTTGTGATTTTGACCACAAGTTCACTGCTGAAAAAAAAGGATATCTAGAGAATAATAAAAAAAAATGGGTTCAGTGAGGTTCAAATCAACTTACACAGATTATGAATCGAACACACTGCCAAGTGAGCTATGGAATCTTTCGAAGCAAATCACAATGAGCTGAAGATGGATTCCAGTTTCAGAATTCTGTAAAGAAACCAATATTTTCTTATAATGCCATAATAAAAATTAGAGTGATTTGTGATACCAAGAAGCATTGAAAAGCAGAGTTCATTATAAATTTGCTTATCAGTGAAATAAAAAGGTCGATCCTTAAAATTTGAAATATTATGATTTTTTGAAATTGAGTAACAATAGAATTGATGTTTGAGTAGTATTCAAAAAGTTATACAATGAGAAAAATAAATGTAATATAAATAAAAGAAGAAAAAAATGTAGCATCGAATTTTTGTTATGGATCATATTGTTAAAAACTATGTTAGGGATAAAGACATAATCGGTATTTTCAGTTTCACAGTTTGAAAAAAACGGGAAAAAACCAACTTTCTTAAAAGTTTTCTACAATTTTCTGATTTAACCGAACTTCTATTAGCGTTTTAATTTATTTTAAGTTAAGTTGGGGGGGGGGGGGACACGTCTATGCTTTGGACCAGTAAGTTCTTATTTATTTTGCACAACATGACAACTAAATACTCTCTAAAAGTCTTGAAAACAAATAGCTTATAAATCAGTTATTGAGGACATTCTCAAATTTTTAATGACACACACAGAATGCAAAAGTTTACCTAAAGTTTTAATAAAAATCTAGCACACATGAGGTTATCTAAATAAAGGTTCTCATCCTTGTCAGGTTAAACAAAATTTTAAAGTTGAAACTGACAAATTAAATTATATAAATGCATGATGACCAGCAATTTAATAACTTAGGAATGAAAAATAGAATAACTTTCTGCATATATTTATATACATATGATTATGCAATACTAAAAAATAAAAACAACTATAAATATTAATATTCAGATGTATGCTGATAAGTGCATGACTTTTTTTCCAGTTGCTTCTTTTATGCACTCATAGAGACTGCATGATTGAGCATAAATCAGAATTATATAGTATGTTGTGTTAAAAATATGCATATCTGATATCTGATCTATAAGTATAAAATCAATAAACTTCTGAAGTCAATAAAATTTTGAAGAAAAATAGTAACTTTCTTTTTTTATAATTTTCTGCTCTGGTTGACTGGAGGTTGGGAATGGAACAAAGTCTGTATGTTTAAAGAGAATACTTTGATAGACATAATTATTCTAAGCATTCAAATATTTACTATATAATATACTACAAAATATCATCGATTCAGAACTAAAATGAAAGGCATTTTTTTTTGGTTAATAATAAAGTCAGTTGTTCTGTCAAGAAGTCAATTATTGTATTTGGATGATCAGAAATTTTATGTCGTAGAACATCAAGCAATTCAATTACCACATTTAATACATTTTCACCATCACTCATTACTGTTTTCATTTAATCCAAATTCTTTTAAAATGCTTAACATATTATTTATCTTATTTGTTTTGCAAGGAAATTTATAATTATTAAATTTTGAAATCTTACAATTCTTAACAAATGCCACAATATTAAGTTTTAGAATAGCACGTTACCTTTTGATGCTTTCCACAATCCTTTAAGCCAGGCTGATGTTTTGTTGATCTTATCTACGAAGTTAAATACAAACAAAAAGATATTTACTTTACTACAAAATAAAATTACATATTTCATTTAAATACAAAAGAATTTGCATAAATGTATATCTAAATTAAACAGTGTTAGAATGAAGTTTCTGGAATTTGTATAACATTCAATTACATTAATTTAACTTTTATATCCTTTACTAACTGTAGGCAAGACATTGAAGATCAACTCAGTTAATCCTACCCATTCTTTTACATCAATATATGCATTAAATTTGAAACGTTGAAAATTAAAAACAATAATTTATTTTAAATAACTGCAATTAGTTTAATCACAAATCGCTAAACAATAAACAATGTTACTTACTCTTAAGCTGGAGGTAACTTCTTTTAAGAGGCACCCACTATGAGTGAAGCTACCAATCAATCAATCAATCAATCAGGCTGTGTAGAAGTACCTGGGTATATGGATACCCCCGACTTCTAAAAAGTATCTTTATTTTTCAGGAGCTTGCCATATTACTATGTCGGTGGAGTTGTTAGTAAAAAGGAGCTGTGTTTAAGATAGTGTAATTTATAAGTTCTTCGAATTTCTGCGACCAGAGGGAGTTTAAAAACGAGTAAAGTTAGTGAAAGATAATATTTTTTACCTTGAACTAGGTTTCCCTAGCTCAAGTGTCACTTTTAAAAATTTTTTTAATGTTTTTTACCGTAGGCCGGGGCCTACGTCTTAGTTTTTTAAAGCTTACGTATAATAAAATATACATACACTCTTTTTTATTTTATTTTTTATTTTTATTTTTAAGAAAAGAAAGTTGAGAGCTTGCCAGATCCAAGTCGAGAGTGAAATGGGGAAGGGAGGAAAAAAGTGGAATGTTGGGGATTCGATCCCGCAACCTTCGGAACTTGAGTTCCGTGCGTTACCACTGAGCCAGCGAGGACACATTAGATTACGGGAAGTTACCAGTTAAGTGCGAGAGACGCTCTAGGTCTCTTCCTATTAAAGGGAGTAGTAAAATCATAGTTGGCTAGCTCAGTGAGAAGATTAATGTTATTAGCTTCAATACTATTATAGAAGTTAATGTTAAGGGAGTGCATGAATTTAGTGAGGGGGGGGGGAAATTTAATTCTTCATAAATTTTATAGTTCCTGAAGTAGTAGGGGGCATCTACTATATCTCTAATTATGGAATTTTGAGCAGAACAAAGTTTTTTAATTTGATAGTTGGGACAGTAGGACCAGGACTGGCAAGCATAAGTTAAAAGGGGTCTGAGGAATGCACTATAGATGAGCAGCTTCATATTTAAGTTCAAAGAGCTATTTCGAGCAATTAGGGGGTATAGTTTTCTTTTAGCAGCTCGAAATTTGTTAATAGTATGTTTAATGTGGGGACGCCATGAGAGATTTTTATCAAGGAAAATTCCAAGGTATTTACAGGTGGGGGACCAGGGCAGAGCAGTGTTGTTGATCATGATTTTAAATTCATTATAGGACTTGGGTGCTTTTCTGGTAAACATGACAGCAACACATTTGTCAGTATTGAGCTTCATTTTCCACTTGACAGTCCAAGTGTTAATATGTTGTAGGTGGGTGTTTAGTTGGTTTACAGAAAAGTTAATTTTGTTATAAGACATGTAGATGGCTGTATCATCTGCGAAGACTGCAGTGTGTGTTCTGAAGTGTGTTGGGAAGTGGTTAACATAAATTGAGTACAGAACTGGACCGACTAAACTTCCCTGCGGAAGACCACAGAGTGTGTTGTGCTTGTCAGAGAGGGTGTTTTGGAGTTTAACTTGAAAAGTTCTATTAGAGAGATAACTGTAAATTAGGTGGATAGTGTTGGGGGTGAAATTGTAGTTTATAAGTTTATGGATTAGACCATGAATCCAGACAGAGTCAAAAGCTCTGCTGATATCCAGGAAGACTGCAGCTGTAGATTTACTATAGGTTTTTGTTTTAGTGAGATCTTCAACAACTCTATAAAGTTGGTGGGGGGCTGAGAGGGATTTCCTGAATCCAAATTGATAGGGGGAGAGGATGTTATTGCTTTCAAGGTGGGAGTTAATGGTTTGAAGCATGAACTTTTCAGCAAGTTTGCTGATGATGGAAAGTAAACTAATAGGTCTATAATTAGTGGGGTCAGAGGGGGATTTGCCAGGTTTATGAATGGGGATAATAATAGAGTTTTTCCAAGGGGAGGGAAAGTAGCTAGTGCGAATAATGGCATTTATTAGGGTGGAAATATTGATGCAGATTTTCATAGGCAGGTTTTTTAGCATGAAGCCAGTAATTTTATCTGCACCAGGTGCTTTATTGTTTTTAAGTTTACGAAGAAACCATTTGCACAATTTTAGTAGTTTGGATGTTAAGACTATCAAGTTCAGTTTTAATTTCCTCTACTGAAGTATCAATATCCAGCCCTCTTATGACTACTTTTATAGGTTTTATTACACCCATAGGGAGGATGTATCCTTGAATTTTCTGTTCTTTTAGAAAGTTTTCTATTTTCCTATGGGATTCAGTACTGTCAGGTTGGATCCTGACAATATCATTAGCAGGCCTGGCGTAGAAGCAGTTACCTAGGGCCTCACCTATCCGTTGGAGTACTAATTTATATTTATGTTTATCCTCTCTATCTTTTATGATACAAATGGGTTTTACTTTGTTTACATTGTTTTTAGTTTCAGTTGCTTGTGGGATAGAGGGATCATTTAATACTGTTTCAGATAAGTTACCATATTTATTATTAGTAGTCAAGTTAGGAGTTTGAACGGTTAGATGGTGCTTAAACTGGCGAGCAGTATTTTTTGGATTCGGAAAAACGAATCCATCATTAGATTTGCTAGTGCCAGGATTATTGGTTAAATTATCTAAGGTAATGTTAGGCCTTTTAGGGCGTTTTGAGGGGTTTTCGGATGCGTCATTTACGTTGGTAATAGGGTTGGGATTATGGTTAGAGGTGAATGTATTGTTTTTGGTGAGCTCCACCGACAAGTAGTAGTTAGGCTTACCTCCTAGTAGCGTAAACGCTGCTTCGACGTGGGGGTGAGTAGCCAGCATTTCTTGCCGTACATCATCATGGGTAGTAGGGTTTAGGGCTTTTTCTAATAGATAGGTCTCCATAATGGTGAGTGATGTTTGATTTAAACATTCCAGCGTGCAAGGCAGTGGGGGGGGGGGTTGAGCCAAAGCTCTCCCCAGATAATTCCATTGGCGCACCTTCCATTACGCGTGTCTGTACACCTCGGTGTCCAGACGGCGTCCTCATGTTCGAAGCTACCCTAACTACGTCACGCTTTAAAGTGGCCAAAAGCGTTGTTCTCTACGTCGTTCATTGGTCCACGTAGCTGCCATTCATCCGAAGTCCTGCCTTTCTTCCCCGATCTTTCAAAAATGGCGGCGAATTTAAACCAAATATCAAATTCGATAGCTGAAGCATTTTTTTCTGTTTTCATAAGCTTCTGGGAAGCTAAAAACACAGACGACGACCCCCCTTTTTTATATCAAACCACTGAGCTACTCTTACAATGACAAAATTTTTGTTAGTTTGTCATTATAAGAAATCTTAGTCATATGAACAGTATTTACAGTTTAAAGAATTCAAATCATAATGAAATACATCTCATTTTCATCATATTAATTTTACAGTAGCATATTCTTATACACATTGGAATGAAAGAAAAACAATTTTTAATTAACGGACCATAGTTAAAACAAACAAATCACACCTATTTAGTTCTTGTATATTTTTCAAGTTTATTCTGTTGCTAGTTTATATTGTCGTTTTCAAGTTTATATTGTTGTTTTGTTTTGTTTTGGTTCCTTATCCTTTGTAGTACACAAAAACATTCATGTTTTTCAAAAGTCCATAGTAATCACACATGGTTTCCATCACTTGTTTCACTGACACATTGAATTTTTTTTCTTTTTGTTTCAAATTTTGGTATTAATGTAATTTTGTTTTTATCAATGCATGTCTCGTAGAAGTGCCCCGAACGGACAACGATGACTCGCTAACTAATTTAACAATCCCTTCTACTGCTTCAGTGTGACATGAAAAATTATTGAAGTCAATACGTTGACTCTCGTGATAGGTTCCTTTATAAACTGCTTTAGTTTTTCATCAGAAATGCCTCTTCATAGGAGATCCTGTTACTTTAACATCATTCCATTCAATCATATCAATATAATCCTTGGCATCAAAGTTTATACGTTGAATTAAAAACTTTCCTTCATTTGCAGTCTTTGCTTTTAGAATCCTACGTAATCCAAGCTCTCTTACATAACTGCGATCATCTGATATCATACAAAGGAGGAATTTTCTGAAGCAGATTTTTGTCACTGGATAAGGTATAAAAGATGGCATAATAGCACTTTCAACGGCAACAACCAACACTTAAACATTACTGTAATTGGATGTGATGGAACTGGCTTGAACACTGGATTGAATAATGGTGCGATTCCTTTATTGGAAAAGGAATTAAGAAGGCCACTGCAGTGGTTTATTTGTCTATTTCAAGTAAATGAACTGCCCCTACATCCTAATTAAAGGTCCAAATGAATTTGGAGGAGAAATAGGTAAACTACTAGAAAACTGTTATGAACTACCAGTCATCGAATTTGCACCTATTGAAAATGACATTCCGTTACTAGAAATTAAGGAAGATTTACGTGTGGACCTAAAATATTTGTTAGAAATGTCTAATGCAATCTCTGTTGGGAGGTGTTCTTCTGATTTGTCCATGAGAAAACCAGGAAAACTTTGTCATTCAAGATGGATTAGATTAGCAAACAGAATACTTCCCTTGTATGCGGGAACAGAATATCCTGCAAAAAATCTCCGAATACTGACTGAGTACATTTTGAAAGTTTATGCAGCTGTTTGGTTTAACCTAAAGCTGAAAGCATCTTGTATCCATGGATCAAAGCACCTGTGGAAACTTGTAAGCTATTCACGTTACCTCCATCAGACTCTTAAAAATTTAATTCACCCAGTTATTCAAAGAAATGCATACTTTGCTGCTTCTGAAAATCTCCTCCTTTGTATGATATCAGATGATCGCAGTCACATAAGAGAGCTTGGATTAAGTCTGATTCTAAACGCAAAGGCTAAAAATGAAGGGGACATCAGAAAGTTTTTAAACCAACGTATAAATTTAGATACCAAGTATTATATTGACATGATTGAATGGAATGATATTAAAGTAACAGGACTTCCTATGAAGAGCCATATTTCTGATGACAAACTAAAGCCGTTTATAAAGGAAGCAAAAGAATCTGATCACGAGAGTCAACGTATTGACTTCAATAATTTTCCATGTCACACACAAACAGAAAGAAAGGATTGTTAAATTCTATACCGAGTTGTCCGTTCGTGACACTTCTGCAAGAGATGCATTGATAAAAAAAAAATACAATCTCAAAAGAAAATGCCAAAATTTCAAACAAAAAAACAATTCAATGTGTCAGTGAAATAAGCAATGGAAACCATGTGTCATTACTATGGACTTTTGAAAAACATAAATGTTTTTTTCAAAATAACGTTTTGCTTTTAAAGACATTAATCACTATTAATATTTTTCTAAATAAGTGTGATTTGTTTATTTTAACTAATGCCCGTTAATTAAAAATTGTTTTTCTTTCATTCAATTGTGTATTATTAATATATGCTACTGTAAAATTAATATGATGAAAATCGCGAAATTCTACAAAATCAGTTGTTCTGTAATGGCATTTAACAGTTAGAAATACTTAGAATTGTAAGTTTCCTGTAAAAATATCGTATTTTGAATATTTTATTTACAATATATATATATGTATATATATATTATTTTAATATACTATAAAAGAAATAAAAAAATACAAATTTTATCACTTTTTCATAAAAATATCCATTTTGAAGCACTTTGCGGTACTTGAAAAGATTTTAGTAGAACAATAAAATTTTATTTTATATTCTTTATTCTAATCCCAAGAGGCAACTTTTGAAAACTATAACATATTTAAATTTAAAAAACAGTTTTTTCGTTCCACCCTAGCGAACATGCACGAAGATTATCTTGAAACCGCCAACATGCTCTAGTTTGTTATCGGTAATTCACACATTTATCTTGAGTGGTTCGTAGCATGGGTGGTAGCGCTCTGGGTTTGTAACCTAGAGGTGGCGGGATCGAATCCCGCGGCTGGCATTTTTTTCCCCTCTCTTTCCCCTGCTTCAAGGCTGGCAAGCTGAAGTTCTTAGATTATTTCCTTCATGTTAATTAAAAAAATATATGTAATTAACATGTAGATGTTAGTCGACGGCAAAAAAAATTTTAAATGTCGTAAAAAAATATTAATACATAGGCTATTTATGGCAATATAACCTATAAGAAAAAATATTTTGTTTACAAATGTTAACATTTTTAAACTCTCTTGAAAACTCTCTCTGACTCAGAAATTCCAGGAACATGCTATCTCTTTTCTATATCTTTTACTAACAATTCTTGCTACCAATGGTGTTAGGCAAGCACCACAAAATAAAAACTATTTTCAGAAGTAGAGGGCATAAATATGGAACCTCTCCCCACATTGGAGATCTACGTCTATATCCGTTTCAAAATCAAAATCATACCCGTCTGAATTATGTGCTTGAAAATTAACAACTGCAAATATATTTTGGTAGCTGAGGCACTTTCTTATACATTTTAGGTATAATTATAATTTGGTTACATGCACTAAATAACATTTTATTTTTGCAGTGCAGGTAAAAACAAAAAGAGAAGAGTGTGATTAAGAAAAAATATCTTTAATATTTACTAGGAAATTCATTGTGGAAGTTGCTACGTAAATGTGTGACATCCACCGCTAAAAATAAATGAGTAGTGAAATAAGATAGATACCACTAATTCCTCTCTTTTAAATAAAGAGTGGTGCAACAAGGCTCCATTTTTAAGTAGATATTTTTAAAATTTCTCCAGTAATAGATAAAAAATTAACAATGAAACTACTCTTTGATTACCTTACACTTCTCACATAATATAATCTTTACATACCAAGACTGTTATGTGAATTTTCCTCGTAAAAGAGGTTACACAGAAATAAGAGCCATTTTTCTGAAAAGTATCTTTTGTTTAATCATCACCTTCCCTTTCAAATCCATAATTCTAATACAGATTTCTGCTACTTATGGCTACGAATCGGACGGCCGATTAAGGTACGATGGAGCCATGTTGGTATCGGCGCGGTTCATATCAACCCATCACAGGCCCTGAAACACGTAAACAGCAAAGCGTTCCCCTTCGAAGGTTCGTAAAGAACCCGCGAACGGCCCAGAAAATTTCTCCCGTACTTGTCGTTCTACCGGCGCTTCCAGCACTGGCCCGATAAGCTGCCGTCAGTCCTGTGTTTGTTGGGTATATATATATATATATATATATATATATATATATATATATATATATATATATATATATATATATATATATATATATATATATATACACATATATATATATATATATAAAACACAGAAAGACATTGTCGTTCAGTCGGCGGAGCTATTCCGGTTTCCGGTACGTAATTTTAGGTACAGCATCGGTTATGAAATTCGGCCTTGTTTGAAAATGTCGAAATCGATGACTTTTATTTCCATGAAAGCACAAAAAATGCTACATATTTGGAAAGAGTTTTAAAACTTGATAATTTTTTTCTGCGTACACTTAATATGTTACTTTAAAAGTCTTAGAGATATTTCATTTCTAAATGCACACTCTACTGATCACAATTGGCCGTAGAAAACGTAATCCGCAATGTTTTACAAGTTAAAATCGATGTTTTTTTTGCATGAAAGTATATATATTTTTCATATTTAGAAAGAGTTTAAAGAATGATAGTTTTTTCTGTGTTCACTTAATCTGTTACTTTAATTGTTTTAAGAGTTATTTGGATTCTAATGAGGCGTCTCCTGTGCAATCATTCATCTTCATCGATGCAAACAAAGCGTGATTCATTCACGGCTTGATTCTCACTAAAAAATGAATCACTGAAAAGAAACGTTTAATCGTGTGTCTAATTTTAATTCTTTTTCTATTTTTCATACTTTTAATTCAAACTTTTTAATCATAAAAATAGAATTTGAAGATTACTGATTTTTGGCTATATTCCAAAATATACATTTTGGAATGTACGGATTTTTGGGAAACTAAATGTGAAAAAAAATTAAATTCAAGTGAACTGTGCTTCGAGTGGGGTATTCCATTAATGCCGTTCCGTAAGAATCCAATTTCGGACTGGCTTGCGGGCCTGAGCGTAGCTGTGTGACGCCCGAGCATACAAATTATACACTTTGCCGGCCATTTACAGATTGCCGCCCACCCCTCTAAAAGGCCCTATAATGTTCAGTACCAACTATATGCACTCCAAAGATCCGATATATTTTACCATCTCGACAAAGCCTCTAGTCACACGTCTAAATCAACTGCCGTTTAATTAGCAAAGAAAGAATCAGAAACGGGAATAAAGTGTATGCCATTTAATGAAATACCTGTAAAATTACCTGACGTTTCTCCAATGGAATTTTGTGCTTTCGGTTTATATAAACGAGTCTTTGGAAAACGGCATCCAAAAGCACTGAACGGACTTTGGAAAACTTCCCAAGAGGAATGGAATAAAATTGGCATGACATTACTAAGAAAAAGTTTACTTTCATGGAAAATTCGAGACACAGCTATTGTCAAACAACATGGCTATCAGATAGAAGCAAATCGCCTCAAAAATACGGCATTTATAGATAAAAGATAGCTATCAAAATAGTTTCCATAAATTACGTACAACCTTCTGTGTGTGTATGTGTGTATATATATATATATATATATATATACATATATGTGTGTGTGTGTGTAACGATTGCTGTGGCGGGGCGATGCAAATGGCCGGTGAACTCGTAGTATTTCTGACAATTCTGTAGTCATGGCACACGGGCAGGCGAAATGAAGGCTCGGTGCACTCCAACATCAGAAACGATATTTAAAATTGACGGATCATCACAAATTGGGCAGCGTTGCAGATTAGGCGTATGTACAGTTCACTTTCATTTTTACGGATGGACTCCCCATCCAACGCGACTTTTATGTAATACCTCCAAAAGGATGATTGATCGGGAAAATTCCGTTTTGATCCATAATTCTGTAGTCCGGCTGTTTTCACACACAAGTGGCTGGCAAATGGAGAGAGAAACTAAGTTCAACGCCATGGAAGGAGGCATCAGGTCACAAAATAGTGTTTTATTCACCGAAATGTTGCTGGACATCTTCTAGTAGGATTATAACAAGTTTAATTCCACCGATACCGGGAAAAAAGGCCCCGGCAGCGCAGAGCACTGCGAGATATGGACGGAGGCTCAACTTACGTCATGCTAGTTTCATGGTTCGAACACAAAGAGCTTCAGAAAGGGACGCCAAATCTCCCAGGGAGAGGAGCACTGCCTTTTTAATTGGCCAGAAGCGAACACATGACCCTAGCGCGTCATGTCGGATGATGTTTCTCGAGCGTTCGACCCGGTTCGATTTTATATAACTGTTATATAATGGTCCGCGCTTGCAGCAGCTTTAGGGGAAAAATAGATTTATATTGGTTCAATTTAGGTTGCAATCCACGGTTAAGGGGACGGTATTCTGTGGCAATAATATAAACGAATTAAGAAAAGAAATAATGCAATACTCAAAAATATGCATGTCACTAATAGTCATTGAAAAGAGGCGGGATAGAAAACTTCTTTTCAATCAACGGCAACTTTTTCCATTTCAATTCTGCTCTGAATACACTATGTTTCAAATGAAAAGTCAATTTAAAGAGGAATGTTCTTTCGGTGCTATATTTGGAGAATTTATTTTTTTGGTCTCTCACACCAATTTCTCGTTCTTCAGTTATTGCAATCCTGGATACGACAATGGAGATATATCTGTTTTTAAAACTATGTCGGTAGAAACTTTTTTTTGTTCCTGGTACAAAACAAGGAATTGAAATTCATGAGTGGAACTTTTTAAAACAGCGTTCAGAAGCGATAACTACCAAAGCTTCTCGTTTGGGATATTCAGCTGCGGCGGTTGATACTGTAATCAATTCTTTCGTAGCGATGCGCAACGCTGCTTTTATCTTATAAATAATCATCTTTAATACAGTGGAATCCCGATAATCTGAAATGATTTGGACCTAGACCATTTTCAGATTAAGCGAAATCATTATTAAAATCTTAAATTACATATTACGTGTGATTACACAGTTTATTTTATAAGGTCTGTCTAAACATTAGCAATTTTCGGGACGAAATAGGTGATAAGTGAGCGGAACTCTGCCTAGTACAGTCGAACACCGTTATAACGAACTTCAAGGGACCAAACGTTTGGTTCGTTATATCCGGTGGTTCGCTATATCCGAACCGTTAAGGAAAATGTTCACAAAATGTATAACTCATTAGTTGCTATGTGTATACAATACTGATGTATTAAAAACGATAAAATCTATTAAAAATGACCATTAATGAATTAAATTGACTAAAATCGATAACATTAAACTGATACAATACTAATTAAACTAATTAAAAATGAAAGACAAATGGATATAAATTCATTTTACCTTTAATTCTTGCTCACTGTTTTGTTACAGAAATAATCGGTAATCTTCTGCTGACGTGATACCGATTTCAAAAACATTATATGAATTTCTTTGTCCAGTACGTCAAATGGCTGCAACACTTTTTCTTCCACTGTTTGTGTGGAAAAAAAACTTATTAATTACACGCATTGCTGCTGTAGCATCTAAGATGGTGGGAATTTCATCATTTATGTGCTCCTCTTCATCAGCATCAGATGCAGAATCTTCGATTTCAGAATGATTCATTTAATTTCTTCCACAATATCTTCATCAGTCGGATTTTCACATGTAATGATTTCATCATCAAATGTTTCGAACAATTGCATGTCACAATACGAGAATGAGGAAATATTGTCTTTTTCTATCCACATCGCGATAGGTAAATCTTCATCATCTTCTTCTTCAACATTCTTTGCTAGGCCAGCATGTCGAAAACATTTTCTAATTGTAGAATCTGTAACAAGCCGCCAAGATTTTTCGAGCATTATAAGTGCATCAAGAAGAGAAACATCACATTTTACATTTTTATCATATTCTTCTAAAATTCGTAAAATGAGCTGCTTCCTGTAATGACATTTAAGGCTTCTGATGACACCCTGGTCCATAGGCTGTACTACAGAAGTTGCATTCGGGGGAAAGAGTACAATTCTAATCGATTGTAACTGTTTATCGTTTTTGTGTGCACTACAATTGTCAAGCAGAAGTTGAATTTTCCGTTTTTTAGCTGAAAGTTCACGATCCCACTTTCGAAGTTCTTTTTCAAACAGTTCCTTAGTCATCCACGCCTTACGGTTGGCTTCATAAGAAACAGGACGCCCTTTGATATTTTTGAAGCATCTGGGGTGTTTAGATTTTCCAATTACTAGAAGCTTACGACGTTCAGTTCCACTCATATTGGCACACACAAGAAATGTGATTCTGTCTTTCGACAATTTTCCGCCATTACATTTCTCTTCATTAAATTTTAATGTCTGGTTTGGTGTCATCTTGTAAAACAGTGCAGCTTCATCAGCATTAAATATGTCATTCTCGTCATAGTCACTAGATATGTCATTCCAAATATTTTCTTTCCACGTATCGATGTTGGATGTTGAAACATCTCCCGATTCTCCGACAATTTTTCCGGAAGATATGTTGTTCCGCTTCTTGAATCTGTCTAACCATCCATTAGAACACGAAAATGGAATTCCAAATGTACTGGCAAATTCATCAGCTTTTGACTGAAGCATTTGCCCAGAAATTGGTACATTTTGGCTTCTTTGAATGCTGAACCATTTTAATAAAGCTTCTTCCACTTCTTGATGGTCAGCTTTTCTTAATTTTTTTGGGGAGTTCAAATTTTTCTCGAAAGCAGAAAGTATGCTTTCTCTGTTTTTCCATATTGTTCCAACTGTAGATTTCGATAAATCTTTTTTTCGGCAAATGTCAACTTGGCTACCTCCATTTTGTATTTCTCTTATGATATTTACTTTTTCTTCGATGCAGAATGCTTTACGCTTGCTCGACATGATGTACCTAATGATTTCTTAAAAGCGAATTTTTAACTTGTGATAAACACTCAAATAGGTGAATTAGATGAAATGACTTCCCTTCCACCTGTGTGTGGAAATGAATCTTCCGGCTCGACCCTGAGCTGACCTTTCCCCTTGTTCCTGGGTGCGCATATGCTATACTGTTCATGCTTTTACTTGTTCTCCTCGAGCGTTTGATGAACCTTTCCCCTCCCCTCACTCCTCTTGCTGTGGTTTTGCTTACCGAATTACTGGCGGGATTACAACTGCAGAGTGGCTATCGTAATAGCGCATATAGATTGGTGCAGAGTTTTCTGCCCGACTCCTGTCATCACATTAGTCACCGTAACGTTAGACACGGTATTTAGAACCCCGGTCTTTGATCTGTTGTCTCCCCCGACCCCGCTCGACACCATTTGACCCGCTGATCCCCCGCCTTTTCTTTGATGGACCGCCAGAGGAGGCGATCCACGCATAGTACAGAGTACAAAGTGAACATAAATCACTGGATTCCCCAAGGCAGAGGCAGAGAACTCTGTACCAATGTATATGCACCATTAAAGGGAAAGAATGCAGATGTTTCTACCCTTGAATAAACAGACTTATCACTGATTTACTCCGTGTTTCACTAGCTGACATACATTTCCATATGAAATCAGAGTCGAAGTCATGTTTTCACAACTGCGGAAAAAAAAAATCAGTCGACTGAAAAAAAAGGTTCGTTATAGCCAATTCTTAACATTTCGGGGGTTCGCTATAAAAGGGTAAATTAGCATTAAATAGAATAGGAAAACGGCGGGACCAAAAATTTTGTTCGTTATATCCGGGAGTTCGTTATATCCCAGGTTCGTTATAACGGGGTTCGACTGTATAGTACAGTAGAGTGTAAAATTTTAAACAATCAGTAGATTGTTGAAATGGTTTGGAAAGAACCTGTCAACGTCTCAGGGAAGAGAGGGAAGGTAAAGCAGACGGTGACAGCGAGTCGAGGGTATACCACTCAGACGCCGCGGCAGAATTTGATGTAGCACTACGTTACATAGAGCAACACTCTGCCGTGACCAGAGTGGACACCATTTTTCTGACGCGTTAGCGAAATTTTGCTTCAAGGGACAAGTATTCTTCTCTTCGCCAAAAAATTTAACATTTTTCAGTCCTATGTAGTTCATTAATAATTAGTTCAGCTCATTGTCTAACTTTGAATTTTCTTGTAATTTTCAGAAATATACTTTATATTATTAAGTATCACTGTGGTTTTATTGAAATCTTAGTTCTTTTTTACTTTTGGTTTCGGATTAAGCGGACTTTCGGATTACCAAAGTTCGGATTATCGGGACTCCACTGTACCAGACATAGAAGATCGTATAGTGAAAGTTATCTCTGATTTGTCCAGCGTCATTTGCTAAATAATGCAGGCAAAGTATCAGGTATAATTAAATAAAAAACTTTATTAAAATCAATAGGTCTTGGTTTAATTATTTTTGCGCAATTAAAACATATTAATTATAACATATTAATTAGAAATCTTATAGACTCATACCTCCTTAACCCTTTGAAGGGAGCCGTTTGCACAGTGCAAACTCCTAAATCTAGTTTTTTTTCGCTTACATTCAGTGTATTCCAGTTAAAGGAGCAGAAAAATGGTTAGTATTGTCATCTGTTATCAGTTAAAGAAGTAAAAACATTTTGCAGTTTTTCGTTGGAAAATATTTCAAGATTCTTTAAGTTAAAATAATCTGGAAAAAATCTGCACCGTGCAAACGGTTAAGGTTTTTGCCTCTGAAAGAGTTAAACCTACTTACAGTGATGGATAGAGAGAAGAGGGAAATAAGTCGTACTCGCACCGGTTGACAATCTCATGTCTACTGATTTGTGTGAACTTTCTGGGGTCGGTGTAAAACCGGTTGGCGCTGTGTCCCGTCGCCAAATCAGCCCATTTCCTCAGAGTACGGCGTTTAATCTCCGTTCCCTTGCATGTACATTTCACCTTTTTAAAAACAAACCCATGTCGGAGCTTCCCAAGCAAAGTCGCTAATGATCTTCACTTCCTGTTGAAGATCCCATGATGGGGATATCTCCAAATTTGAAATGTGCGAGTACGCTCCCCAAGAGTAACACAGAGAAGTTTGTTTTTATTACGTCTTTTTTTAGCATTAAAAAAAGTACGATAAGCAGTTAGTTATGGAAACTTCTCGCGATGATTCCCCCGAGAGATATCTGCATTGTTTTTTACAAATAACCCTAAATTGGTTATTCAGTATCACGGACCGAGAGTTAGGATCGAACCCACGTCTCCAAACCTAAAGACATGAGTTTTGTCAAATAAAATTCCCATGGAATATGCAAGGAAGTGTAGCTCCCAAAAGAATTTTTCGAATTTTTTTTGCAAATATAAGGTTAAAATATTCTATAACTAACATATATTTTAGGACTAGGAACCGAGGTCGAGTTAGCTTTATGTGTTGGGGGAGTTGGGATACAATCCCGACAAGCGCTGTCAACCCCTTCCTTTCCGCTCCCGTCAAAACCCCGAGGTAAGGTTTCGCCTTCTTTTTCTCGTGACCGTGATATTTCCGGGCTGGAATGTTTAAAAGTAACGCACCAAAAACTTTAAAACAATCCTTTATATTTGCCCTTAAAAATTTTTATTTCTTAATTTACATACCAGATGGCAGCACCAGACTATTTTTAATGTAATTGGGGATGGGTTTTTTGAAACTGGACGTAGCAGATAAAGAAATGAATGGACTCGTCCGGAAAAAAATATGCACTTTTAATTACCGTTCTTTTTTTAAATTATGCGTTCGTTAAGGGGTTAAATACATCCGTGTCTAGGCCGGATAAGGGCACGTTAAATCCGTAGATCAAAATGGATCCGTAGATCACCATGGTCGGCCTCCGACCATGGTGGTGCCATTATGAACCGGAGCAACACCCCTAAGCCCTATAACCTTTGTGGACTTGATCTGGAATACTTCCGGACAGAGGGCATTACAAAACAACAACGTATTTTAAAACTAATTTCTCGAAAAATCAGTATTTTGCTATTGTTTTGGGAGCAAAAATAAGTTGATTTCCATTGACATTTACCGTAGACTCATTTTCGTCTGCTCATCCTCGCTTTATATGATTAATTGTAACCTCATTTTAAAAAAATATCGATAGCGCCAGCATATTTTCTAGTGCAATGTTGTGATGATAATTAATAGTTTTAGAAATAATTAACGTTTATATTAATATCGGGGATTGAGATAATAAAAAGTAAGTAAGTAAATCTTAGTAACGGTTGTGCTTTGTTTTAATCAATTTATTAAGCCTCTGCTAAATATATGTGAGGGTTAAACTTGTGGTGATCAAATATTAATTGATTTGATTAACGTCATCGCATTTGGAGAAGTGTGCCCAAGTTTCTCTAAATGTTTTGACGTTGAGAAGAAATAAGTTGAAATAGATCATAACAGGTTATACCTTATTTGTTAGAATATTGATAAATTTATAAACCTTGTGAGTGGCTGGTACGTTTTTTCGCTGGTGAATTTTAATTCAAAGGTTGAGGAAATTTTGTTAAATGGTATAAGTTTTAGAAATATTTATTGTTTCCTTTCTTTCCGAAAAACTGACTCTGTGCCTAGCGACAGGCTTCGGTAGCTATCTTTTGCTGTCCGCTGCCCTTGGAAATTTGATATGCCCGGTCTTCGCCATTTCTTAGTGATGCACAACCAAGCCAGAGAGGAGAAAAGATTTGGAATATCAGAAGGTGCTGAAGGGTACAGCGTCCTGTGGATGGCGGTAGCTCGGAGAAAATGTAATATGGCGTTGGTACGAGTTCAGAAGAGGAAATAAAATTAGACTACAGTTCCAGAAGATAGAAAATGGTGGCTTGCAACCTTTCACTCGAACCTGATTTCCCAAATCGTTGGCGCGCTAGCGGACTATTTGCAATCATGCGGGCTGCGGACAACTACAAAATCTGGAGCGGTGGCTCGGGAGCGCGGGAGTTCGAAAAAGATTATTCGGGGGCCTGAACTGGTGGCGAAGGGAGCGAGCGACCCAAGCTGGGGGCCTCCCGGCCCAGGGGATGATGGCCACGGGTGATATCTCTTTTTTTCCTTTCCCTTCCTTTCAGTAAATTCTATCCTTAAACTCTCCTTTTTGAAAGCTGCAGCAGAGTCATTAAGATTCAATTTAAATTTAAAATTTATTTAATGATTAGCAATTACACATAGGATAATTAAGATTTTGAATAGCCAGCCACATCATTTATTTGCATTGTTTTTATTGATAATTATTTGTATTATGGAGAGTAGAACTCATTTAAACGGAATTGTATTTTATTCAATTCAATTTGGTTGTCAGAATAATGTTAAGAAGATCTGGAGATAATGAGTTTGATTGTTATAATGTCAGGGAAATTGTTAATAAATTTGTTATTCTTAGTTTGTAAAGTTGTGTCATGTCGGTCCTTGCCTTTTTAGTTAATTGTCTGACTTTCAGCTTTAGGTATTTTTTTTTATTTCAGCAGATATGAAGCTTTTTCTTTTAGGTGAAGTAATTTTATTTCTAGGTGTTCTCCAAGGTTAGATAAGTAAATTTATTAGAGTTAATTTCTCCTTTTCTTTTTGGCTCTTTAATCACCACAGTGATGCAACAGTTAGTCGAACCAGTTTTTATAATTAAAATTTTGGGTTATTGCTACACACAACGCAAGTCCTTAACATGTACTAACCACTAATGGCTACTATTGTACTTAAATTTAACTGAAACCTACCTTAATTAGTAAGATTTATTCCTACCTTTAATTCAATAATTAGTAATATTATAAATATAAAGTTTTTTAAATAAAACCCCCATCACAAATTGCGTCGTAACATGCGAAATCTGTCATTTAAAACCAATGCTAGAGGACATGTGTGTGTGTGTGTGTGTTTGTTTGCAGTGTAAAGTGTGTTAAGTCCTTTATTGAGACATAACCCCTTTAATACTAACATGTGAACGTTTTGTTTCACATATCCCAAATTTTCCATGATGAATAAAAATATTTAGGAGTTGGATATGACTTAGCTTTTTGTACCCTGCCGTAGGCATTGATTTTTTAAACTTGCCTCGTTTGATAGCACAATTTAGTCCATGTTGGACTTAACACCCTTTGCACAGCAAACTCAGCTATATATATATATATATATATATATATATATATATATATATAAATGTAAGTATGTATCAGTTTCTATACCAATTATATTGATATATTAAAAAAAATGATATATGTAAAATTGCGGGAAATAAGTAACGAATTCAATTTGTTTGCAAATAAAATGACGTTCCTATCTATAGGGAAGAAAAACTTCGAAGAATTCCGCAACAATTTTCTTTATATCACAAATACTTCCGGCTGGTTTTGGATATAATACAGCAATGACACATACCCAAAAATTTTCCTGCATTCTGTGGTTAGGATTATAAAAATATCCACTCTTATATGAAGAATATATCGTGAAATATTTTCTGGTAGACGGCTGAATATTCTGCGGGGGTAACGAATTGCGTGCTTTTGAGAATGCGCTCGAAATAACGGTAAATATTTATGAGTGCTTGGGAGGTTCCGAAATACGCAAAAGTGTATTCATACATAAGATTAAATTTTATTGTTTTATTTCAAACAAAGTCTACTTTCTTTCGTCCAATGAAAATTTCTCGTACTAACGAGCAAGTGAAAAATTATGGTTTTTTTGTTGTTTATTACCTATCAAGATTTGCTTTATTTTTGCTGCTGTTTCAACCACAAAGGTCCCCGGCCCATAACTCTCCCTTTTTTTCAACAAAAAAAAAAGAGAGGTTTGTTGAATTTACGAACTGCCTTGTAGAAGGAACTTTATAAATAAGAAGGAAATCACAGACTGGAATAAAATCCTCAAACGCGGTACCGATATATTTTGATTCGAGTAGCCTACAGTACGCAGGTCAAGGTGCAGTTACTTGAGTAATTTTATTTCCACTAAATTTTTAAATAGTCAGATCGCTTAGATTAGGGATCTCCGACGGTTATCTGCTGTGGACTATAATTTCGTGTAAACTTACGGAAATACTCTCTCTCTATCTCTCTCTCTCTCTCTCTCTCTCTCTCTCTCTATATATATATATATATATATATATATATATATATATATATATATATATATATATATATATATACTTTCATAACACTTCTTATATTACTTTTAATCAAGACAACGATTTCATAATTATATTTAGTTGGGTACATAAAAAAAATGAGCAAAGCAAGACTTCTTATATCTCCCAAAATCAAACCTTATCAGTTACATAATTACACTTAGTGGGATGCATAAAGCGATGAATAAAGAAAGACTCCTAATGTTTCATTACATCAAACCTTATCAGTTACATGATTACATATAGTGGGGTACATAAAGCGATGAATAAAGAAAGACTCCTAATGTTTCATGATATCAAACCTTATCAGTTACATGATTACATTTAGTGGGGTACATAAGGCGATGAGTAAATCAAGACTCCTTAGATATCTGATAGCGTGGTCTGACAAGGCTCGTTTCCATTTGATTCCGGTGAATGGAAAGGTGCACTTGTGAAAAATACGCTATTTATCAACATATCCAGTATGCAACAAGGGACTGTATAAGCTAGTGGTCCTTCAATAATGCTATGGGGTTATTGAGCAGGCTCGCTTTAGGACCCCTCCTACATCTACAACTTATTTCACTGGCAAATGCTATTTTAACATCCTTTCAGATGCATTACAATCATTCATGCCATGCATTTCCTCTTGTGGTATTCGGCCGTCCCCCGTCAAGATAATACGCCATTGTTCACATCCACAGCCAATAAATTATGGTTTGGAGGAACTCTCCTCCACGTTTGAGGAAATGAAATGGCACCATTGTCCTCCAGGTCTCAGCTTCATTGAACGTGTCTGGGATGCCTTGCAATATACCGTTCAAAGAAGACATACACCATCTAGAAATATTACAGAATTCGGAACCGTTCTTGAGGCGGCATGGTGTTGATTGTCTTCAAACTTCCTCAGAATGCTCATGAGACCATGTCCCATCGCATTTCTGCAGTCCCACGATCCAGAAGAGTAAATAACAGGTATTAGACGGGTATCCAATTTTTCTGGTACTTCAATCTATCTATCTATCTATCTATCTATCTATCTATCTATATATATATATATATATATATATACGGCCGGACGATGGCCAAATTGCTAGGGCGTTGACATTCGGTACCCGAGTGTGTGGGTTCGAGTCTCACTCTTCGCGTGGACATATGTAGCCGTTCGGAATTGGCTTTAAGTAGTAGGTCCCGGTCTACTTAGCCCTCGCGATGTGCTCACGGAATTTCAAAAAATGAAAAAAAAAAGTTAAAAAATTTCCACCAGGTGGCACTTTTCATGGAAAAACATGAAATTGAAGAAAATAAACGACCAAAATGGAATACATAAACATTTAAACATTTACTGACTAGTTTTTGATCACCATGTCATCGAACCACATTAAATAAATGACAGTAGTACACATTTGCTGTTGAGAAAAGAAAAAAAACAGTTGACTTTTGCAGAAACACGTACAAACTATGACGAAATGTCCCAAGAGGAGCAGTTGTTAATCGTGTCCAGGACGACATAAGGAAAGTTGCTCAATGTGGCCACCGTTAGCCACCTGCAAAGTGACAATGAAATGTAAGCAAATTACGAGATTTCTTCCTTAGAATCAACGGTTTTTACCAGTTTTACATTTTATTACTTATAAATCTTGTTTTGAAATGTTAATATTGTTTATGTGTTCCGTTTTGGTCGGTTATTTAGTTAAATTTCATGTTTTTCCATGAAAAGCGCCATCTGGTGGATATTTTTTAACTTTTTTTTTTTTCGTGAGCACATCTCGTGTATAGCGTCTACGAGTCGTAGCGTCCTGTATATATACAGGTGGTCCTCGGTATTCTGTGAACGGCAACCATTTGGCGCTCACGGTTACGATTATAGGTACAGAAACTCGAAATATTCAAGCTCAAAGCCCACTTTTTCCGTCGCAAAATGCTCAACGCATCCGAAAACCTTTAAGAGCGTAGTAACGGTACGTGTATCACAAAAAAACGGACGCGTTATGCACGAACAAATAACAGATCTGCGAACGGCCTGTAATGGCACCAATGTGAAAAATATGTAATCCAAATAAAATTTTTCTTTTGTGCGATCTGTGTTTCCATAAGTGATTGCTGTCTTGCCTCTGTCATATGCAAATTTCCTCCGTGCGCCCCGATCGTCTTTTTGTTCGCCGTTCACAGATCTGTTTTTTGTGCGTGCATAACGAGTCGGTTTTTTGTGATTCACGTATCATTCCAACGCTCTTTAGGGTTTTCACATGCGCTGAGCATTTTGCGATGGGAAAAAGTGGGCGTTGCCATTTGGCAATTTCGAGTTTCTGTATCTATAACCGTAACCGTGAGTGCCACTTGGTTTCCGTTCACAGAATGCTGAACTCATACCTCAGAATAACTTTATCTGAAATCTCATCTTGATTGGTTTAACGGAACAGCCACTAGAGGATCATATATCGACAAAGTTTTTATGACCACCCTGTATATATACAGACTAACTGAAAACGCGTACTTCGCTACGGAGTACATTCAAATTAAATACAACGGTCAATGTATGCAATTAATGCCAAAAATATGTATAAATATATTGATAATAAATACAACGATCAATGTATGCAATTGATGCCAAAAAAAAATTTATAAAATCCTAAGGGATATTTTTATAGACAAAATAATGTAGAAGAAAATATTCAAATTAAATCTAATAAAACATACTAAAGAATATAGTACAGTTAATATAGTACAGTTTGAGGAATATACCTTTTACTGTATTGCAATATTTTTTGGATAATGTCGAATCGTCTGCCGCATTAGCAAGAAAAAAAAATTGTCTATTTCGTTATCATGCACGTTACGATAAATTAACTTAAAGTACCAGAAAAAGAAATAGCGTGATAAATTAAATTCTAATAATTAATCTTTACCTCAATTTTCTGATTTTTTGTGAATTTTAAAGTTTCGAAAATCATTTCATTTTAAAGGAATTTGTACGATCTTTCTCGTGATATAAATTTTACAACCCTCAAATTATTATTTAAAATGCAAACTTTAAAAAGTTACTAAAACAGCTTTAAAATTTAATTTTAAAAAAATCTAGAAGAATTTTCAAAAAATCTTTCTTAGTGCAGCCCTACACTATAAAAAGTATCGCCATGCAAAATTTCAGCCCTTTAGGTCCAGCGGTTTGGTCTGTGCATTGTATGTCAGTCAGTTATGGAACTGTTTTATATATATAGATAAATTGAGAGATTTTAAATGTTAATTTCCAGATTTAACATACCGAAATTTCGTTGATAATCTAAGAGTGGAAATTTCGGTTCGCTATTCAAATACATAAGTTTTTTTTAGGTTCTTTCTTCGGTCGATGAAAACATTCAAACTCTGCAATCCTTCATTCCGGAACGTCAAAAGGAACCCGAGAAATTCGACTCGTACAATAGGTTTTGAACTCCCTTGGACGGAAATTAACATACATTTACCGTCTTCCTAGCCTATTGCGCGCAACCGAGAAAATTTCGCTCACACCCCACACCGTAGGAAGATTTTTCCACGCTACAGAAATGATGAACACACATATCTAACACCTAGCATTACGGAGCTTTCCCAGGGTCGTTCGGCGTTCATTGGTATATTATGCAGGAAGAGAAAGTATGTATTAGAGGGCGAGACGCATTATTTCTTCTGATAAATATTCAGCGAGCAAAGGTGTGGGGAAAGGAAGCCTGGAACCTCATTTTCTGGCGAACTGGATCTCATCTGACATTTGGTTTCATGCTGATGGATTCCGTGTTATAAATGTTAATTTTTCTTTACTAGCTGCCACTTGATTATGGTAGTATGAAATATAGACTACTTCTTGGATTGTAAATATTTTTTTTTTGTTCTTGCTGATGCATCATTGTATATCAGTAATTGAAAAGGATTTTATGCGGCCATATGTTTACAGCATTAAATTTAGTATAATATGATTTTTTGTCGAAAACTATTTTGTGAGCAATAAATTTAGTGTCTTCTTCTAAAAAGAGAAATTTAAAAATAATTATATAATTAAAACGATTTGAATTAAGGAAATCTGTGAAGTCTTGTTTCACTGATTTCCTCATGTACCACTAAATATAATTATGCAATAAATAAAATTTGAAAGAAGGGAATCTAAGAACTGTAGAGATACCCATTTCCTCAAATGTTCTACTAAATACACTTATTAATTTCTATTTAAATTAAACGAATATAGGCATTGTTCTACTCATTGCATGGGTACACTACTAAATGCAATTATGTTATTGATAGAGTTTGATTCAAGGAAATCTCAGATGTCTTCTGTTACTCGTTTCCTTGTACGTACTACTAAATATAATAATATAAGTGTTAAGATTATAATTTAGGGAATCTAAGAAGTATTGCTTTATTTATTTCCCTTGTACCACTGAATAGAATAATGGAATTACTAAGATTAGAATTTAAAGAATCTAAGAAGTCTTGCTTTACTCCTTTAGGGAATCTAAGAATTGAAGACTTCTTAGATTCCCTAAATTCAAATCTTACTAATTACATTACCCATTCCTTTGTACTCATTCCCTTCCATTACTCATTTCCCTTGTACCACTGAATACAATAATGTAATCTGTAAGATTTGAATTTAGAGGATTTAAGAAGTCATTACTTATTCATTTCTTTTGTACAACTGAATATAATAATGAAATTACAGTAAGATTTGAATTTAGGAAATATAAGAAGTCTTACACTACTAATTTCTCTTGCACCATTATATATAATAATGTTATAAATAAAATTTTAAACAAGGGAATCTAAGAAGTTTTTCTTTACTTATTTCCTTAGTCCACTGAATATAATTATGTAATTAGTAATATTTGAATTTAGGGAATCTAAGAAGTCTTGCGTTACTCATTTCCTTTGTACCACTGAATATAATAATGTAATAAATAAAATGTGAAACAAGGGAATCTAAGAAGTTTTGCATTAATCATTTCCTTTGTACCACTGAATATAATAAAAATGTCATTTATAAGATTTGAATTTAGGAAATCTAAGAAGTCTTGCATTACTAATTTCCTATGTACCACTGAATATAATTACGCAGTCAATAAAATTTGAGAGAAAGGAATCTAAAATGCCTACCGTTACTCATCTCCTTTGTAAAACTGAATATAATTATGAAATAAAAATTGAAGCTATGTAATTTAAGTAGTCTTGCTTTATTCATTTCCTTATGTATCCTGCTGAATATACCCGCTGTTCCTATTACTTGCTTAGTCATGCTTACTAATTTTTAAATACGTCACTGTAAAGTTACAAATTTGTCAGCCTTTGCTTCTATAATTTTGAAAACCTTTACCTTAAACAGCACACAGAAAAGTACGACCGTTATCTTAAACAAACCACAGATTCACTCTTTGCTAAGTTACTTGTTGACTCTCACGTTTTCTGCGACAAGATGTTAAACCATGCTATAAGTATGAAATAACAAATTAGCTATTGTCTAAAGATTGCAAATATATAGAATACCACCAAACATCGAGCAGGCAAACTGAAATTCCTCAAGATTATTCATTACACTTGATTAGCGGGTGACTTAATATTCCGTGTTTAATTTTACAACACTTATTTTCATGTACGTGGCAACGCCGGAATGTTTCTTTTTAAAAATGAAAATATAATGATGGAAAGTCATTCATTTTCAATGAATGTGTTATCTATGCATTTCATGAACTGAAACTATCCCAAGCTACCTGTTCAAACGCAAATATACTGCGGGACACGTTCACTTAGCTAGAAACACATGCGTTTAGCCTTTACGCGTTGATTTATATAGCAGATGATTTAGTTTTGAGAAAGAATTACAATCATGAAATACGTGTATATTATAATTAAGAAAGTCTGAAAGTGGCATTGAAACGTAAAAGACGATTTAGTTTTGAGAAAGAATTCCGAGCATGAAATGCGTGTATATACTTTTTCTATAATAATTACCAGATTTGCTGTGTTTTAATATTGAATGTGATCTCAATCGATTCAAACATTTTTGATTATTTTTCTATAATAATAAATCCATTCAAACGTTATTGACTACCTGTAAATTAGTGCTTTAAAATGCCCAAAAAGAGGAGAGCAACTTTTAATTCTGCAGAAGTAAGGGGAAAATGTCAAAGATTGTTGAGAAATTAGCAATGTGATGAAAAAAAACAGAAGATCATGAAGTCAACAGAATTCGAAATGCAGTTAGACGCACACAAGAATCTGAAGAAAAAATATTCTCAAGAGATCGAAGGTAACAGAATTCGAATTGTAGTTATCCGAAGCAGTGAGACTGATGAAGAAACTTTTAACGTGTCGAACATACGATTGTCTTCGAGCTTCATCGTCGAAAGGAGAGGAAAGCGATAACAACGACAGCACCGACAACAAAGTAATGCTATTTGCAACCGCAAAAGAATTTTCGCGAAGACTGTAGATCATAACATGAGGCTAATCATTGAAAAAAATAATAACAGAAACTGAATCCCGAGCGAAGCCGAGTAATACATCTAGTAATATATCTATATATATATATAGGTGCAACGTATAGGTGGACCGGCATTACCCCCCTGTTGGCCGGTCCGTAAGTTTGAACAGAGTCACGTGACGAGACCGGAACACTTGACCCGCACCTCCAGAGGTAAATTTGAGAACTTGGAGGACATTGCAGCCACGCCCTATTTTATGTGCCCCGGCCACCATTAGTGAACACGGCGATGGATTTTGTCCTCGAACCCGCAGCCCTCACATCTCTGGCTCGATGTCATATATATATATATATATATATATATATATATATATATATATATATATATATATATATATATATATATATATATATATATGTGTGTGTGTGTGTGTATGTGTGTGTTTTGTACATAAGAATGCAAACTTTTAATAAAGATTGCATTTTTATGTACAACACATATAGATCACGACAAAATACTATACGTTAAACTTTTACGAGAACTGTTATTATAGGAAATGACGGATAAGTATTATAATTCTGATATATGTCGGTTAGTGGCTATTGAAAAAACAAGCATTATATTATTTGCAACTGATGACTAAGCCTTGTCAACTCAATAGAAATACATTTCATAGTATAAGTGAAGTGATACATTTAAATCAATACTCAGGGAGGCTGAACATAGTTTTTTCCAATACAGGTGAAAGAAATGAGAATGGAATTCTAGTAAGAAGCAGCGAGTCAAAAATTAAAACGGGAACTGTCCACCAGAACCGGAAAAAAATTGCTTTGTGATATAAAATATTTATTAAATTACTTAGGGAAAAAAAAACTTCATTCTATACTTCGTCTACAATTAGGTCCTCTTAAATTTTAAACTACAGACACTTTTTCAGACGATCGTCTGGATTACAGAATACATATTGACCGGAATAGTTAAGATTCTTGAGTGAGTTAGAGCATAAATTTTTAAACATATAGAGTACGAAATTTATGTGATTTGGAGTGAAATCTTAGTACTATCTTAGAAATTTCGTTCTTCCTGGGATATATTTCTATTGTTCTTAAATTAATTGTACTTTGCTGTATTTAGAGTCACGCAAATATAGTTATTTTTATAAATGTACTTTGATTTACGTAATATAATTTTTTTTTTATTCATAAATTTTTTTTTTCGTAATATATATATATATATATATATATGCATACATACATACTTATAAGACAATATTCAGAATAAGGGATAATATCCCCAAAATGCATGAAAGTAGACAAAATAGAATTATGGGATGGAGCAGATAGAAAAAGAAAACAGGGATTATCCTCAACTACAGGGAAAAAATATTTTCGGATATTAAATATTTATTGAGGTATGGCAAAAAAAAATTCATCTTCACAATGCCTGCACATAGTTACTCATGAATTTTAAAAACAAACATGTTCTAGGAGGATAGTCTGAATTACAGAACACAAATGGACCCGAATAATTTATTTAGAAGCTCGAGAGAGTTAGGGCCTACATTTTTGAGACACACAATGAATGAAATTTATGAGATTTACAGTGAACTCTTGTTTCTCCTTCAAAAGTTTTTCTTCTCAGGTAATTTTTATCTAGTTCTTAATCTAAATATATATTAATCAAATATCTATGTATATGTATGTATATATATATATATATATATATATATATATATATATATATATATATATATATATATATATATATATATATATATATATATATATATATATATATATAATGCTAGGTATGTAAACTATAGTTAACAAGATTTAATTAGGGTTAAAATTAGACAAATTTGCGGTAAACAGTAAATTACTATATTACGGTTTTAGTGTTTTTTCATTTCAGGATGTAGCGGAACTTGTGAACTCGGGAACATGCCACTTTTTAACATCCTCTATAATACTAATAATAATAATAATAATAATAATTAAAAAAAACAAAATAAAAACCGAGAGTGGCAATTAATAAAGAACATTTTAGCTGCAACGGGAATAAACGACCTCAAGCACTTATAACGGTAAGAAGTGTATATTATTTAATACCCACAAATATTATTAAAAGTATGGATACATGTGTCGATGAGATTAATATTTCATTGTAAGGCCAAAGACCGTTAGGTGGGATTGCCAATTCATAAATGCTTATAGTGGCATATTAAAAGCAATTCATAAATGCTGATAGTGACAATCGTTGTGACAAATTCCTGGTGACAATCACACCTAGTGCTTCTTGGATTGATGATGAACTATTAAGTAGTACGAAGTGTGTAGTTATCATTTTAATAATATTCTGGATATCAAACTTTTCCTTACGGGTTTGGATAGCATGTATCCCAAGAGTACGTGCCCAAGAATATATATATATATATATATATATATATATATATATATATATATATATATATATATATATATATAAGGGAGTGAAGCCTTCAAACACTTTTCTTTGCAGTATTTCACAAATATAAGTTTCAAATTGACTATAATTAAATTCATTAAGACTGATTCTGACATATTGCCAAGAGGAAAAAAAAAACAATATTTTGCTATGGTGTCGAGAGCAAATGCAATTTGACTTCCATTGACACTTACCTGAGATTCATTTCTGTCTGCTCTTCTGCGCTTAATATGATTAATTATCCTCGATCGAAATACAATCGATAGCATTTCTGCAAATTAAAGGGCGGAACCTGTCATTTAAAATTAATGCTTTTAGAAATTTGATATAAAATTAAGGGGAATGAGTAACGATTTCAGTTTGTTTGTAAATGAAATTACGGTTATCATCTACGGGGAAGTACTTCGAAGAATCCCACAACGATTTCCTTTTTATCACTAATTTCGGACTGGGTTGCATATAACAATGCAATGAAACATAGCCGATAGTTTTTCTGTATTATGTGGTTAAGCAGATAAGAATATCTACCATTTATGAAGAATATATCGTGAAATATTTTCAGGTAGACGGCTGAATATTCTGAGAGGAAACGAATTGCGTGTTTTTGAGTACGCACTCGAAATAACGGTAAATGTTTATAAGTGCTTGATAGGTTCTGGAATACGTAAAAGTGTATTCATAGATGAGACGTTTGTTATTATTATTGTTTTATTTTATTTCAACCAAGGCTTATTTCCTGCATCTGATATAAATTTGTCGTACTAATGAGCCATTAAAATATTACGCTTTTTTTCTTCTCAATTTATGCGTTCTTTTTCCTGCTGATTCAACCCCAACATTCCCCGGCCAATAACTATCCCATGCTATCGACAAAAAGGTTACGCGGTGTAAGAAGCGTGATATATATATATATATATATATATATATATATATATATATATATATATATATATATATATATATATATATATATATATATATATATATATATACATATATATGTGTGTGTGTGTGTATATATATATATATATATATTAATTATTTATAAGACAATAGAGAGGATGAATAGAAGTTTCTCTAAAATTGATGAAAGTACAGTAAATGGATTTCCGGTACGAAGCTGTAAAAATAAGAAAAAACGAATTATCGCCCACTTCAGAAAAAAAAATAGCTTAGCGATATTAATTATTTATTGGGCTGTGGAAAATAAAGAAAAACTTCACCTTGACTGTCCCTGCTTTTAGTTCTTGTTAAATTTTAAACGAGAGACATGTTCCTGGAGGATAGTTTGGATTACAGAACACATATTGACCCGAATAATTTATTTAGAAGCTCGAGTGAGTTAAGGCCTAAATTTTTAAACACACATTCCACGAAATTTGTGAGATTCGGAGCGAAAGCTTGGTGCTAGTTTGAAAGTTTTTCTTCCCAGGTAATTTTTCTTGTGCTCTTAAATTAAATATACCTCTTTGTATTTTATAGCCCCGCGAATGTATATTTTTTAATATTTTCATTTTGATTTACGGGATAGGATTTTTCCCCGTTCATACGTTTCTTCCTTCTGTAATATATATATATATATATATATATATATATATACTGTTATTTAATAAGTCAATAAGGAGACATTTCTCCAAAATTGATGAAAGTAAAGAATATGGAATTCTGGTACAAAGCTGTTATGAAATGAAAACCCCCACTACAGAAAAAAAATTGCTTAGCGATATCAAATATTTATTGAACTGTGTAGAATAAAACACACCTCACCTTTGCTGTGCCTGCTCTTAGTTCCTCGTAAAGTTTAAACGAGATACACGTTCATGGAAGATTATTTGGGTTACAGAACACAAATTGACCCGAATAATTTATTTAAGAGCTCGAGTGAGTTAAGGCCTACATTTTTAAATACACAATGTATGGTATTTACAGATTCTAATTGAACTCTTGGTGATAGTTTGAAAGCGTTTCTTCCCAGATAATTTATCTCGTGTTCTTAAATTAAATATACCTCTTTTTATTTTATAGCCACGCGAATATATTTTTCTTAGTATTGTTATTTTGGTTTACGTGATATTTTTTCCCGTTCATACGTTTCCCTCTTGTGTAATATATATATATATATATATATATATATATATATATATATATATATATAATTTTTATATTAATAATCTGACTTCTCCATGTTCCTGTATAACATAATTTATTCGATTTCTGAAGATGACGTAATGCTCATGGAGATTGCAGTACTTAATTCTTTCGTTCCCATGCAGACAGAGAAAGATCCTTATAGACTTAGGACAACCCCTGTCTATGGATACTGAGCCGATAAGAATCATTGGACACGCTCATAATCCATGACGTAATATAACGTCATTGGAAATAACATTTGCATCACCTCTTCTGGATTTTCCCGATAGAAAAATCAGAACACGGCCATAAGCCGCATCATTTTTTTCTGATATTGTTTGTTACATTTCATATGTCACTAGGTCTAGCTCCCTTCGTATGGGGAACTGCGTAATAAACGACAAATAAAACTATATTGACTAATTCACCTTTTTATTGCGTCCCAATCACGAACTCTTTTCCAGCTGTTCCAAGATCTACTTGTCCACCTGTTTCTACAAGACATGATATATGTATATATATATATATATATATATATATATACATACACAGTGGTGGCAAAAAATCCTGAACACAGTAATTTTTTTGCCTAATTTTTGTGTTTGATTTAAGTTTTCGTTATGAAATTATCGTACTATCTTAACTATTGTTAAAGATTCTAATGTATTTTGTCATGTTGATTTCAAATCTGTTTGTAGACTTCATGTAAAGTAAATAGTTTCATCGATATTTTGAAAAAAAAAACCATGATAAAACAACCACAAGGTCACTGTAATGTTGAGTGACTCTTTTTTCAACTAATGAAATGCTCGGTTATCCCAACCAACTAGAGACTAGTAGTAATGAAGGGTTGAAAGCAGAATGTGCATCATTTTTTAGTGTATTAAAAGCAGCTGTGTGTTGCAATTTGAAGTGCTTGTGTGGAAAATATTGGAATTATGGATACATTTTCATTTCTGCCTGATGAGAAATGGAACAAAATAATATTTTTGAAGGAAGAAGATTATCCTATGCGCCAAATTGCTGCTGAAGTACCATGTGCTCTTTATACTGTCGTGAGAACGTCGAAAAGATATTCTGAAAAAAATTATATTTCGGAGAGGGAGCGATCTGGACGACCGAGTAAAAACAACTTTACGTGAAGACAGGGTATTGCAAGGATTTCACTTTCAAACAGAAAGCTCAATTCACCATAAATTTTGAAGCAATGGACTTTAACATCGAATGTGAATGCCGGCCTAAGAACTGTAAGAGTAAGACTGCTGGAAATTGGATAACAAGGCTTCAAATTCGCTCAAAACTATTACTGTCCGATTTGCAACGCAAGAGGAGATTTGCGTGGGCAATGGATCATTCGTTATGAGCTATTAAAGACTAGGAAAAGGTAATATTTAGTGATGAAAGTCAGTTTTGTATTTCTGATAACCAAAGTAATGCCTATGTAAGACAACGTACTCATGAGAAAGGGTCTGAAGTCCATAGTAAATCACCCAACAAAAGTGATGATATGGGGTTATATGTCTTCTCGTGGTGTTGGAAGACTTTCACATCGTGACCGGAACAGTGAGAACGAAGGCCTACATTGGAATACTACAAAATTAATTGCTACCAACAGCGGGAGATCTTTTTGGGGATCGGTCATGGATTTTTCAGGAGGATAATGCTCCATGTCACCGTACAAAGGTAGTCCAGAAATGGTTCGAAGACCATAATGTGAATAGGATGAACTGGCCAGAACACTGTCTGGATCTTAATACAATAGAGAACCTATGGCATAAAATTGGCTATGATATTTCAAAGAAAATCTTCAAACAAACGTGAATTAATTGATGATTTAATATTTTCCCTTCAACCATGTTGACATGAAAGAACTTCTTGTGAAATTGGTGCATTCCATGCGAAAAAGATGCAGAGTCCTAATTAAAACAAACATCTGGCCCATAAAATATTGATGTTCAAACATGTAACAATCAAATTTTCAAAATGCATATTAAATGTACCGTATAAGTATGTTTTTGGTGTTATTCTACTACGTATATTATGTAATACTATATTGTGCTATTCTGTACATACTACACATTCTTTTATTCAGGCAGCTGCACTACAAAAAATACTAGCGGCATTAAAAAACTATTACCATATTTGAAATCAGCGTGAAAAAATACTTTAGAATCAATAATAATAGTTAAGACAATACGATAATTTCATAATGAAAAATTAAGTCAAACACAAAAATTAGGTAAAAAAATTAGTGTGTTCAGGACTTTTTGCAACCACTGTCTGTATATATATATCTATATATATATATATATTATTTATAAGTCAATACTCAGGATGAGGAGAAATTTCTCCAAAAATTGATGAAAGTTAAGAATATGCAATTCTAGTATAAAGCTGTTGTAAAATGGAAAACCCCACTAAGAGAAAAAAAATTGCTTAGCGATATTAAATATTTATTGGACTGTGAAAAAAAAATCACCTTTGCTGTGCCTTCTCTTAATTTCTCTTAAATTTTAAACGAGAGACATGTTCCTGGAGGATAGTTTGGATTACAGAACATATATTGACTCGATTAATTTATTTAGGAGCTCGAGTGTGTTTAGGCCTAAATTTTTAAGTACATAATGTACGAAATTTATGAGATTCGGAGAGAAAGCTTGGTGATAGTTTGAAAAATTTTCTTCCCGTGATATATTTAATTTAAGAACAAGAGGAAAATATCTCTATATTTTATAGCCCTGCAAATATATTTCATTTTTTTAAAATTTTACTTAATTTTAAAATGACTTACTTGTTGTTGAAACTTTTTTTCGTTGAGAAATTTCTTCCTGTCGTAATTTATTTCCAAAACATTTACTTTTTCTGAAAAATCTTAATTAAAAAAAATGCTGCAATTATTAATTTGTTCGAAAAATAATTTGTTACATGCGTGCTTTAGAATTGTCAGGCATTTAATTATACAATCTAATAGGGAATTAGACGTACGTCAACCACTGAATTTCCTGTTTATCTACAGATATGAAAGCGAAATACCACTCTAGGTCTGATAACAGTATCTTTGGAACCATAAGGCTTAAGAAGCTTAAATTTTGCAGGGTTGACCCTTTTAGGCTCAGAGTTCTCACTGAATATTTGCTTTTAAATCTCAATTTTAAAGGGGTTTAAACCCTCGAAATAATACAAAAAATGACTGATCATTGTGTCACACGAACCATAAGACTTAGGAGTTAGAAATTATATTTGGAGGTTCCTCATAGGCTCTAGTTGCAGACTAAGAATTTTTTTTAATTAAAAATTGAAATGGTTAAAAAAGGGTTTAAATCCCCAAAATAAATTAAACAAATACTTAAAGTCCTACCCGCATTATTAAATATCGGATCATAGTCGTATAGTCACTCAGAAAAACTCTTTCCTCTGTTTTGTCCAAAGATGCAAGTTCGAAAGTTTCAATGAAAGAAAGTAATCCAAATCCTTTATCTTTGCCTTATATGATAGGGACCAAAATCAAAAAGCTCCAAAAGTTTCCGATCGATAAATCTCTTCAGTTAACGTTGCTTGTGTAGCGAAAAAAAAAACTTAGGTGACAAGCGGAAAATACGGATAGGGAATTGCCATGCACTAAAATGCACGCAACATATTTACATATTTATGAAATTGGGATAAAGGGTGTCCCGGATTGATTTATAAAGCGATTTGTGCCTCGGTGAAAAAGCACGTGTTTCTCGGAGCCTAAAATGACAGATAATTTTTTTAGTAACTCTTATGGATTTAATGGTTAATACACGCACACACACACACACACACACACACACATATATATATATATATATATATATATATATATATATATATGGTCATCTCTTGAAAAAAAGCATACAACGTGGCCGAAATAATGAAAGTTGGATGTATGAAGAAAATAATTTATTTTACGGGAACAGCGACATGACACTTTACTCGGATCGAGCCAGCCCACGTCTAAATCGTAGCGTGCGAAAATAGAATTCGGTCAAAGAGAGGTTGCGAGAATTGGCGGAGAAAGTTAGTATGGAAATGCGAAGCATCTCGACAAGGAGTCGGAAAGGTTACCAGATGAAAAAGAAAGTTCAGGAAAGGCGATTAAAGGTTATTAATAATATTATCACACACACACACACACACATATATATATATATATATATATATATATATATATATATATATATACACACATACATCCACACATACATTTATGCACACACATATATATGAAAAACTTAAAGAGGAATTTGAACTTGTGGACGAAGCAAACGAACGACATATATATTGTCCAAAACATCTCTTTTATTGTCCCTGAAATGTGTGGTAGAGTGAGGGTACGATCCCACCCGATTTCGCCGTTGGGTAGCTCGCTTAAAATTGAGGTAGTACCATGAGTTGGTGTTGTTTCTACTGTTTAGTGCCACCATTGCAAGCAAGCAAGCAAATAATCTCGTGGTAACATTGGATAAAATTCGGAAAAAACAATTGTAGAAGACCACACTATTCCACGCGCACCAGGTTTCTAATTTAGAGGTTTTATAATATTCGTATACATCGGAATATTATATTACCTTTATTTAGAAATCATCATTGTGTTTATATATGTGTCTATACACTATCTACCAATAAGTATTCAGACACTCATGCAAATGACGATATCGGTGAAGGAACTTACATGTCTTCTCCAAGCCGAGTAGAAGAAAATACCACTAGCCGTCACAGAAGGAATTGTGGAAAGCCTGCCCCGGAGGGTTGAGGGTGTAATTACCTCTCGTGGAGATTCTACCAACTATTGAATATGAATAAATTTTGTTTTTCTTTTCTGTCACAGGTGTCCAAATTCTTATTGGTAGATGGTGTATATGTATATCACAGAATGGTAAGAAAAGTGACACACGAAAAAAATGGCAATTTTGAGGTTATGTCATTGAAAAATATGTATAAAATACCCCACCGTGCATTAAAAGTGACACCTCTCTGTCTCTAAATTTGTCCACCTGATGGCAGTTGTATTAGTTTAATTGTAATGATACTTCAAGTGGTATAGTGTTCAAATTTATTTTTCTCGAATCTTCTCATTTTTGAGTTGTGTCACTGTTCTTGCCGGGGTTATATATATATATATATATATATATATATATATATATATATATATATATATATTAGCTGAAGTACCCGGCGTTGCCCGGAATTTTAAGAATGTTTGTCAACCAAAATCAATTTAAAAATTAACACAGTATAAATAACATAGAAAAATACACGTGAAATGTTATACACATCTCAGAATTTAGGAATTTCAGCTTTTCATCACTGTAGTGCTAAAATCTGAAAAGTAAAAAAATCAATTTGTCTAATGTTTGTTAAACCAAAATTAATTTGAAACTAAACACAGTATAAATAACATACAAAAAACATGTGAAATGTTATACACATGAATAAAAGGAAAACCCAATATAAAAATTGATAAATTTATAATAAACTCCTCAGAATTCAGCTAGATTTAGCCTGTCATCATTGGGGGAAAAAACTGAAATTACAGGTTTAGCAGAATTTTCCAATAAAACTATGAAATGACTGCAGCATTGCCTCTTAAAAAATGAAGTATTTGATTAAGGGCTGCAAACCATTCAACTCCTCTCCACATTAAACTCTTATAAACAACCTCTACATATTAAATTCCTTTTCTGTCCATAATAAACTCCTCAGAATTTTGGTAAATTCAGCCTTTCATCATAGTACCACTAAAAGCTGAAACATCCTCTCCAGAAATATAAATCTATTAATTGCAATAATCAAGCAGTCACCAATGTATACATTACACAAAATTATTTTAACCAACATTTGAATAATTCGTAAATGAAAAACATATGAAAATAAAGATAATAACTTCCGAACCGTAATTAATTACCGTTAGTTTTTAATTAATAAAAAACCAACATATTATGAATAAAAACGATAGTTGTTTAAAAGCATATGAAAATAATGCTCGCGCATGAAGTTAACGTTACAGTAAAAAGGTAATAATAATAATATAAACCGCGTGCATAAAATATTTAGCTTTTCAAGTGAAATAAATTATTTTTTTGAAAACAAAACTACTTTTAATCGACAAATTAAATACATTGCACAAAAGTTGGTAAAATCAAAAAGAAAATATTATAAATGGGTTGGAATACTAAACGTTTAAAATAGTAATGCCATCTACTGCCCGTCTGTGAATCGAGAGTCGCATCCTTCAAAATTTTTTGTTTTTTTATTAATTAAAAATATTGGACAGTTCTTGTGGGTCGGTAAATATACATGTGGGAACAATTTTAGGATTTATAAATTATCAACCTACACAGGTGATAATTTATCCGACATTGCCCGGGATTTTAAGTATGTTTGTTAACCAAAATCAATGTAAAAATTAACACTGTATAAATAACATAAATAAAATACATGTGAAATGTTATACACATCTCAGAATTTATGAATTTCAGCCTTTCGTCACTGTAGTACTAAAATATGAAAAGTAAAAATGTCAAATTTTCTAATGTTTGTTAACCAAAACCGAAAAAAAAAGTTTATTTACCAAAATCCATTAAAAAAAACTAAACACAGTATAAATAACATATCATAAAAAAGCTGAAAAAATAATAAGATAAAAAATAATAATTAAAAAAATAATAAAATAAAAGCTGAAATAAAAAAAGCCTTCATTATAAAGCTGAAATTTCAGGTTTAGCAGAATTCACATGGCCAGTATTCGAACCCGTGTCAAAATTTCAGGAAGTACTCGGTCTTCTGCATGGGCCAAGATGACACAGTATTATGAAGAATAAAGTGAAATATATTCGTACTGTGATTATTGGAAAGTTTGTGTGGATTGGTAAATATACATGTAAGAGGAGTTTTAAGTCAGAAATAAGTTAGCAGGATAGAAGCTTAGTCTTTAGCTCTTCAATAGACACAGATATAAGCGAGGGGGATTGCAGTAGAAATTAAAAAAGATCTCGGGCAACTTAGCGTGGTTGATTCGAATTTTCCATCGCGTGTCGAGAGTGTCAATATGTCGTTGGATCTGATCTACTTTAGAGTATAACATCTGACTTGAAAGATTATTATTTTCATTTATTATTCAGGTTTAATATATGACTTGACCCTTTTTGATTTTATTTATTTTTATCTTTTCGCTCACTGTTTGCCAGTTATCCCTAACGTGGCCGCCATATTAAGAGGGGTGATTCCACAAAATGTAACAGCTTACATTTCGTGCACGCACACTTAGTAACCAACAATTTTAGTGCACTAAAATTGTTGGTTTTTTATTAATTAAAAATTCACGCTAATTATTTTAGATTCCGGAAGTTCTTAAACCCTCGGTTGTTTTTAACGACGCCTGTATGTAAAATTTCACGATCGTCGAGCCTAAACTGTGGATTTCTATACAATTACAGACAGACAAATATTCATTTTTATATATATATATATATATATATATATATATATATATATAAAAGAGCCCTTTACTTGCAGTTCAAATCGATATTCATCCACTTAACGCCGTTCAATCATCTTTCAAACTGCGAAAGATACCAAAACACACTTGTTACATCATTTCAACACCCCGATCAACATACATTTCTTTTTGCAATGTCGACACCTCTTCCTTTCATCAACACATTGTGAGCAACGTTTTTTGGTTTCAAACCAGAATGTCCATAGCCGACAGAGTTGAGTACACAATGAGTTTTGCGGCGTTTCGACTGCTCGGAGACCTGTTTACTTCGGAACGTCCGTGATGATTGATTCGGAACGACGTCAGTACCATATTTTGTAGTTATTTTTACCGTGTTGGGGAAGTGTCATTAATTATCCTCCCACGTGCAAAACTATCGTGTTCTTTAGCGGCTTAAATGCCCCTGCCGCCGTTTTCGAAACTGAAAAAAATATTGTGTTCGGTCTAGCTTTATTGACTGAATATCTGTAACACACACACATTATACATTTATATATATATACATACATACATATACACAGTAACCACCGTTTATAGTGATCAGTGGTTATAAGAATCAATGTCGTGAAAACAAAAACAAATGTATTATTTTCATATTAAAATTTTCCTTTAAAGAATCACCCCACCGGTTTTAAGAATCAGTTTTCACTCTTCACTTTCCTTTCATTTTTCCAAAAAAGCCACTTAAACCCTCAAAATGCACGAACTTCTTTCTTTCTTTTTTTTAAAAGAAACATTAAATAAGATGGGATGGAATATAGTCGTACAATTCATCCCTTTCTTTGTTAGTCATAACATAATAGTTTCCCCTTAAAGGCATTACTGTCCCCTTCACGCTTTACTGTCCCTTTAAACGCAACACTGTCCTATTAGCTTGACCCGGGGACATCTGTACCCGTCCGAGTCCGATTTCACTTTTCACCACTGACAAACAAAAATAGGAACTCTTTTTTCCCACCTCCGAAATCCTGGTTGCGGCTTCCTGGACCCTGAAACACATAAATCTTCAGCGAAGTGTCCACTATCATTCAGGCAAACGTGACATTAGTAGATTCAGCGCGTCGAACCGAGAAACGGAAGCTAGAAGGTGAATCTTCGTCTGAGACTATTAGTATTGAAACAGCCTCCTGAAAACTTCATTACGTCAAACTACCATAGGAAAATTTTTCTTGTTCCCTTCCTGTAGTTGAAATGTTAAAACTGTTAAGCAGGTATGTTGTAACTTGTAACAAATATTGTATTTTTTTCTTCTCTTACTATAATCATGTGTATCTACTTATAGGTCTAAAAATATTGCTGCATTTTTAAAATTATAAAAAAAAATTAATAAAAGATAATTAATGTAAATTAAAGAGTATTTTATGGTAAATTATCTAATATATGTACATATAGTTGTGTGTGTGCCTGTCCAGAAACCTAAATTTCGGCTATAAGAATCAACCGCTTATAAGAATTAAAAACAGTAATAACAAACGTGATTCTTATAAGCGGAAATCACTATATATATATATATATATATATATATATTATAATAGAGAGAGAGAAAGAGATATGAGTCTGTGTATTAACTGAAATTTACATTATCTTCCATTAAATCGATAAGAATTGTAAAAAAAAAAAAAAACAATCGTATTAAATTTTAAGCTTCGAGAAACACGTGTCTCTTCTTAGAGGCAGAAATCGGTTTCTAAACACAATCCGGCATCCGGTTTACCCTGTTTCATAAATATGTAAAAAAAAATAAATTGCCCTTATTTTCGAGAATGACATATCGTTTCCCCTATTCTTATCTTATCCATTATCTTATCTCCTTATCTTATCTCCATTTTTTTTACTACTACAGCAGTAACGTTAACTTAAGTGATTTCACTATTGGAAACTTTTGGAAGCTTTCCTTTTTTTTTCATCTTAGCAGATAAAAAAAAACAAAGCTGGAAGTTTTGAACTACTTTAATTTCAATCAAAAATTTAAACGTGTAAATATTTGATATAACAGACGATAGAAATAGTTTTGAGAATTTAATCAGAGAGAAAACGTTTTGTTTGAGAGATAGCATATATATATATATTTATTTTTCTACTGGCAAGTTTTAAAAAAACTGAGTAGAAAAACATAGAAAATATGAAAAAAAAACAATAACATTATACAGGGTGGTCATAAAAAAAACTTTGCCGATATATGGACCTCTAGTAGCCGTTTCGTTTAACCGATCGAGATGTGATTTCAGATATAGTTATTCAGAGATATAAGCTCGGGGTTCAGTGAACGACAGCAAAGTTGCGCTCACGGTTACTGTTATAGGTACAGAAACTCTAAATTTTCGAATGGCAACACCCATTTTTTTCCATCGCAATATACTTAGCGCACGCGAAAACCCTAAATAGCGTTGGAACGGTACGTGTATCACAAAACACGGACGCGTTATGCACGCACAAAAACAGCTCTGAGAACGGCCAACAAAATCACGATGATGGCACCCATGTGGAAAATGTGTAATCGAAATAAAAGTTTTCTCTTGTCTGATCTGTGTTGTCTTAAGTGATTGGTGTCTTGCCTCTGCCATATGCAAATTTCCTCCGTGCGCTCCGATTGTTTTTGTAGGCCGTACACAGAGCTATTGGGCGCGTCTCGAAACTTACGTCATCGGGCGCGTCTCGAAACTTACGTCATCGGGCGCGCTGTATCTGTCAGATAAATCTCTATTTTATGTGTTTTTGTTAATTTGTGTTACTTTAAATCTTCTATTTTTAATCTTTTTAGGTCCGGGCTTTTACATCTGGACCTTTTTTATTTATTTTTATTTTTTTACAATTTTTATTTTTCATAAAACACCTGCTAATAGAAGTAAACCGATAAATGCTTTTATTTCAATATTGTCTGTTAGCCTTAGATCTCTTTCTCTACTACGTAGATTAGAAACTGCAGAAATGTATTTTTTAGTGCATTTCACAATTATTTCCAATATTTCGTCAGAGAAAAAAACAGTTCCAAGAGCCGTATATAGATTTTATACCTTTCGCACTTCCGATTACTCCAGGTAATTTTGTGATAATATTCTGCGATCTACCTTTGACATTTTTTCTTCCGATCCATTTTGAACCATTTAGTACTATTGTCTTTTCGTACATAAATATCATAATTATTAGCATCATCATAAAATTGTGAGACATTAGATGTTCAACTCCATTTGTGGGATCACTGGCCACCCACTTCGCGGATCATCTGCAACAGCGTCTCTCCCATTTTAAACAAGCTGTACCATTTGAAAACTTTCGATCTGCACATACCTTCGTCTCGATACGATTTTTGCAGTAACCGTAACGTTTCTGCAGTGGTTTTTCCTAATTTGTAGCAGAATTTAATGGTGGAACGTTGCTCCAAAAAGGACATTTTGCTACATCGACATCATAGGCTGACAGTCTGCAGCCAAATGGTGAGCTGCACGCCTTAGCAGTTGTGCAAAGCGTCATGTTACGTCTTACGCGTACGCAGATAACCATACTTGCAAACCACATCGTTATTTTGGTTCCCCCACACACTGGGCATGAGGGGGGATGGTAGTCCCCGAATTTATTGACTATACTGGTATATATATATATATATATATATATATATATATATATATATATAATGACGCTCGGTGACGTAGTGGTTAAAAGCTTAAGATGCTGCACCACAGGTCCAGTGGTCGACCATGCGACTGGGAAAGGTCGACTCAGGTCATCCCTCTGTTGGGTCGATAAAATGAGGACTCAACATGCTTGAAACCTAACTCTGGGGAGCTCCCGCGTCAGGCTGACCACCTGACCGAGACATATACTGAATGGCACCCATGAACCACGGTCAAAAAAGCGGAGATGGCCACTTCAGGCTTTGGTTCACATTCGAACTGTTGTGAAAGAGTTATCTCTCTCTCTCTCTCTCTCTCTGTATATATATATATATATATATATATATATATATATATATATATATATATATATATATATATATATATATATATAAATAAATGGATGTTTGTTTGTTTGTATTTTATGCGCTGCCGTACCGTTCATCCGATTGCTATGAAACTTGGTTAACTTATTACATGAACTCTCACGAAGGTATAGACATTTTCGTCCCGCTACGACGTTCCAGTCCAGAATTATGTTAGAACAAGTTTGCGCGGTATTAAGGGATGGTTTTGTTCACAGTAATTGTAGCATTTCATTGTTGCCCATTAAATTCTAATATTTCCGCAAGAATAAATAGACATGAAAACACGTTATTTATTCATATATTGGCGCATGCAAGAATGAATTTGATATATTATTTTCATATACGTGGCAACGCCGGAATATTTCTTTTTAAATATGAAAATTATAAGGATGTAAAGTCATTCATTTTCAATGACTGTGTTATCTATACATTTTAACAAATCAAACTATCCCAAGCTACCTGTTGAAACTCAAATATACTGAAGGACACGTTCACTTAGCTAGAAACACGTGCGTTTAGTTTTGACGCGATGATTTATATAACTGAAGTGACATTGAAACATAGTCGATGATTTAGTTTTGAGAAAGAATTACAATCATGAAATACGTGTATATTATAATTAAGATAGTCTGAATGTGGCATTGAAACGTAGCAGATGATTTAGTTTTGAGAAACAATTCCGAGCATGAAATACGTGTATATACTTTTTCTATAATAATTATCAAATTTGATGTGTTTTAATATTGAATGTGATCTCAATCCTTTTAAACATTATTGATTCTTTTTCTATATTAACAAATCCATTCAAACGTTATTGACTAGCTGTAAATTAATGCTTTAAAATGCCCAAAAAGAGGAGAGAAACTTTTAATCCTGCAGAAGTAAGGGCAAAATGTCAAAGATTGTTGAGAAATGAGCAATGTGATGAAAAAAAAACAGAAGAGCGCAAAGCCAACAGAATTCGAAATGCAGTTAGACGCACACAATAATTTGAAGGAAAACATTCCCAGGAGCTCGAAGGCAACATAATTTGAATTCTTGTGATCCGAAGCAGTGAGACTGATGAAGAAACTTTTAACGCGTCGAACATACAATCGTCTTCAAGCTTCAACGTCGGAAGGAGAGGAAAGCGATGAACAACGACAGCACCGACAAAAAACTAATACTATTTGATACCGCAAAAGAATTTTAGAGAAAACTTTTAGAACATCTCCAAGTAACACACACCGTTGGCCAACCGCAGATTTCCGTTGCACCTTTGGGGAATGGTTACCGTTGGCAGAAATTTCAGAAATGCAGATGGGTCAACTGCAAAATGCGTTTGTTGGGCCAACGGTTACAAAATGCCGTTGGCCCAACTTCAAAATGTGTATGGTTGGCCAACGGTTGCAAAATGCCGTTGGCCCAACTGTAATATGTGTATGGTTGGCCAACCGTTACAAAATGTCGTTGGCCCAACTGCAAATGAAAGCTGTTGGGCTAACGGTTACAAAATGCCGTTGGCCCAACTGCAAATGAAAACTGTAGGGCCAACAGTTACAAAATGTATTTGGCCCAACTGTGATTTAAAGCTGTTGGGCCAACAATCACAAAATGAGGTTGGTCCAACTGCAAATGAAAGTTGTGTGATAGAATTGGCCATTATTGTCTATAGCCAATAACTATAGTTATCGACGAGATCCTGTGTTTGCGTTTTTGCTACTTAACGTTGAACATTATTTTAAATATATACAAAATTAGACTCCCCTTCACGCGATTTGTTTCTGTGATGTAGCCGATCTGTCTAAACTTTAAGGCATGGGTGAATAACCTGCGGCCCGGCACACCATATTTTGCGGACAGCGCATGGCATGACAAATATAAATCATTCCAATGTTGATGTTGTGTTTCACCATTTTTCTAATTCTAATACAATTAGAATTGATTGAAAATCTCATTTATTTGCAGAAGTTGTTATAATTTCATCAAATAATATTTTTTACAGTTACATTAGTTTTATAATTAATGCTGCATTATTTCATTGCAATCCTGGTGTAGATCAACCCATACATGTCCAGTGTTCAGATAGGCGGGACAGTTGGTGGAAGTCTAAGCATGCCGCCGCAACTGGAAAAATTTTCCAAGAAAAATCAAAAAGGCTACCGAAGAACACATTAAACATTATAAAACCTGTGTATATGAAACTGTGCGAACAAAAATTACTAGAAAAATGTTTGGATGGTACAACGCAAAATGCGAACGAAAGTTTTAATGGTGTTTTGTGGAAATATGTTCCCAAAGATCTTTGGAATATATCGATATATTTGTTGAAGAACAAACTTTGAAATTATGAGCATATTTGACTGTCATACACATAGGCGTATCGTGCTTCTAACTTTTTTTTCTGGGGGGGGTGGGGGCACGAATTGAATTTAATTAGTGCCCTCCTCAGTACATTGACTGCCGGACGGTCCTCAAAATATGAAATATTATGTGTTTTTCGAAATTCAATAACAATAGAATTGATGTTTGAGTAGTATTCAAAAGTTATACAATGAGAAAAATAAATATAATATAAATAAAATGAGGAAAAAATACAGCATCAAATTTTTGTTATGGATTATATTGTTAAAAATTATGTTAAGGCTAAAGACATAATCGGGATATTAAGGGCCTGTTCACATAGGAGTCCGTTGCCTAGCGTTAAGGAAAAGATGACGTTGAGACGAAAATAAAGCAATCATAGGCGTTAAAAGTTTCATTGCTAATCGTTTGGAGGCCTATGATTGGTTTATTTTCGTCTCAACGTCATCTTTTCCTTAACGCAACGCAACGGACTCCTATGTGAACAGGCCCTTAGCCTCACAGTTTGAAAAAGCGGAAAAAACCAACTCTCTTAAAAGTTTTCTACAATTTTCCGATTTCAACTGAACTTCTATTAACGTTTTAATTTATTTTAAGTTAAGTTGGGGGGCGCACGTTCCCCCCCCCCGTGCCTTATGGCTGAACATTTGAATTATTTACATCAACAATTTTTAAAAAATGGCTTCGATTGCTTCTAAAATTTTTATTACTATTTGAATTTTCTAGTTTCAAAAATTTGAGCAGAAAGTTTAAATTTTCTGTTTAAACGAGAATTAAACTTTTCTGAGTAGATTACAAGAAGAAAAAAGGCAAGCTCGTGCACTAAAAGAGGAATGTATACCCTATCTGTACTAAAAGTATATAGTTTTAGTACAGACGACAAATATCAACTATCCGAACATATTATTAAAGATGACAAATTTTAAGAGAAAAGTGTGGAAAATGATGAAAATTCTGGGGAAAATGCACGTGAACAACAGTGAACATTTCAAAATGAAGAAAATAAAAGAGGAGGCCAGAAATTACCGACAATTTTTGACAGAGTCTAATATTAAACCTTTATTTTTATTTAATACATATTTTCCATAAATGTCGGCTATTACATTAAGTAGACAATTCCTAATAGTGATATATATTCACTAGGAAGAATTTTTGGAGTCTCTCCAAAAATTTGAAAAGGCACCGTTCTTAAAACTTGCTTGGTCTAATGTCGTTATCTCGCAGCCAAAGAAAAAGATTCGTTGGGACTAAACTTGTATTAACACGTGTGATTAATTACCAGATAAAATAATCTTATTATCAACAGCAAAAAATTATTGTCCCCCAAATTACAAAAATAAAACCATAGTGCCGAAACTCGATACCATGTTTTATTGCAGAGTCCGGTCGACAACTAAACTTCTAGTAAGTGTTTCAGGTTTATCTGTATCTCTTCAGTTTACACGCGATTCGAAATCACGAAGATTGCTGAGTGTCAAACACGTGGAGTCGACCGTAATTAAAACTATATATTCCTTAATATTTATGTAATGTCAGTGTCTGATCGCACAAGGCGTCGTAAGATCGGAAATGAATTGAAGTAAGTATTAAACGAGATTAGAGGGGATTCAGAAAGGGTTTCAAAAAATGATGAATTTAATACATTTAGTAGTTTAGGGAATGTATCAGCTGAAATTGATGATTGTTATACGTATTCATCAAATTCGGATGAAATGTCTTTGGGGGAAGATGCCGAAATTATTGATGGACGTTCAGGTTTTGATTTAAAAACAAAATTGTGTGAATGGGCTGTAAAGCATTTCATCAAACATACGGCATTGAAATATTTATTATCAATTTTTAATATGTTAGGGTGCAACTTACCATCTGATCCGCGAACTATTTTGAAAACTCCACGTTCTGTGCCAGTAAAAGTAGATGCTAGTTGATCTTACAGTTTTTTTGATTTTGAAAAACCTCTTTGTGACAGAGTCACCGCAGGTTTAACCGAGGGTGATTATCCTATTTTGAAAACGTTAGGTGCTGTTGATTTTCTCTCCGTGACTCTGTTTATTGATGGTCTTCCAATATCGCGATCTAGCAATGTTCAGTTTTGGCCAGTCTTGGGGAGGTTAGGTCAGTCAGTAAATAAACAACCTTTGCTTATTGCGCTGTATATGGGTAAATAAAAACCTCAAGGGTCTGAATATCTATACACTGTTGTTGAGAGACTGATAAATTTAGAAAAAAATGGGCTTATAGTAGGTAATCGTAATTATAACTTCTATGTTAGTTGTATTATTGCTGATGCACCAGCACGTAGTTATGTAAAATGCGTAAAAACGCATAATTCTTATTTTGGTTGTGAGAAGTGTATAGATGAAGGTGAATGGGACAGTGGGAGGGTTATTTTTCAAAATTTTAATGCAAGTAAGCGTAATGATGATGATTTCAGAAATTTTAAGTATAGTGAGGATCATCAGACAGGCATTTCACCATTTAATTCTCTGCAGTTAGGTTTAATTTCACAAGTGCCCCTTGATTATATGCATTTAACTTTGTTGGGTGTAATGCGCAAGATGTTGAATTTGTGGGTGATTGGGCCTTTAGAAGTTAGGTTAAATTCTATTAAAGTTAACACTCTCTAGGATTTAATTACAGGATTGATACCGTATATCCCATCAGAATTTCACCGTAAACCGCGCAAAATTAGTGAATTAAAATATTGGAAAGCAACCGAGTTCAGGTTATTTTTATTTTATGTTGGGCCTGTTGTTTTGAAAGATATTCTTTCAAGAAAACGGTATCAACATTTTCTACTACTGCATTGTGCTTTGCGTATTCTTGCTGGTAAATTTGCATGCATTCCTGAATTAAATGCTTCTGCTAAAAATATGTTATTAGAGTTTGTAAGTCTGATGTCACAGCTATATTCTTCAAAAACACTTGTGTATAATGTTCATTCTTTGATACATTTGTCAGATGATGTTTTAAATTTTGGTTCTGTGGATAACTTTAGTGCATTTCAATTTGAGTCTTATTTGCAGGTAATTAAGAGAATGTTGAGGAGTGGTAATAAACTATTGCAACAAATATTTAATAGAGTCTCTGAAATGTCTTCCTTTAACAATAATTATAATAAGTATTCAGTGTTTCAAAGTAAGTGTTTCAAAGTACTTTCAGTGACAAAGTAATAAAGAGCCAGATAACTGTTTCTTAACAAAAGATAATCTGTGTGTCCTTGAACAGGAAATAAATGAAAGTAATAATGATACTCTTAGTAATAAAAATTTACTATGTTATGTGTTTCAGAAATATGAAAACTTTTTTTAGCAAACCATGTGAAAGTTCTAAGTTAAATATATTTACTGTTTCTGCATTATCTAAAGAAATTCAGTCGGTTTCCCGTGAAGCATTATCTTGTAAATGTATTCTTTTTAAGTATAAACATTCTCATGTTTGCATTCCTGTTATACAGTCATTTTTAATTCAGTCTTGCTTTTGAATATGTAATTTGAATATGTTATTAATTTTTCATCTATTTCAGTGCACAAACTTTTTTTCAACTGTGACTCACTTGTTTTAAATTTAAAAAATCACTCGACCCCCAATGAACATTTAAAAATTGGGAAAATGTATGCAAAAATTGTCAAAATTTACTTTTTCTTTTCATACTATTTTTAAAATCAGGGAACTGTAGATTGTGAGTACCCAACAAACACAGGACTGACGGCAGCTTATCGGGCCAGTGCTGGAGGCACCGGTTGAACGACAAGTACGGGAGAATTTTGTCGGGCCACTGGCGGGTTGTTTACGAACCTCCGAAGGGGAAACGCTTTCCGTTTACGTGTTTCAGGGCCTGTTATGGGTTGATATGAATCGCACCGAAATCGTTTACCCTGCATCGTCCCGGAACTGTACCTCCGATTCGTAACCACAAGTAACAGATATCTGCATCAGAATTATGGATTTGAAAGGGAAGGCGAAGATTAAATTTAACAGACTTTTCAAAAATATTTATTTCATTGTTGTGAAACTTCTTTTACGCGGAAAATTCCCATAATTTTCCTTGTATGTAAAGATTGTATTATGTGAAAAGTATTATGTGAAATTGTATAATTGTATTATGTGAAAATTCACATAATTTTCCTTGTATGTAAAGATTGTATTCTGTGTGTATGTTTTTAACTCCCTAGAAGCTTATAAAAACAGATGAAAATTAGTTTCAATTTTATATATTACTGGAGAAATTAAATATCTACTTAAAAATGGGTCCTTGTTTCACCACTCTTTATTTATAAGAGAGGAAATAGTGATAAAATTTGTATTTTTTTAAATTTCTTCTATAGTATATTAAAATAATAATATATATTTTTGTAGATAAAATATTCAAAATATATTTTTCAGGAAATTTACATATTCTAAGTATTTCTAATTGTTAGATGCCATTATAAAACAACTGATTTTGTAGAATTTTTTCTCGAATTTCATCGTATTAATTTTACAGTAACATATTCTTATAATACAAATTTGAATGAAAGAAAAAGAATTTTAAATTTACAGACCTTAGTTAAAATAAACAAATCACACATATTTAGAAAAATATTAATGTAATGTAATGTCAGAGACATAGACAGTAGATGTCATGAGACACCAAAAAATATCAAAAAATAAGACCCTTTATCCTCAGTACGTACATTGAAGAATATATATTACATTGTTTTTTTTTGTAATTGAATCAGGATACGAGAAATAATATTTACAATAAGAAAAAAAAAGGCAAAAAAATTAGTTTAAATAAATGTTAGAAATAAAAAATAAGGCAATTAAGTTTAAAATAATAAGTAAGTTATATTTAATAAATTAAATTGGCAGGTTTGAACATCCGTGAGTACAGATAACAGAACTGCACTTTGCAGGATCGAACCGAGGACTGAAGCATGGGAAGCAAAAACGAACGCCCCACACCAGCATTCCCTGATAGGGTATCAAGTGTGGAACTTCAATAAGAGGAAACTGCCTCGCATGGAACAGAAAAATAAAGGAAAAATGTTAAACACTATCAGAAACCACACTATCAGAATAACACTATCAGAATTAACCTGTGAACAATTAATGGACTGGGTAAGATTTGAAATATTAAGATCGGAACATAAATTTTTAATTTTTAAGTGGCCGTTCGGTTTTGGGATTTTTTTTTCCAAAAAAATTCAATGCGTAAGTAAATTAAGTAATTTTGAAAGGTCCGATATTAATCCAATTGCAGTAATGTTTTCAGATAAGATTTTGAGAAAGTTTCATGAAATTGATTTGGGATATTGAATTTTGACTAGGTTGTACATTTTGTTGAGGGTATCTTTGTACCCTTCCGCCATTAAAAAAAAAAACATGGCTCAGGTTTGGTTTCCCGCCTAACAGGAAATTCATCATTAGCAGCTTGAATTTCTTTCCTCCGGATTACGACAGTTTCCTAGGATAGAAAATTGGTTTGAGAGATTGATTCGATCATTAATGCTAGTTAAGTTCGAGAGCAATTCGCTTTAGACCAACCCAAATTTAAAAAATCACATTATGTTCGATTTCGTTCAAAATTACCACATCACATTGCATACCAAGATTATAATATTTTATACATTACATATACAATGTATTTTTCATTTTCATAATAAAACTAAACTTTTGAATGTAGTTGACTTTTTTATGCGGCCCGCCTGCCTTGAAAAAATTTACCATGTGGCCCAGATGCTGCAAAAGGTTAAACACCCTGCTTTAAGCTCATCAGCCTGATTCAGAGGTTTAACTTTTTCAGATTTAGGAATATAATCAAAAGTGGGTGTAGAAGAAAATTTAAACGCACACTTACTGTGCATAAGATTAAAAAGTTCTTTGAGATTGGGGATGTTAAACGTTATTTTGAAAAAAAAGAAATTCATGTTTTTCAAAAGTCCATAGTAATCACACATGGTTTCCATTACTTATTTCACTGACACATTGAATTGTGTTTTGTTTTGTTTTTTATTATTAAATTTTGGCATTATCTTTTGAGAATGTATTTTCGTTTTTATCAATGCAACTCTTGCAGAAGTGCCACGGACGGGTAAGGGTGACTCGGTAACGAATTTAACAATCCTTTCTACTGCTTGTGTGTGACATGGAAAATTGCTGAAGTCAGTACGTTGACTCTCCTGATCAGATTATTTTGCTTCCTAGTTTATAATCAGAAATATGCCTCGTTCTGTTACTTTAACATCTTTACGTACAATCATATCAATATAATCCTTGGCATCAAAGTTTATACGTTGAACTTAAAACTTTCCAATGCCCCCTTCATTTTTCAGTCCTTGCTTTTAGAATCCGGCGTAATCCAAGCTGTCTTACGTGGCTGCGATCAACTGATATCATACATAAGAGGAGATTTTCAGAAGCAGCGAAGTACGAATTTCTTTGAATGACTGGGTCAATTACATTTTTAAGAGTCTGATGGAGGTAACGTGAATAGCTTACAAGTTTCCACAAGTGCTTCGATCCATGGATATAAGATAGTTTCCGCTTTATGTGAAACGAAACAGATGCATATACTTACAAAATGTACTCAGTCAGTATTCGGAGATTTTTTTTGCAGTACATTCTGTTCCCACATACAAGTGAAGTATTTGGTTTGCTAATGTAAGCTATCATGAATAACAAAGTTTTCCTGGTTTTCTCATAGACAAATCAGAAGAGCACCTTCCAACAAAGATTGCATTAGACATTTCTAACAAATATTTTGGGTCCACACTTAAATCATCCTTAATTTCTAGTAATGGAATGCCATTTTCAATAGGTGATAATTCAATTACTGGAAGTTCATAGCAGTTTTCTAGTTGTTTACCTATTTCTCCTCCAAATTAGGACGTAGGCGCAGTTCATTTCCATGAAATAGACAAATCAACCACTGCAGTGGCCTTCTTAATTCCTTTTCAAATAAACGAACCACATCATTATTCAATCCAGTGTTCACGGCAGTTCCACCCATTCCAATTACAGTAATGTTTAAATTCTGGTTGTTGTCATTGAAAAATGCTATTATGCTATCTTATATACATTTTCCAGTGCCAGAAATCTGCTTCTGAAAATCTCGTCCTTTGTATGATATCAGATGATCGCAGTCATGTAAGAGAGAGCTTGGATTACCCCGGAATCTAAAAGCAAGGGCTGAAAATGAAGGTGGCATCAAAAAGTTTTTATTTCAACGTATAAACTTTGATGCCAAGGATTATATTGATATGATTGAATGGAATGATGTTAAAGTAACAGGACTTCCTATGAAGAGGCATATTTCTGATGACAAACAGAAAGCAATTCAATGTGTCAGTGAAATAAGTAAAGCAAACCATGTATGATTACTATGGACTTTTGAAAAATATGAATGTTTATTTCAAAATAACACTTTGCCTTTAAAGACATTACATTAATATTTTTCTAAATAAATGTGATTTGTTTATTTTAACTAAGGTCCGTTAATTAAAAATTGTTTTTTTTCATTCCAATGTGTATTATAAGAATATACTACTGTAAAATTAAGATGATGAAAATTGCGAAATTCTACAAAATCAGTTGTTCTGTAATGACATCTAAAAATTAGAAATACTTAGAAATACCTAAGTTTCTTGTAAAAATATTTTGAATATTTTATTTACAAAAAATATATATTATTAATTTAATATACCATAAAATAAACAGAAAAAAAGAATTTTATCTCTTTTCACAAAAATATCTATTTTGAAGCACCTGAAAAATATTTCAGTAGAGCAATAAAATTTTATATTCAATACCAAAAGGCAGCTTTTGAAAGCTATAGCATAATGAAATTTCAAACCATCTTTTTTTTCGCCTCGTCATACTACAATGCACTAGTGTCATCTGATTGGACATTCAGTTGCACGTGATTGAAAAGGCGCCATTAAAGATTGATTACAAGTTCGTTGAAATTAATCCACAAGTAAGTTTCATTCGTTAGTCTTAAATTATTGCCTTTAGATTTTATTTAACACCCTTACATAGTGAACATTATTCTATTTCTGTTATAAGATAGTGTTTTAATCCAAGTTATATATGAATTGACCATATTTCAGATCAAACTCTACTGAACTGAGTGTATTGAATTAGCAATACTTATGGCACTTACGAGCACTTTCGTATGTATAAATAAAAACATTTTGTTTCGGAATAATTTAAGATTCGTGTTTCAGTTAATATTTTAGATGGACAAAGGAAGTAAATGGACTCTTGTGAAAGTCTTAAGTATTGCTAATTAAATTAATATTTAGAATTGTAATTTGTACGCACTATTTAGATTTTTATATCCTTTAGAAAGTATAAAATACATGACACAAATATCAATTCCAAATCTACATAGTTGAAAAATAAAAATGTATTTTCATTTCCAGTATAATATTTTCCATTTTATTTCTTTAAAGAAATTTGAAAGAAAATTATAATGAAATTTTTTTTAATATGTTAATCCAAATTAAACATTTTTTTACTACTGGATTGATAAATCAGTTACACATGATTCCTCCATAGTAAATTCATGCATAGTATTCAATGGTGGAAAAATTGTCCATTTTCCTATTAAATATATTTTACAATGTTCTTATTGCCAGGTATCAATAGGCAACAAATTATCCATGTCTAAATGTTAAAAGATGGATTCAAAAACGTTCCACATTATAAAAGATTCTAAAAATGAACTTGTAAATCATACAAAAGGATCTATTGAATTCCTTATCAAATTGTGTTTTGAGTAAACTTTATAAAATACACTGCATTTTATACATTATAAAGAAATAAAGAACAAATATTCTTAAAATTTTTGTGTTCATAATTTAAAAGAATGTATTTAGTATAATTATATATTTTAATTTAAATGCTAAACACTAATAGGTATTTTTCATGTATAATCTTAATAGCCTTAAAATATAATTTTTTTAAAATTCTATTTATAATGTTCTATGTGTACACTCAATTGCTATATATGTATATGTTATTCCTACTGGGTGAAATTTCTTTATGTCTATCGAGAGCAAAGATATATTCAAAATTTCAAAACCAGATCAAAATATTGTTTAATCAGTAGCCACATGTCAAGTAAATATTGAAACAATAGCAAATATTGGAGCATTTTTTTATTTTGAATATCTCATTAAATAAAAAGCTTATTTAAGGAACATTTTGAATTTCAATTGCTATTAATCAATATTTTGAACTGGCTTTGATATTTAGATTATATTTCTACTCTCTCTGAAGATATAAAATAAAACAATTTCACTCTTTAGGAATAACATAATGGTGCATACTTTTTGCAACTGAGTGTATATATTCTTGCAATTGAGTGTATATATATTTTCAAGAATTATTAATTTTTGTATGTATGTGAACTCCATTGTATTCCTGAATTCATTCAAAGAACCTCTGGAGTAATGAGAAGTTTAGAGTTTTAAATTTGTGTCAATATAGATGCCACGTGCATTTAATTTTCTAATTTGTATCGTGTTTGAAATCACTTTTATCAGTGTTATTAGAGATGATGGCAGTGAAAATTATTCCAAAATAGACTATTTAGATACATAAATTGTTTCTTAACTTATTAATTTGCATTCCATGTTTTTAAATTATATATTTATAAGTATATAGATTTGTAGATTATCAGAATGTGTACATACAAAAAATTGCTTTATTGTAATAGATATTGTACGATAAGAGTTTTTATAAATCTGAGAATGTTCTCAATAACTATCTATAAGCTGTTCATCTCTAAAGGTCTTTTGGAAATTATTTTGTTGTCATGCTGTGCAAAATAAATGTGAACTTATTGGCTTAATATATATATATAAAGGGTAAAATTAGTTTCTTTTCCCCTTTTTATATTAGTGATAAGCAAGTTTATAAAGAACTCTACTTTTCAATACTTCTTGGTTTGATAAAACATTAAATTTTTATTATGGCATTATAAGAAAATATTGGTTTTTTTTACAGAATTTTGAAACTGGTATCTATTCAGAGCTTCAGGCTTGAAAGACAAATACCACTTGGATCTCATAACCTGCGTAAGTTTTTAACGCCACTGAGCCTACCTTTTTTATTCTCGAGATATACTTTTATTTTCAGCAGTGGACTTGTGGCCCAAATCACTGTTTTTAATATTTTTTTAGATTTATTTTTAACTAATTAAATTTTTTCTATGAAAAAAACTAAAAATATTTATTAAACAACTAAAAATTTCAAATTAGTTTTTTTAACTTAGACGCTAATCTGAACTTTCTCATAAACTTTGGTCTCAATAATTTGTGGATAGAATATTGATTTTCTTTATTTATTCTTTTTTAACTGTGAAGCTTGTTGTTAAGGTTTTAAGTGAGTGAGAAAGTGCAGTCCGGGGATTTCAGTTAACACGACTCTTGTGAAAGACTTTAACTCTTGCCAAAAAAAGAGATTTATATTATAAAATTATAAAATGCCAAGGTTTATTTAGAAAATATAAAATGTGTTCATAGACAAAGTTTGTTTATAAAATTGTAGATAAGACATCCATTGTGAGTTGTGGTTTATTATATCAAAATGTGTGTTTGATAAGTGAATGAAATAACCCTTTCTTAATAATGGAATAGAACTCCTGTATAATCAATGAATTCACGGATACAAGATACAGTTCCAAAAAGCAAAACGCCTGGTTTACAGAGTCTTTTATAATAACAGAAAAATGATATTTATATTATGAAAATGTGAAGTGCCAAGCTTTATTTATTCTTAATGGTTAACATTAAAATTTTAAAAATATTTTTAGAATTTCCTGATAAGTTGTTAGAGGTTCGTTGATAATTCATTACAGAAGTAGTAAAAAGGAAATTGCTTTTGGATGTATTAGATCATTAGTTAATGGGCTAAGTAATTTTAAATTTTGGTAAAATTTAATTTTATGCATGCCATAAATTTTTCTCTCTGTTAAACATGTTTATTCCATTTTAAGTCTTAATACTTATATAAAGAATTTGGATTAAATGAAAACAGTAATGAGTGATGGTGAAAATGTATTAAATGTGGTAATTGAATTGCTTGATGTTCTAAGACATAAAATTTCTGATCATCAAAATACAATAATTGACTTCTTGACTGAACAACTGACTTTATTATTAAACAATATCCTATTTTGCTACCCCCCTTGTTTAAGTATATAATCATCCTTCAAATCCTAATAGACCATTATTTTATATTTTTGATCCTGTACTAAATTTGTACTAAATTTTTTAAAATTCCACTGAGCATCTTGTTTAGCTGTTTAAAAAATGGGGGGAAATGCATTGTAAATTGTCTTTACTTTCTCAAAGTTTCATAATTAAATATGTTGATAAAGTTGTGCCTGAAAAATAACTCAACTGATTCTGAACATCAGTTGGAGTTTTATGGAAAGCCAAATTATATGGAAAGTTATACAATAGTTAGTTGAAATTGTTTCTTGGAAGTTTTGCGAGGTAGTAATCTAGTTCATGTATATTAAAGTCTTATTTAAATATTGTGCTAAACATATTCAGCACATTGAAAGTCTGATTACTTCTCAACTTTTAATCACCAGGCAATTTTTGGTATTAAATTATATGCTCAGTGCATATTCCATTATGTGTAATTTTCACTTAATCTGATTTGAAAATTCATGTGAGGAGAAATTTTTGGTTCAGTTAAATCAGAAAATTGTAGAAAACTTTTTAAAAAGTTGGTTTTTTCCCATTTTTTTCAAACTGTGACACTGAAAATACCAATTATGTCTTTAGCCCTAACATAGTTTTTAACAATGATATGATCCATAACAAAAATTCGATGCTACATTTTTTTTTCTTCTTTTATTTATATTACATTTATTTTCCTCATTGTATAACTTTTTGAATACTACTCAAACCAATTCTATTGTTACTCAATTTCAAAAAATCATATTTCAAATTTTAAGGATCGATCGGTAGTCAATGCGCTGAGAAGGGCCCTAGCTGAATTCAATTTGTATCCGTCCCAAATGTTAGAAGCACGCTACGCCTATGGTCCAAAGTATACATGTAAGGGGGTCATACTACCTTTTTTATTTCACTGATAAGCAAATAGACGAGTGCTCTGCACTAAAATGTTTTACTGATCTTGTTGAGAAGTATTGGAGAGCACGTGCACTGATTGCATAGGTGCTATTTTTGGTAGTGTGTGGCATTTGTAAAATAAATAAATAAATAATGAACTCTGCTTTTCAATGCTTCTTGGTGTCACAAATCACTCTAATTTTTATTATGGCATTGTAAGAAAATATTGGTTTCTTTACAGAATTCTGAAACTGGAATCCATCTTCACATTGTGATTTCCATGAAAAGATTCCACAACTCACTTGGCAGTGTGCTCGATTCATAATCTGTAAGTTCATTTTAACCTCACTGAACCCATTTTTTTTTTTATTCTCTAGATATCCTTTATTTTTTTCAGCAGTGAACTTGTGGGCAAAATCACAAAGTTGATAATATATTTTTTTAAAATTTATTTTTTGTACTTAAATTTGAATTTTTCTATGAAAAACCATAAAAAATATTTTTATTACTTAATTCTTAATTAATAAACAACTCAAATTTTCAAATTTCTCTTTGTATATTTTATACGCTAATCCGAACATTTTCATAAACTTTGGTTGCAGTAATTTGTGGATTGATATTGATTTCCTTTATTCATTATATTTTTAACTGGCAAGCATGTTATTAAAGTATTAGGTATGTCTGAAAGTGCAGTTCAGGGACTTCAGTTAACCGTGACTCTTGTGAAAGTCTTTTATCATAACTGCTTACCAAAAAAAATTTTATATTTTTATATTATAAAGATATAAAATGCCAAGGGTTATTTTACTCTTGATAGTTAATGTTAAAAATTTTTTAATTTAATTATCAGAATTTCATGAGAAGTAGTTAGAGGTTCATTCATAATTCCTTACAGAAGTAATAATAATAATAATATTGCTTTTAGATGTATTAGATTATTCGTTGATGAGCTAATAGGTAGTTGAATGTCATTTGGAATACTAACTTCTGCCTAGTATTTAATTTTATTATTTCATTGTCAAATTTTGGTGGAGATCTGTCACATAAAATATATTTTTGTGAGCAGCTGTTATTATAAAGTGTAAGGATAAGGGCAGTAAAAAAATATTCCAAAATATATTATTTAGGTTCAGTTAATTATTAAATAATTGTTGACTATAATAAGGTTATGTTTGCAAGTGTGTAGGTTTTTTTATGGTGTATTATTTGGTTTATCTAAGTTAAGTTGAAAAATGATGCAAGCATACAAAGATTGACTGGCTGTCAATGTTGAGTGCAGTAGCATAGATTATTTTACAAAGTGCAATAAAATACTTTTAACTTTTCAAACCGAACTTCTAACCAAAATTTTAAAAAAAATTTAATGAAACTTTTAAAATTGGAAATATTTTCATGGATCTAAGGAATGGAACATAACACCTGTATTGTCAACTAAGTCATGGATAAAAGATGCAGCCCTAAAAGCAAAAGGCCTGGTTTCTGTATACTTTTATAATAATCATGTTACAACAGTATACAGAAACCAGGCTTTTTGCTTTTAGAACTGAATCGTTTATCCATGAATTTGTTGACTATACGGGTTTTCTATTCCATTGTTAAGATCTGTGAAAATACTCTCATTAGCAAAATATTTTTTTAAAAACTTAAATTTGGGTTAGAAGCTTGGTTCAAAAAGTCTAAGTGTTTTTTCACGCTTTATAATATAATCTATGCCATTTCACTCAACATTGACAGCTAGTCAATTCTACCCACCTCATTTTTCAAATTAACCTAGACTAATCAAACAATATATCATAACAATTGTTAATAATTACTGAATCTAAATAGTATATTTTGAATAATTTTTTACTGTGGTTATCCCTAATAACAGCTGCTCACAAATAAAAAAATATTTTATACACAGATCCCCACCATAATTTGACAATTAAGTAACAAAAGATATGCTCTATTAAAATACTATGCAGAAGTTAGTATCCCAAATTACTTTCTACCACAATTTTTGTAAAACCAATTACTGTGAAAGCTACATCATATAATAAAGTTTTACTTTATTCATTATTATAGTAATAGATTAGTTGTTAAAGAGTATTCACCCTTTTCACTAAATTTCTCAGTACAGTAAGACATTCAATCCTGTCAATTAAATGATTAGTTATTACAGATATAAATAAAATAGATTAGAATACCTTGATAGAGTACAATAATTGAAAGCTGACTGAGAGACTTGAGATGACAACAAAATTTTCTTTTCACTATCGAGAATCACTCTCACGTTGAAAGTAAAGAAACACAAGAATGAAGATTGAATACTATATAAAATCTTAAATTTCTAAATCTGACCCAGCATCTGTATTAATGCTCTCTATGGCATGTTGTAATCAAATTTAGAAATTTAAGATTTTGTATGCTAATGTTTTACTTAGCATTCAATCTTTATTCTTGTGTTTCTCTACTTTCAACAGCATTATTGTCAATAGTGAAGAGGAAATTTTGGTGTCATTATAGACAAGTCTCTGATTCAGCTTTCAACGTTGAGCTGAAATTATGCTCAACATTAAAAACTTAACTGTACTCTTATCAAGGCAATCTACCCTATTTTATTTATATCTATAATAACAAATTAATCGACATGGTTGGATTTTCTACTGTACAGAGAGAAATTTAGTGAAAAGGGGAATACTCTTTAACAAATATTTTATAACTATTTTCTATTAGTATATTTATTTAATCAAGTAAATATTTTTTACATGATGTAGTTTTCACAGTATGTAATTGGTTTTACAAAAAAAATGTGGTAGGAATTTACTTCTTGGAAGTAGTTATCAATAAAATGACAACAGATTTAAAACTGCACTCATGTGTTGGGTGCTGTTTTGTATCAAGTTTTTTTAAACCCCTGTCTCAGAATTTATATTTCCTAATTGGATTTATTTAATTCTACTTTATCAACAATGAATTTTTCAACTACTTTCAACAATCAACTATTTTTACAACAATAAATTACCCTTTAATGTACAAAACTATGCAAAAAATAATTTTCTTATCTGCAGAGCATTTACTAACTCTACATAGAAAAATAATTTAAATAAATTCTTTTGATTCATAAATTATATCTGGGGATGGGAGTCATTTTCCTTTCACATAAATTTATGAACTGATTTTCTCTTTCTTTTTTTTCCCTAGATGCTGTAAAGATGGAGCCAGAGGTACAGCGAAAGGATCCTGTTTTGTAGAAAATATAGAAAAAAATTGTGTAAATGTGCTATGTACTTTCTAAATAAACTATTTTTACTTTAAACCAGCTCTTTTCTGTATTTAAAAACATGTGTGTCTAATTTTTCTCAAAATTACAATAGAAGATATTACTATCATAGTACTATTTCTCAAAATAGTACTATCAAGTGTTGGATATTAAGTCCAATATAATAGAAAAGAAAATATTTTTTTAAAATGACATAAGAATTTAATGAATTACTCTTTAATTCACAAAACTATGCAAAAAATAATTTTCTTATCTGTAGAGCATTTATTAACTCTACACCAAAAAATAATTTAAATAAATTCTGAGCAAGTTTTCACAAGCTCACAAAGATGGGCTTCATCATACACACTACACATTACTCAGGTTTGAAGAATGTATCAAATTTATGTTTATAAATTTATCAAATTATGTTAATAAATTTTATACTGGGGAAGTACAAATTTTTTGGGTTAATTATTAAAGTAGTACTGTTTTACGTACTATAATCTCATTCTAAATTTAAAAAAAAACAAACTGTAACCTTAGATCGAGTGGAAAGATGATTTAGCTTTAATGGTTGGTATTAATGTTATCTTAACTTTCAAATTTGGGTAAATGTATCTTAATGCAAAATGAGGTTTTGTTCTAACAAGTAAACTAGTGATTCATATACAAATTTTTAGGTAATAACAAAGATCAGTATTTGGTAATACCTAAAAATACATAAGGCAAAACTGGAAAAAATGCTAGAAATATGAAGGCAAAAAAAATAAAAGTGAAAGGGTTGATATCAGAGGTTAATCGTCAATGAAATAAATAATAATAAAAAGCATATAAACAAAAGGGTCCTACGTAAAACTTAGAAAAAATGCCGGCGGTCCGATTCTGGTAGAATGCTGGCATGATGCCCGGACCTACGGCACATTGCTGTTTACGAGATGGGTAGATGACGGTATGTCGACACCAATTATTGCTCCCGTAACCGGCCCGTCAACCTCCGGTTACGTTCCGGCTATCTGTCCGCATCGATGGCTTAATCGCGGCTGCCTAACGGTTCGTAGTCGGATGAACGATGGCTCGAATCCTACCGGAAGCGGCCCGGCAGTCGACGGGGTAGTCGCGGGCGAGAGGACACAGCCGTGACGGAAACGATACTGACCTAATGCGCCGGCCCGGCAGTGGTGAAATCGGCTGGCCGGAACCTTCCGACCCCGGCCCGATGCTTCTGTGTTTGTTGGGTATATATTGAGTTTGCCTAATAACAATAAAGTCTTGCTTACCTTCTACACTTGTTTTCAAAAATATTTTAAACTTAAACAATAACATTGTATATTTTTTAACATGCGAAAAAAAATACTAAATATGTTACTTCCACAACTCCTGCAATTTTTTTTAATAGACATGGATTTCTCAATTGTGGAATTTACCACCGAAAAAACAGTCGAAATTGTGCCATCAACGTGGATCCAGGGAGATAAGTGCTGGTGGCCTTCAGTTAAAGGCCCCAAATTACAAAGGTTGCTGGTGAATAAAGACTCACAACCTGACTTTGAGAATGGGATGGACTTTGGTGTAAAGGTGGTAAAAAGTTTTGATTAGTTATATTTAATATTTTATATTCAATAATTCAAAATTATATTACACCGTTAAATTTGCATTTACATAATTCTTTTATTGATGTTTTCCAAGAAATTAGTTGTAAAAGTGTTATAAATTTAATGATGATTGCATGCTTTGCAATACTACAAACAAAATCAGACATCATTGATAAATTTCATTATTAGTTTTTGAGATAAATTATAATAGGTGTATACATTGGTAATTCAAAATACTGATGGACTGCCAATGTATGATTAGGATTAACATCTAATATAATTCAAACTGTCTAGAGAGTGGTAAAGAAATAACAGAGCATAATCTCAAGGAAAAATAATGCACCAACCGTATTGTTTCAGAATTAATATTACAATAAAAATAAAAAACTTTTACCTAAATTTATTTATTCCGTTTGAGAACTACAATGGTAATGGCAAACATAACAGCACAGTCTCACTGATGACATCGCTCTAGTGGGTAGATCCAGAATATATGTCGGAGAAGCATTCAATTTATTAGAAGCCGAAGCAAGGAAGTTAGGCCTAACTATAAATGAAGATTAAACTAAATTTTTAGAAATTACCCATAAAATACCTAACCCATTGCCATTAACCTAACATTTACCAAACCTATGGGAGCTAGAAAGCGAGGAAGGCCACCAAGTAGGTGTCTTGATGCCGTTGAGAATGATATAAAAACTATATATAGGGGAGACTGGAGGAGTATCGCCTTAGATAGGGCCAGATGGCGTAAACTTATTGGGACGGCCTTGGCCAGCAGTAGCAGAAGAAGAACAGCATAGTCTGATAAAAGAGAAACTGAAGTTTAGAATTTGTGTATTGTATGTATTAAGTAACAGCAAATTTTCCTATACCACCCAATAAGGGCTGTAGATTTCTAATGAATTGTGCTTGCATTTTGAATGAAATTTTTTTTAAAATATCACTGAACTGCATTCTCTTGGTAAATAAATATTGACAATTTTTTTAGTGACTTTTATTAGTTGCTCAGGGTATAAATTTCTTCATTCCTGGAGATTAATGTTTATATATTTTTCCTCTTGACTTCAATTTAGAAAGCTATTCTGAAGCCAGAGAGAAGCTGCCGGAGGCAGAAGAAACGTCTTGTCTGGGTACCGTGTCTGAATCGGAAAAAAAATTAAATCCAGGAAAGAGAGAAAAAGAAACAGAGAAAAAAGTTTTTATGGAAGGACAGAGGCGCCATCGTTTTCCTCCTCCTCTTCTGGTGATGATGACAGCATGGAGAGTGTTTCTCTATTTGCTGTACCACCTGTTAATTCTCTTGAATTATCTGTTGGTACATCAAATAGACAACCACCACAAGTTGTCACCCCTGCCAGTCAAGATAGGCCTTCCGGTAATATGAAATTTAATTTTCCTCATGCTTTTTTTGTTTAAAAAAATATATATTGCAGTATTTTTAAATGAAAACCAACTTGCTAAATTTGATAATTACTGAAATGTATACAATTTTCACTAATTTTGGTTATTATTTTTAGAGCAAATTATGAACAATAGTAATTCAATTACTGAAGTCTTTGCCGCAATGCAAAATGAATTTCACCGTATGTATAAAATGTTTCAATAAAAATATTTCTAACGTTTCATTTAGTATACTTTAAATTTTTCGTAATATGATTATGATTTATGATATTTGTTTATAATATATAATTTTTTGTATGATAGTCTTTTAAAGATGTTGCTATTTTTCAAAAGTGAGAAAGGATAATTTTCTAATTTTTAGAAATTTGTTTAAATATTATTAGGATTCCAGGAAGTTGTTATGCGGCAATTAATTAAGATGGAAAAAAAATTGATGACAATACTGCAGATTTGAAATATTTACAACAAATGCTGCCGAAGAGGGCTGGAGCAACGCTTGCTGAAGAGGGGAACTTGCCAAAGTTTCCCCTCGATACTATTGAGGAATTGAAATCGGTGGAGGGTTGGCTCTCATCAACAAATAACGTCCAAATCTTGGTAAACTTTAATATATATTAATCAACTACAGTGATTCTAATCAAAGTAATGTTTCTTATGTGCTTTTTTTTATTATTCTTTAGACAAATCATTTATCCATTATTGGAGGGGCGTGCGCAAAGGACACGACAAGAAGAATTCTTTTGCGCACATTCTCTAAGAACTTGGCTGTCAATATAAATTGGAAGGGAAAAAATCAAAAATATCCCATGATGAAGACGATTATTGTTAAGGTGATAATAGGTAGATTTTTACTTAATGATTCTGCCAATAGCTCTTGATATTTTAATTTATTTCTAAATTTTAAGTTTCAGAGAGTTGATATATTCATGTAAATATGTACTAAAATTATTAAATGATCTGTGCAGTGTCTAATTTTTCTGTGATGTTAATTTAGTTTACATATTTGAAATTGTTCTTTTATTTTGTGCTTTGATAATTTAGAAAATAAATTTTTACTGTTATATACCTGAAGTAATATTTAAGACAAGTTCATGCAACATGAAGAAATTTTTGATTATAAAGTAAATACTAAGGTTAGATTTCATAAATTAGTTAACTTGTTTTTAAAAAATTAAAAAAACTAACTTAATCAGGCATTTTTGTTTGACTGTTTGGTGCATATATAGCTATTTTTCTTTTGACTAATTTACTTATACAAATATATTGTTCTATTAACAGCTTCTGTTAGATTGGCTCACCAGGAAGATGTAATCACAGAAAATGTCATCGAAAATTTAATAAGGGGTTTCTTCCGGTTTGCGAAGGATAGAGAAGGAGGGAGAGGCAAAAGATAAACTGAATAGTGTATTTCAATGTAATTAAATATCGACAATATGAAATTAATTTTCTGTTAAAATAAAAAAAAATATGAAAAGTTGTTGTTTATTAAAATTGCCACAACATGCTATTTTAAAAAATTAAACAAAGTCAGTCCAAAAATTGATATAACAGTTTTATGGAAAGTTTTTTAAAAAATCAGACATGAAGAAAAATTGGAAGATAAAGTGTTTATAATATATATATATATATATATATATATATATTGAAAAAATAATTATATAAAGATAATCTTACAAAAAATATTTGTCATTAATTCAGCATAAGTGTGCAATTTGACACCAGTTGATTGCAACGGAAAGGTGTTTATTAAAAAAAATGAAATATGTATTAATGTAACTAATAAAAAATAACAGGTACCATTGGTATTATAAATTATTTATATATAGTGATATGGGATTTATAATATCACTAAGAATATAATCTATAAGATTTATTCCTTTTTAAAGATATAAAGTATTTAAACCAAAACACTTTATATAAACAATGTCAAGCAAAACGTAAACTGTAAAAAATAACGTAAAAATCTAAATGTATTATTGCATTTTTAACATTTAACTATGAAAACTTTTTGATTTCATAAAATAGGGGGAATTTTGCAGTTTTCAAACTATTTTTTGGGGAAAAAAGCATTTTATGCATTTTTCAACCCAGCCAACAACTCTTAGTTCATCAGGCCAGTGGTCAAATTATCTGAGGGTCAATAGTTTTACATTTTGCTAGTTTTCAGCACACTGTTTACAAAGAGGATTTTCCCCTTTTAAACAGTTTATGAAGTTCTAGTATTGAGCCACCAATAATGTATATAAAAATAGTATTGTTGAAAAATGTTTTTTTTAAATACTATTTTTATATAAATTATTGGTGGCTAAATACTAGAACTTAACTGTATAAAAAGGGGAAATCCTCTTTGTAAACGGTCTGCTGAAAAATAGAAAATGTCAAATTATTGACCCTTGGATAGTTTGACCACTGGCCTGATGAACTAAGAGTTGTTTGCTGGGTTGAAAAATGCATAACAGCCCCAACTAAATATAATGTAGGCTTACCTGCAAAGTTGACTGTTGGGCCAACTGAACGCCAACCGTTGGCCAACCTCGCGCCAACGGTTGGCCAACGGCCAAATCCTGTAAATCACACCGTTGGGCCAACTGAACGCCAACGGCCAAATCCTGCAAATCCAGTGGTTGGGGCAACTGAACACCAACCGTTGGCCAACCTCGCGCCAACGGCCAAATCCTGTAAAACACACCGTTGGGCCAACGGAGCGCCAACGGACAACTCCCACCATTGCCCAACCATGCCCGAAAAGGGTTGGCCTACGACCTGCCAACGGTTTTGTGTTACATTGTTATGATCATAACATGAGGCTAATCATTGAAAAAAAATTAATAACAGAAACAGAATCCCGAGCGAAGCCTGGTAATACATCTAATATATATATATATATATATATATATATATATATATATATATATATATATATATATATATATATAGAGAGAGAGAGAGAGAGAGAGAGAGAGAGAGAGTTACAAAAGAGCTAGAAGAAATAAGATAAATGATAATAGAACATGTTGACACCAATAAGCGCTATGCAGCTCCAAAGCGTCAAACAATAATATATATTAAAGTTTGATATTTAAAGACATAAAAAGAAAAAGTCTAAAACCGTACAGCAGCAGAATTAACAATAGAAAAATCCCACAGAAAGAGTACTAATATGGAGATGTACCTAAGTGACCGGGTAGGAGGGGAGCATATGTCGAAAAAATGAGCTCCGTGGCGGTATTAATGATGGGAACATGGGTGGATAATTTTTTCATCAGAAACTACCTGTAGATGAATAATTTTCATGGTGTCACTCTTTGGTGTGTGGCGTATAGTAGTAATGACGTCATCAAGATGACCGCCATGGAATTAAAAAATCCACTTTATTTCGGTTATTTATCGGCCGATTTTCTTTTGTAATACCTCATATTGAAGATAAATAAAATGTCTAGATGACAGATGCAGAATCAAGGACGACGGAGTCATCACAGAGCACAAAAGGGAGAGAGCGCGTCCTGTGATGAAGATGGTTGGCTCGCGGTTGGGACCTGTGTGTGATTCGTAGAAAAAAAAGGAAGAGCCCCCCAAAATGTGCCAATCAAAATGTGCCTCAATAAATGTGCCTATAGCACGTAGTAAGGCCATGCATATGTGTGACTCTCCAGGTTGTAGCACAAAGCTATCTCGAAGATTATGTTGAGCCATGATAAGTTGCTGTACAGGACGGTAAAGACCCAAATCTAATGGAACAACATATTTTGAATCTACTCCACACACATATAAAGTAAATTTTTCAAAGTATGTCTAGAAAGTCAATTGTATGGAACGATCTGTTGGAGTAGCTGGTATGATTGGTAGAGCACATATGTGAGTGATTGGTTTTTGGTCTTTTAACAGCTTCGCATTAAAGACAGTCCAAGTTGGATCAGATGCTGGATTATAACTACTTTCATGATTAGAAGTTGAAGGTCGATTTCCGGAACTATCGGATATTTCTTCTGTATCACGTATTATTTTGTTTTTGCACAGACACCACGCTAAATCTTCTACATTACGTAGTTTTAAACGCTGAATTTTATATATATATATATATATATATATATATATATATATATATATATATATATATATATATATATATATATATAATATATCATATTTCTTAAAAGCAAAACTGTTAGGCTTTAAGTGTTTTGGCCCATTGTAGTGAATAAAATCTGTCATGTATCTGGATCGTTTCTGTAGCGAACGATTGGGTACCTGTGTTTCAGCATCAGACAGGGTTATAGATTGCAATTCACCTTCGTTATATTCTTGATAAGAAGTCATCACAGTTGCGTGAAGGGTCCCTCGTCCATCAGGCGTGTCTCCAAGGAAGTCTAAATTATCTGCTGTATCCAAGAATTTTCTGCGAGTTTTACCATGTATCGTTAGGCCAACAGCAACTTGTAGAGGAAGGTCCCGTGAGTGTCTGTGTTTAACTAACGCCGTGCTACTATAAACGGTTTGTCTTTCCGTTTGGCACTCATACATAAGAGTTTGTGATAATGCAGCACCCCTTTGGTTCAAATGTTTGTTATCAATCTGCAAACTTTCCTTTTTTTTTTGTTCCCTCCAATATACCATTTGAAAAAGTATAGAACTTCTTTCGGTATGATATTTATGATTTTTTTCTTCGTTATAGAACTTGTAAACTTCCATTTCTCCTCTGACAGTATGGTTTTACGTAATAATTTAGCTGCTTGATACAGTACTTCCATACTCGCATTCATATCAGAATTGGATTCCACCCGCGACAACAAAACATCATTGACAAATTTCAAAGAAATACGCTGTGATTGATTTTTGGAGATAGGGTCGTTAAATACTACATTCATGTAAAATAATTCATGCTCAATAAGTATTTTAAGAGATTTTCTTGACAACATGTCTTGCCGTTTAACACCATTCCAATTACAGATATCTCTATAGTGTCTCTCAGGATCTGCCATCGTGACAGCATTACCTTCCAAAAAAGAATCTAGCAAACGATCTATGGATTCTACTTGACTAATACATTCTGGCAAGTTAGGTGTTGTTTCAACTTCATCAGTACTTCGCAATGACGTTTTTTGTGCAACATCCTTTGTGGTATGCTACGTCATATGCATGTACATCTTCTGGATTAATGAATCCACTCAGTTTTAACTTCCAATTGCTATTTTCACTTCGCTAGACAGCATCAGATCCTCTGACCTACCTTTTTGATGGAAGCGGTATATAATGGATGTCTCCTAGCTTCAAGTCTATCGAAAAAGAAGCAGGCATTTTTATGTAGTTTCGTGCCAAGATTTTGGCCTCTTGTAAACGGGTGGACCTTATTGCACACCGAGCCTGAGGAAGCTATTTCAATTTCCGCTTGTTGCTTTTTATACCTGGCCTGTAGTCTATCAATGTTACCTTTGTGCGTGCATTTCTTGTGACACGTTAAATGCCACCGGGCATTTAGCTGGGTTATTCCTTCCACTGTAAATTTTCGAGCGTATTCATGGAGGTGTTGATAATCACTGTCTTTACACTTGTTTCGAACTCTCACTGCATCAAACAGTTTGTGCTGAGTACTTGAGGTTTTAACCAAATCCTCATTCAATAGATGTTGGCACAATATACACAATTCAAAGTCTATGTCCTTCACTCGCTTTCGCTTAGACGGTCGGTCGAATTTAATTACACCATCCATATTTTAAGTTAAAATTTACCACTTGAAACCAAAAAATATATATAGGCAATCTTGAACCGAACACAAGTTGTACTGTCTTTCGTTCAACAACAACTGTTGTAAAGACACTCATGTATTATGTGTAGATCACAATTCAAGCATTTATAACTCATGCCTTTATAACTTTATATTGGTGAAATTTTTATATTTTTTCTTATTTTTGTATATCTCACCTGCCAATTTGTGAAGTGTATAAATCATTAACTTGTCCTTTTTGCAAACAAAATCATCATGTAATTTTGCTATACTGTGTAACATTTTTGAATAACATGCTGTTGCATTTTTCTATGATTCGTTAAGTTTTTTTTAATGCTCTACGGCAGGGGTGGGCAGACTTTTCCAAGGTACGGGCTACTTCTAATTTTGTCAAGGTGTTGCGGTCCACGAAGTGACGTAGGTGTGGTGAGCTAAAAAAATGGTCTACAATATTTATTATAACTTAATAATAAATGAGGAATATGTACTTACCTACATAACTGCAAGAAAAAAAAAAACTTACTCTTTTAAAACCGCGTTTAAAGCAAATCGCGTCGGTGTTCCAAAAATATGTTTCTTTTAGTATGCGCGTCTTAGGTCTTAGTAAAGGCGGTCACCCCAATATGTCTTGTTGGTCCACCGGTCGATCGCGATCGATTAAATGCCCACCCCTGCTCTAGGGTATGTACTCATCTTAACATGTGTATCCCAATGTAATTTAGCACTTGTTTTTTTAAGTTTGTAGCACATTTCCCTAGCACATTTCATGTGCTAGGCATGGTACAGTTTGATACACTGTTTTGAGGGTTATGTTTTTCATGCAGACGTGTCTTGTAACCTTCCTTATATAGTAATGACACTTATTTTACTATGCAACCGTGCTCTTTGTCACAAGGTTGACTCTTATAGTGCATTCATTTATGTATGACACCTATTTAAGTTGTTTTGTAATTATTTTGTTACCATTTTTCCCATGTGTTTTGAATGCACTTTCTATGTATAATTTACAGGGGTGTTTATTTTCTTTGTTTTTTCAATGGCTGACCAGCCAACATGAAGTGTTTTGTCTTTATGTATAATGTTAATTTAATTACAAGCACAAAAGTTATTTATCCTTCATGGAGGGTCTCCAATGTAACTTTGACCTAGCATAACACAGGTTCCAACCGCGAGCCAACCATCTTCTTCAGAGGACGCGCTTTCTCCCTTTTGTGCTCTATGACGACTCCGTCTCCCCCGATTCTGCATCTGTCATCTAGACATTTTATTTATCTTCAATATGAGGTATTACAAAAGAAAATCGGCCGATAAATAACCGAAATAAAGTGGATTTTTTTAATTCCATGGTGGCCATCTTGATGACGTCATTACTGCTATACGCCACACACCAAAGAGTGACACCATGGAAATTATTCATCTACAGGTAGTTTCTGATGAAAAAAAATATCCACCCATGTTCCCATCATTAATACCGCCACGGGACTACATATGCTCCCCTACTAGGGGGGAGTTGTGACCACCCCTCTCCGATTAAACATGTTTATGTGCCGCGGCAACACTCTCGGTGGTCTGGTACATCCCCGAATTATAAATCAGTGCCTTTAGCCAAACTAACAGCAAGAAAAAAAGAAGTAGAACAATCTAAAGTAGAACAACTAAAATGTACAACACAATAATGTCAACAAAAAGACACTATAAATGAAATACTTAAAAAGAATATAGCCCAAAATTACCTATTGAGTTGATAACCAACTTTAACAATTAAAATATACGAAAGGAATGAAATAGAAAGCAATTCAATCTATCACTATGTAAATTTAAACTTTTAAGCCCTATAACCAAAACATATTAAAGTGATTACAAAAAGAAAATGACCACACCAAGTCAGAATCTATACCTATACTCTAGATTAATACAAAATACAATACTAAATAGCTCAGGATAAATCCAAGTAACAATATAAAAAAAGGTTAGTTCAAATTACGCATTTATATATAAAAAAAATTTTTTGTGATTATTTAACCAATGTGTATAATGATACTACCATTTATAGTAAAATAAATAAGTCTCAAAATGAAATTAATAACAAAATAAAAGCTTTATACCGAAAATTGGGTATTGACTTAAAGAAAATTAATTACCCATATTTAATTATGGTACCTAAATTTCATAAAAATCCCATTAAATTTAGGACTATAACTGTAGGATGTAATACTTATCTCAATATAGCCAACGATCAATTATTAAAAATTCTCAAAAAAGTTTGCAGTAAAATTGATTCGGATGAATGTTATTTTATTAAAAATAGCTATGAATTGATAGAAAAAATAAAAACATTAACTGACCTAAACGTCAATTAAAAGTTACGATTTTCAAGATTTGTTTAACAACATTAATTTGGAGAATTTATATGATATCATCATGGCATTCTATGAAAAATATGACCTACAAGAATTTATAACAAGAAATAGATATAAACACTATTACAGCTGGTTATTTATGAAACAGTATTATTTAATGGAATGAGTTATTTTAAACAAATAAGAGGCATATCCATGGCGGGAGGGTGTTCTTCTGCCCTTGCGGATCTGTATCTGCATCAATATGAAACCGGAACATCGTTACTCAATGAAATGTTTTATTTTAGGTATGTTGATGACGTAGTGATATTTTTAAAACAGGATTCACTCAGTGTAACTGTTAGCTTTTTTCCAACGAGTCTCAAACTTTTAGAAACTGATCAAAATTTGGATAAAAGTATAAATTATTTGGACTTATGTTTGAGATGTGAAGATGGAATAGTAAAATATACTATATACGATAAGCGTGACAGCTATACATTTCCAATTAACAAAATGCTATCATGGCACACATGCCTCCATAAAAATGTTAAAAGAAATGTAATCGTCAATCAATTCCTACGTAACTATAAATTGAACAGCGATAAAGATAAATTAGTGTATGGTATACGGGAAATTATAAAATTGGCTAAACTAAAAGAATTCCCAAAAAATTTTCTAATCAAAATCACTAGCAATTTTTTGAAAATACCCAGGAAAGATTGCATTAATCGATTATTTCAACAAAATTGAATCAAAATTGAAATAAAATATTAAGACATATAAAACAAGTTCTTCAGGTGTTGGAGGGTGTTATTTGCGTGTACAGGTGAGTGCATTTTTCATCTAAACACCTATTTTTATATTGTTACTTGGATTTATCCTGAGCTATTTAGTATTGTATTTTGTATTAATCTAGAGTATAGGTATAGATTCTGACTTGGTGTGGTCATTTTCTTTTTGTAATCACTTTAATATGTGTTGGTTATAGGGCTTAAAAGTTTAAATTTACATAGTGATAGATTGAATTGCTTTCTATTTCATTCCTTTCGTATATTTTAATTGTTAAAGTTGGTTATCAACTCAATAGGTAATTTTCGGCTATATTCTTTTTAAGTATTTCATTTATAGTGTCTTTTTTGTTGACATTATTGTGTTGTACATTTTAGTTAGATTGTTCAACTTCTTTTTTTCTTGCTGTTAGTTTGGCTAAAGGCACTGATTTATAATTCGGGGATGTACCAGACCACCGAGAGTGTTGCCGCGGCACATAAACATGTTTAATCGGAGAGGGGTGGTCACAACTCCCCCCGGTCACTTAGGTACATCTCCATATTAGTATTCTTTCTGTGGGATTTTTCTACTGTTCATTCTGCTGCTGTACGGTTTTAGACTTTTTCTTTTTATGTTTTTAAATATCAAACTTTAATATATATATATATATATATATATATATATATATATATTCATTCATTCATTCATTCATTCATTCATTCATTCATGGGCCCGTATTCTTGGGATACATGCTATCCCACACCGTGAGGAAAAGGTAAGTTGGCAACAAGCTAAAACGTACTCCTTGTGTTGCTATATAAACTGGTGCCTCACACTTCAACCCAAAGCTTAAATGGATCTAGTCTAGAACTTCCAAGCAGGTAGCATTAGAAACAACAACAACATGCACACAATGATATACACTATCACAAAAAATATATGCACCCAGAAGGTCACCTATGACCTCCTGCGGAAGTTCATGCTATAATCTTTGCAAATGGGCAGTTAATTCACCAGTTTTCCGGGGCGACTGCAGATGCCTTCCAAGGACGTCCCAAACGTGCTGTATTGGCGACAGGTCTGGTGACCTCACAGGCCATGGGAGTACGTCATATCCTTGAAGACATTTTAGGGAGAGTCGCGCAGTATGTGGACGAGCGTTGCATTGCTTATAAATGGCACCAGGGCGACTTGATAGCATAGGCAGTACAACTGGCATTAAATTCTCATCCGCGTAACTGCGTGCCGTCAAAGTGCGTTGAAGGACGACTAAATCGTGTGCCCCAACACATCACTCCCCACCATGTGTAATCGCCGTACGACTCTCGACGACTAATATCGGAACGGACTGGTGGCCTGGCCGCCTCCACACCCGTATGCGCTGGTCATCAGCATTCAGACTGAATCGGGATTCATCGCTGAAGATCACACACCTTCAGTCAGTCACAATCCAGTTTGCCCGATGTCGGCCAATCGACACTGCCTATGATATGGGGTCAGTGGCAGGCGTCTTAATGGACGTCGGCTCCTGATAGCTGCGTCGGCCAGTCATCTGCGAATAGTTTCCCTATGGATACCACCGGAATGGATACCACCGGATGTCTGGAAGGTGGTAAATACCACTGAACCGATTCTAGCGACGTTGTTGGTGCGGACGTAGTCGCTCATATGATTTCGCGATCCTCGTGCGCATTTGTGTTCATGGAACGCCCTGACCTTCCTCCGCGATTGTAGACTATCCCTTCCGTGATCCATTGTTGCCAACACCGAGCAACTACCATATCACTCCGACCGAAGTGGCGGCCGATACGCCTGTTCGACCAACCTGCTTCTCTTAGGCATATTGTACGCCCCTTCTCACAGTTCGACAATTGTTCGTACTATCGCAAGTTAAATCTCAGAGGTATCTCTAGTCACAATACCGTCCATCCAAGTCGACAGATCTGTTTGAATAACCCTATTGCAAGAGCAATCAGGCTTTTAAACTCTACCAGCGGCACATCTCATATGAGCATAGCGCGCTTACCCTTGTCTCATTGGCGACAAAATTTCAATCATATGCATATCTCTTACCAGGCTACATTCCTGTCAAGTTTCGTGATAGTAACTGTATTTCATCTGGCTGCCTATATTTTTTTGTGACACAGTGTATACTGACGGATTTATGTATGACAAAATTAACCATTTCTTGAAAGTTATCATACTTATGTGGATTACATGCAACTTAATAACTGTTTACTACCTGCCACACAGGAAAGTAATAATCCGACTCAATGTGTATTCAACAAAATATTTGACTAAGAATGTAATGCAAAGTATTTCTAATAGTTTTCAAATTCATATACAATACTTCTCGAGGCATGCAAACTTATGCTTCAAAAAATTAGAACAAGTTTGCATTTCAGATACATTACCCTCCTTTTTTATTCGATAAGCTATTATCCCGAGTTCTGCAAATATTATCAGTAAATAACGATTTGTATTATAAAGCTCGTTATGGCACCTGAAAAGATTATTCTGTAATAGTTAATGGGAAAGTTTAACGGTTGCTAACAAATTTTGCAGTTCAAGAAAGCGTTATTTGAGTGAGGAATTTTTGTGAGGATGTAAACAAATTATGCCGTTAACTATATTACGATATTTATAAACACTATTCTCACGGCCTCGATTATTGCAAATTGTATAATTTAAATGCTGTTTGTAATAAAAAAGTCATTGTTTTTAATTTAATATCATGTAAGGGTACTTGTTATAATGTCTAATATAATCAGTGTTATAAAACATGCGGAAGGCTTAATTTAAAGGTTCCGATCTGAATATTTGAAAAAATAGGAATAGTCGTTTATATATATATATATATATATATATATATATATATATATAATCTAATGGTATTGTCATAAGGGATAGGGTAGACTGGGGCTTGTTGGCCCAGTTTTTCTTCAATATCTTTTTTAAAAATTATTTAATAAAATGTTTAATTCTTATTTAAGTTTGTACAATCAGCACATCTCAAAGCATAACCACGTGTAAGAAAATTTGAAAAATATTAATTAATAGTTTCTATATGAAGCTCAACACGACATGAAATCACTGGGTCAACCTGCTCCATTGAACGGAGCAGGTTGACCCTTTAAGTTGATTTGATTTTCAGATTACTAACGGAAAGGAAAAAAACACATAAAATATCAAATGCAATTTTAATATGGTGTATAAAAGACACAAAGGATAAGAAAAGATATTTTGTCCAACTTAACGGCTGCCTTCATCGATTTTTCTCATCATCACAATAAATGCAAACATAAAATATCGTGTCCCCAGTGACACATTATTCACGTGCCCAACGATTGCACCTGGTACATTGAATCCAGTCTTCTCCTGATTTCTTGACAATTTTATTGACTTTTATAGGCTTATGAATGTAGAAAAAAAAACTCTTGGACTACAGGGCTTCTTGGGCCATTAGGTCAACATGCCACGGATTAAATGGGTCAACTTGACCGATATCGCCAATTTGGCTTTTGATCGTTGTATCAAATATTCTGTTAATATTTTTTCATATCAGTAGGTGGAAAATTAGCTCTGAAAAAGGAATTATTAGATTCCTATTCACCTAAGTGAAACATTAATTTAGAAACAAATCAGAAACGATTATTTATAAGTGCAAAAAAAAATCACTTCAGTGAAAATTTGAGAATTTGAAGTGGCTTTGGTCTTATTGCTTCTTTGCTGCTGACGCTGTTATGGTTGAAAGAAAACGTACTAAGACACACGTCACTTAGCTAGTAACGCAATCTACCGGATAATTTGAAAAATATCGCAGATGGGCCAACGTGCCCCTATGGCCATCATGCCCCAGTCTACCCTATTCCATATAGTTTTATAATGCTACACATTTAGAAAGCTTAATTTAAAAGTTTATATCTGAATATTTAAAAATAGAACAAAACAGTCGTTGTTCTTTAAAATAAAATCTAAATACATTGTTATAGGGTTATTCCTTATAGTGTAATATTGTTACAAGTTAAGAAATCTCAATATAAAGCTTTATATCTGAATATTTAAAAAATGGAAATAATCAGTCATTGTTCCTTAAAATATCATCTAACTCCATTGTTATATGAGTTATTCCATATAGTGTTATATTGTTACAGGTTTAGAAAATTTAATTTAAAGTTTAATACCTGAATATTTAAAGAAAGAAATAGATGATATTTTAAAAAAAATTTAAGTTCACTGTTATAAGGGGTATTTCTTGTATTGTTATATTGTTACTCGTTTAGAAAGCTTAATTTAAAGTGTTATATCGGAATATATAAATATAGAAAGAAATAGGCCTTTTTAAAAACTATCATTTAAGGGAACTGTTAAAAGGATTATTCCAGGCAGTGTAATACTGTCGAATATTTAAAAACTTAATTTTAAATTTCATATCTGAATACATAAAAATAGAAATAAAGAGTAATTGTATTTTTAAATATTATTTGAGTACTGTTATAAAGGGTATTACAGACAGTGTTATATTATCATACTCTTTAAAAGATTTTCTTAAAGGTTTATATCTGAATATTTAAAAATGAAAATATATAGTCATTGCGTTTATTAAATATCTAAGGGTACTTTTGTAAGGGGGTACCCTTTGCAATGTTATATTTTTTACACATTTAGAAAGATTAACTTTAAGTTAAATATATGAGTATTTAAAAATCGAAACAGCTATTGGTTTTTATAGTACAATCTAAGTGTAGCATTATGATAAGTATTCCAGGCAGAGTGTTATACAATTAGAGAGCTTAATTGAAAGGTTTATATCTGAATATGTAAAAATGGAAATGAATAGTCTTTTTTCTTTTTTAGATTCTAAGGTTACTTTTATAAGGAGTATTCTTGAAGAATGTTATAATCTTACATAATTTGAAAGCTTTGTTTCAAGTTTATGGCGCCAAATGGTCCCCAACCTTCTAGGCCTTTCTGGAATGTTCCAGTTATTTCTAGCTGGCTACCGATAGGGGGTGCTTTAGAAGTCTATAAATATACCTGACAGTAAATATACAGTCAGTGAGTGTACTTTTCTGCTGCGTACTAAATGTATTGAAAGTGCGTTAGGCGTATATTGTAATGAAGACTCTGTTATCTTGACTTGTGTTTTTAGAGTTTTCTATTCTATAGAAGACAGTTGTTACGTGTTTAATGTTAGTATTTGTTTATGCGCCTGAAGAATTTAGAAGATAATAAATTTTATTTTGTGTGCACTTTCTGATGAGAATTTATTCAATCTCATCGAACCCAGATAACGGAACAATATTGTATCGTCATGAAAGTATGGAGTTATTTTTCCCAAGTCCTCACAGGGTGCACGAACACAACTGCGTGTTTATCGGAATACCGTTTTCCAGTTCCCATCGTTTTGAACACGTGTGTGGATTCCGAGAGGATTAATAAAAAACGATACCAGCAAACGCCGCCAGAATTTGTAGCCTGAAAGTCAAGTCCAAGCATATCGGCTTCCCGAGGAAGATGTGGGAATATCTGTTTTGAAAAGCAAAAGCGCATCCCATCGCATCTCAAAACTGTCTTTTTTAGCAATAGCTCAATTCGAGTTTGACACTAGAGCGCAATATAGATAGCCGAAATCTTCGACGATAAGAAGAACTGTCAACAGCAAATTTGCCGGCCCCGCTCTGGAAAACAGACGCCTTTTCGAGGAATTGGGATGGTCGCCGACAAAGAAAGGACCACGAGATATAGTGAGAGATTTGGAGATTTTTAGGAAGACCCCCCCCCCATATAACAGCCAGACAAAGACGTCGTGTTTTTAAGCTTCCGTGGGAAGCTGACCGGGTTTCGGAGCGTACTGTTAAATTACTCTGCACTTAAGTTACAATTCACTTGATTATGTGGTACTAGTTTAATGTTAATTTGTTTTGTTTCTCTGGTGCTAAATTTTTGTTATGTTTAAATTTAAGCTTTGGCCTTATCATTTACAATTCGGACTCAGTTTTCCTGGGTCACGATTTGATTAATTTTAAAAAGCCTGATAGAATAGCCTACTACGACGCCACAATATAGAATGAAGGTGAAAGTATCAAGTTTCACTGTTTAAATTTTACTCAATAACTATTCGAATGTGGCATAAAATTTGCCAGACATTTTCTCCAATTTCGTTTTTTGTTTGTTTGTTTGTTCACGGAGGTGGCAGCATTCAAAATTCTTCGTATCGCCGCAATAGTTTTTTTATGACAAACAAAAATAATGTTCCGAGAAAAACCTGGCGAGTTAGAAAACACAATATTTACTCATAACTTCATGCATAAACCCATTTTATTCTATTTATTTTACATAAAAACGCAGAGTAAACAGATTTTTTTTCTGCAAAAATCTAAACTTTCTGTGAATTCACCAAAAGGGGAATTTTTACGCAAACAAATAAATATGGAACGAAGAGGAAAATATGTGTTATTTCTACTATTTTATTACTCGTATTTCTTTTAATAGTTTTTGAAAAGATTTATGATTAGAAGTATAAAAGTTAAACCATAATACTGTTGACGCTCATGCGAAAAATTTGGTTTGCTGCAAGTCTCTAGAAATTGTGTTTGTTCTATATTTCTTGGAGTTGTTTATGAGAAGCGTTAAGGTATCTGCTGTTGTTCGCAGCCCTTTTTTAAAAAATATACAGTACAGATTGAATACATGTAGTTTTAGATTAAATGGGATATAAAATCATGAAATCAAATATAAATTTTGTAAACATTTTGAAATAAAGGGAATTTGTTATAAAATTGATAGTAGATGAGAAAAAATTGGACCCTAAAAAAATCAATCTAAAAATTATTTTTGAAACTCGTACTCCCTTGTAATTTCACTCTTAAAATTTTATTTTCATTCTCACTACAAAAACTGTGTTACGTTAAATGGTTTAATAACGTTGAATGCATTTACAGGCATTGATAATGTTGTCTTTTCCATGCTGACTGTGTGTGGCTGTGTGTGTGTGTGTGTGTGTGTGTATGTATGTATGTATGTGTGTGTGTGTGTGTATGTGTGTATGTGTGTATGTGTGTATGTATGTATGTATATGTATATATGTATATATGTATATATATATATATATATATATATATATATATATATATATATATATATATATATATATATATATATATATATATATATTTCATACTCTCTTTGAAATATCTGTCGAAGTGTCACGAATTCTCAGGGAGTTTAGCCGTACATATGGGCGAGTTTGCTTACCCCTTTGATATTTCTCTTTGTTACGTTTGAGAACTTGCAAAAATCCCTCTCAAAGGCAAAAATTCTAGACAATTTTTTAAATTATAGTCTGTAAAAATAAAGTTTGGTTTTGAAATGTAACTTAAGGTATTTCGGAGGGCTTTTTTTCAAAAATATACAGCACTGATTAAATGCATATATTTTTAGTTCAAATGTGATATAAAATCATGGAAAGAAATATAATTTTAGTAAAAATTTTGCAGCCTTTTAAAATACAGGGAATTTGTTATAAAATTTTAGTACAAGTTATTGCTTACGCCAGAGACCCTACACTAAATTGAACTGAATACATTTTAATGTCCTTTACTACTGTAACACTTTCCTGTTTTCTGGAATTAAAGTTTTGGAAATATTAACAGAAATCACTGAAATATACCAAAAAAAGTGAAAAAAAAACACTGATTTTTTAATACATTATATTTTATAATTACAGATACCCGTAGAATTATTAAATTAATACACATAGGTTAGCACTTTGGTCAAAACATAGTTAGTAATTTGTGAAACCCCATTGTAAAGTTTCATTGAAATATATCGAAATCATTTTAATTTATTCGCTTTCTAGTTTACAAAAGTAATTGAAAAATGTGTTTTCCAGAAAATGCATTTAAAGATTCTACTTCCGATCTTTTAATATATCTTTCGGTTTATTAAATTGGTCATGCGTTCTGATCCAATTATCGTACGAATAAAAATACAGCTGTTTTAGAAACGTAACATATTGGCCTTTGAAATAGAGCAATAAAAAAATTCAAAATTTTGCACCAAAAGAAATATTTCAACGTATAGACAGATACCTTAAACTAGTTACTGGAATGTCTCTCGATTTATATGAATCAGAGGTTGCTAATAATATATATCATTACACAGTGGGATCCAACGAGAAATTTTTAATATTGAGAGAAATAGAGACCTGTTATCCAAGGAGATACAATCGAGGAGAGTTTTAAAAAAAATTGACTGTCTCGGTTAGTATAAATCATCAGTAGCGTTTAATTTAAAGGGTGATTTTTTTTAACTGATACTACTCAGAGCCATCTGTAGAATGATCTATCAATCAAAATTCTACCAAAATTGATAGAGGAACTAAGGACGACATGGGAAAGAGTTTCCGTGGGAAAACATAAGTTCTAAAATTCGCTAATAGGGGACGATATGGCGCCGTTGCTGTCGGCACATCCGAGAATTTGCACAAAACGGAAGTAAGACATTGAAATGCAGATTCAGGACTATGTAGTCGACAGAGCACCAGTAATTCGGGCTATAAAGATAAGGGGTGAATACTGAAAAAGTTTTAATAAGCAGACAAAAGAATAACAAAAACATTTCAAAGGAACACCGCTTTATGCAGCATATTCACTTCTCCCTCCTTTAGGTGTTATAGTAGATTCCGAATCGATCTTTATAGCTCAAAATACTACAATTTCACGTTTTACTGGTATTTTATGCAAATTCTCTTGTGCGCTGACAACAACAGCGCCAAATATTGCCCTATCGGTGACTTTTACAACTAATTATTTTTTTTCACGGATACTGTTTTCCATGTCACCTTTAGTCCCTCTATCAATTTTAGTGGAATTCTGGCCTATAGATCGCGCTACAGGTGGCTCTGAGTGTGTCAGTTTAAGGAAAATCACCCTGTACATCATGATACAGTGAGCTGAAACGAGAAATTTGGAATGTTGATAGATACAGTGTCCTGTTTATAAAGGAGATTATACGAGGAGAGTTGAAATAATTACAAGACTTTGTCGGCAAGAGTTTTAAACTTGCACAAGTTTTATAAATACAATTTTAATAACAACAGGATAACATTTTAGATGATCATTACAGAGGATACTTGTCTATTATACAGTGGACTCAAACGACAAAATTAGAATATTGATAGAAATAGCGACCTGTTAGCCAAGGAGATGCAAAAGAGGAGCGTTGAAAAAAGCTGTTGGACTGTCTCGATTAATATAAAACAACAGTAGTGTTTAATTTATATCATAATACAGTGAGCTTAAATGAGAAATTTGGAATAGAGATAGAAACAGTGTCCTATTTGTAGAGTAGATTATACGAGGAGAGTTGAAAAAATTGAGAGTCTTTGTCGGTAAGAGTTTTTACTTTCACAAATTTTATAAATACAATTTTAATAACAACAGGATAACAGTTTAGTTGATAATTATAGAGGATACTTGTCCATTTCACAGTGGGCTCAAATAACAAATTTAGAATATTGATAGACCTGTTAGCCAAGGAGATGTAATCGAGGAGCGTTAAAAAATGCTACTTGATTGTCGCGATTAGTATGAAACAGCAGTAGTGTTTAATTTGTATCATGATAGAGTGAGCTGAAACTAGAAATTTGGAATATTGATAGAAATTGTGTCCTGTTTTCAAGGATATTATACGAGGAGATTTGAAAAAGTTACTAGACTTTATCTTAAAGAGTTTTAAACTTGCACAATTTTTATAAATACAATTTTCATAACAGCATGATAACATTTTAGCTGATAATTATAGAGGATACTTGTTCATTCCACAGCGGGGTCAAACGACAAATTTAGAATACTAGCCGCTGCGCGACCAGCATGGTCGCTTTTAGTTTTATATTTTCTTTTGCAAAACAACTCAACTGGACGTAATATATGTAAGGGATGTTACCATTACCTGTCATCATAAATATACGTTGTTAAGGGATATTCTCCATAAGGCTGATTCTAAAACACCGTGATTAAAAAATATGAATTTCCATTACTTCAGAACAGAGTCAAAGATAAGACTGAGAAACCCAACACCAATGATTGTAAAGATTACACCCCTCTCTGTATGTGCTATTTTTCAAAATTAAGATATCTGCACTTTATCATTACATCAAATAAGAAATTGTAGGGGGAAAAATTGTTCATTTAAAAATGGAGTAAAAATTCAGCAACTACTAAAATATAATGTGGATTACATCACTTTATGTATGTACTATTGTTCACAATTCAGATATATCCACTTAATCATATCAAATAATAAATTGTTCAGAAAATTTCTTAACTTATAAAATGGGGTAAAAATTCAGCAAGTACTGAAAAAACTGTAGAAAATTACTAATCACTGGCTCTTGGTTGCTATGCCGGCGACGGTTAAGCCTAACTTCGCGATCATTTATGCTCTCTCTTTCACGCCTCTCTCTTTATGAATTATTTCTTCATTGCTTTCTTTCTTGAGACTGTTCCCAAGTTTCACTTGAGCAGCTCACTCTCGAGCACTACTGGTTTCAGTGCGTAAATCTATGTTGACACGCAGTTCCAAATTTTGGACGACCGCTAATGTTTACATCTGGTAGTTACAGCCGTTGCCATTCGGAGTGTAGAAATATCGTCGATTTTTGTACCGCATACCTACGCGTTTTATATATATAGATTGATAGAAATAGAGACCTGTTAGCTAAGGAGATGCAACCGAGGAGCGTTAAAAAAAGCTACTGGACTGTCGCGATTAGTATGAAACAGCAGTAGTGATTAATATATATCATGATATAATGAGATAAAATGAGAAATTTGGAATTTAGAAACAGTGTCCTGTTTATGAATGCAACTATACAAGGAAAGTTGAAAAAGTTACTACATTTTTCGGGAAGAGTTTTAAACTTCCCCTATTTTTATAAATACAGTTTTAATAGATAAAATTTTAGATTATAATTATAGAGGATATTTTTCCAATGCCACAGAAAGTTTAGTTTTCCTGTACATGAAGAATTTTGAAAGCAGCAACGGACTACATAAGTTCTACACCTTATATTGCATTGCCACTAAGTAGAAATGTCTCCTAACCAGAATAACTTTATCTTCAATCATACCGTATAATAAACTTAAACGTTATGATTCCATCTTGTTTTCTGGTAACTACTCTTAAAGAGCCTAAAGACAGGTCAAAGATAGTTGAAACATTCTATCTGATTGCGTTACAGCAGAAGGGGGCAGACTGTGGATCGTGACCCACAAAGGGATATATATACATACACACACACACACATATATATATATATATATATATATACCTTCGATTCGCAATACTGTGAAACTTTTAACGTCTGAACAGATGTTGCTAAAGTAATCTGCAATTAAAATATATTAGTATGTTATGTTATGTATATTGAATTATTTTTTTTTCAAATTACAACTAGCTTTCTAATGCTTTACCGGGCTTTTCCCTTTTGCTAAAGAAATAATTGGATTTAATCAAAAATATAGCTCAAAATGACATTTATTCCCAAGACCAATGAGTCTGTAGACGTGAACGAAGAACTTTTATGCCACATAAAAGCAAATCTTTATATGGAATCCATAATGAGTTCATGTAATAAAATACCAATCTCGGCAGCGAGTTGTTCGTATTTTTATAACATATTTGCCATAATTCTTTTAAAAAAATCTATCAGATTTTTAGTGGTAGTAAACTTTTTTTTTATAACGAAATAAATTAAAGGAATTTTTTTGTTAATGAAGTAAGTGGCGACAGAATAAAACATCCTATTCGAAATTTTATAAGAGCCTCCTTCAGAGAGCTTCAGTATTCAGAGGTTATACTAGTATTACAACATGTATTCAGAGAAACCTCCATCTTGTATGCAGAGGTTTAAATTTTGGCATAGAGAAGTTTATGATGAGGAAAGAATTATGACTATAGCCAACGTGACCGAGTGGAGATGATATACACGCACACACACACAGATATATATATATATATATATATATATATATAAACCTCTCTAGACAGCCACCTCTCTAAACGGCCAATTTTTTCTGAACCATGACTGTCTGCCATAGAGAAGTCTCACTATACAGGGTGTTTCAAAAAGAATCGACCCTATTTTAAATGAGTATATTATGAAAAATATTGAACATAGAAACTTAAAATTAATTTCACATTACATGGCTAATCATAAAGTTTCTTTTACAAACCGAATTAAAAGTGCTCAATATAACAACCTTTGAATGCAGGACATATGTCTATACGGTAGGCAAATTCGTCCCAACCTTTTGCGAGCATGTCTGCGTGCACTGTTTCCATGGCTGTTATGCGTACACAGACAACCCGTGTCTTGGAATTGTTTATACAATCGCCTAATGCTCTTAGACGTAGGAGGATCTTCAATCTATTAGGGTTTTGTCGACGAAAATAAAGGTGAACTATTGTTACGGTCTCAAACTTCGCAACGCGTACAACACAAATTGAAATCTATTGTGCAGTCATCGTCTTTACAAACGCTGAAGTGGCAAGCGAAGGGAAAGCGTTAGCGCTACTTGTCGGCAACTGCGTGAAACTCGAGAATTCCCTATTTCTGCCTAAACATTATCTATATATATAAAACAGTTCTGTAACTGACTCATTCATTCATTCATTCATTCATTCATTCACTGACTGACTGACTGACATACAACGCACAGACCAAACCGCTGGACCTAAAGGGCTGAAATTTTGCATGGCGATTCTTCTTATAGCGTAGGGGTGCACTAAGAGAGATTTTTGAAAAATTCTTCTTAGATTTTTTTAAATTAAATTTTTAAGCTGTTTTTTTTACTTTTTTTAAGTTTGCATTTAAAATAATAATTTGAGGGTTATAAAATTTATATCACGAGAAAGATCATAAAAATTCCTTTAAAATGAAATCTTTTTCGAATCTTTACCTTCATTTCCTGATTTTTGGTGAATTTTTAAAGATTAATTTTTAGAATTTAATTTATTAAATGCTGATCACGTGACTTCTTTTTCTGGTACTTTAAATAAATTTATCGTCACGTGCATAAAAACTAAATAGACAAAAAATAAATTTTTTTTTCTTGCTAATGCGGCAGACGATTGGACATTATCCAAAAAAATATTAAAATACAGTAAAAGAAATGTTCTAGAAACTGTACTATATTAACTGTACTATATTCTTTAGTATTCTTTATATTAGATTTAATTTGAATATCTTCTTCTACATTATTTTGTCTATAAAAATATCCCTTACGATTTTTTATAAATATATATATATATATTTTACATCAATTATATACATTGATCGTCGTATTTATTATATATATATTGACATTAATTGCATACATTCACCGATGTTTTTACTTTGAATGTACTCCGTAGCGAAGTGCGGGTTTTCAGCTAGTAAAACATATAAGAGAAACTATACATTATAATAATATATATTACAAACACCCTGCATATTTTTTTCCAGTGAGGAAGCACTTGTCGATAGACATCCTTATTCACCACATCCTTATTCACCCAACATCATATAGGCGGACCGGCATTACAACCTATGACGGGACAGTATTTTGATGGTGCGACGTTGGGATTCGAATCGAGTACCCTCAGCACCGAAAGCCAGCGTGCTGTACCACATGGCTACCACAGACCAGTTTCACTGTATTTCTCTGTGTGTGTGTGTGTGTATATATATATATATATATATATATATATATATATATATATATATATATATATATATATAATATGCATTAAGTGGCCAGGGGATGGCCTTCTTTATGTACTACCAAATTTCTTTATGTAAATGAATGAATTTCAGATGTCCATAAATTCTGACCGTCTATATATTTCAAACTAAATTAAAATAATAATTGCGCTTTGGCTGGTAACATTCTTTTCAGTTTAAAAATTCTAAACTCTATAAAAAATTTAAATTAAGTTTATTATTTTCTCAGTTCTTCGTGAAAAGAAATTGCTTTATGTCACTTTAAAACAGCAAAAAAAAATGTTATGTTAAATGGAAGTTATAATACGGTGTTCTTTCCCTTTCTAAATATACTTAATTATACATTCTTCAGTACACCGTAATTACTGGAAAAGAGAAATATGACTGTGCGGTTGGCAGTGAATATTTAATAAGCTGTTTGCCACAAAACACAAAGTGATTTTCCCTTTACAAAGAGAGATGTTTCCAAAAATTTAATTACGCCTTCACTTTAACCTTTCACCAGTTAGAACATTAAATTATAGATGGCCAAAATGGTTCTGGAATAATTTAGAATGATTCCGTTCCCATGTCATAAATCAAAACGAATTTTCAATTATTTCCCTCCATATTTGCAGCTTTTAATGGCGATTTATTATTTTAAAAGAATTTATCTCCTTTTTAGCTTTTATGCATGACGTTTTGGTGGGTGTGTTCGTCCTTTATTAGCTATTATAGTGGTTTGTAAGAATTTTTTGTGAGGATTCAAAAGTAATAGATTTTTAACTATTAGAGTAATTACGCTAGTTAAAAGCTGAAAAAACTAGTTTCTAGAGTAGGTAAGGCTTTATGCACTTCTACGTGATAACCGATTCCATTTTTTTATATTAATTTACAATGAAGTCTGAAAAACTGAAATATTGTAGTTGTTTACTTACCTTTTTCCTTTGCAGACAGATTTATATTATATTATATTATAGTATATTATATTACATTATACCTTATATACACTGGTGTAAGAAACTAAGAGAATTTGCATACTTGGCCGATTATATCTAGAACTACTGTAACGATTTTAATGAAATTTGATATGTACATACATTGATACAATACAAAGTAAATAACCATTCAATAATTGTACTACACACGCATGATCGTGCGTAACACTAGTTGGAGTCGGAAGGTATGAAACAGCGATTGCAGAATAAACAAAACAATGGGTTCATATGTGTTATGGTCCCCTCTTACAGATATACATGTCTCGATATATATGTGGCCTCGCGTTATCGTTCATTAAAATGAACTCAGGGCCAACTGCGAAACTGAAAAGGTGAACATAGGGCTCCAAGAGCCCATCCTTATACCTCACACCAGTCACAGTGCCTCAGACTAAGACATGGAGAGGTGTGCGGCCATCCAATATGATGTCTGCCCAGACCATTAAACCTCCTCCGCCATAATGGTCGATTTCGCTGACATTGGAGGGTAGGTAGCGGGTCCCTGGTTCTCTCCATATGAACGTACGACGAGAATCGGTGTTTAGGCTGAACCGGGACTCATCAGTGAAGAGAACGGTCGCCCATTGATCCATTCTCCAATCTCTATGCTCTCTGCTCCATGATAAACGGATTCACCTGTTCGTAGAAGTGAGCGGGACGCAAACAGCAGGTCTTTCTGCAAACAACCCTCTCTCATGATGTCTTTTGGAAACAGTCACCCTTGATACACGGGTTCCTGTGGCTCCATACATGTCACGAGAGAGCTGAGAAGCTGTAGCACTCCTGTTACGCCTCGCTATAATCGACAAATGGCGATCTTCTCTGGCCGTCGTGGCCCTTGGACGACCTTGCCCAGGCTTTCTCTCGATGGATCCGGTATCCTGGAACTGTTTCCATAAGTTACACACGACGCTGGGCGTTAAATTGAACTCTCTACAAATTTGGACTTGAGATTAGCCTGCTTCTAGCCTCCCCACAATTCGCCACCTCATTCCATCATCTAAACGTTGGTAGTTACTCATTTTTACTGTTACAATATGAAATTAACCGATTGCTGCAAAATTAAACCATCTATTAACCCATTTTTTGTTTATTCTGCAACAGCTTTTTCATACCTTCCGACTCCAACGAGTGTTACGCACGATCATGCGCGTGTATCACAATTATTGAATGGTTATTTATTTTGTCTTGTATCAATGTATGTACATATCAAATTTCATTAATATCGGTACAGTAGTTCTAGAGATAATTGACCAAGTCTGCAAATTCTCTTAATTTCTTACACCAGTGTATATATATATATTATTAATAAAATCATGTGTTTGTGTGTGTGTGTGTGTGTGTGTGTATCCGGCCCCCAGGCGAATCTGTGAAACTTACAGCCGTGAAATTTGGCACACGGGTAGTGCAGACTATGGGAAGGTGCACCGTGAAGTCCGAATTTTAAATTTTATTCTAGAAATTTTTTTTATTTTATGTTTTGTGGAATATTTTATGGTTTTTTAACTTCAGATTACGATATCTCTGCAAAAAATGATCCTAGTATTTTGATCTTTTTTCAATCTAAGACTACAGACATTTCTCCTTCAAACATGAACTCATTTGTTTAAAAATAATTATTATATAAAAATGGATGGATGTGTGTATGTGTGAGTTTATGTTCCAGGATCACTCTGGAACGCCTGGAGCAATTTCAACCAAAGTTGGTGCACATATCACTTACAATCTAGAAAGAAACACTGGGGGGGGGAGACACCCCTAGCACCCATAGGGGGCAGGGAGGACAGGGGGAAGATGTAAATATATTCGAAAACTTCTGATATTAGTTTCGAATCCATAGTTTTCGGGGTCGCTGAGATGAATAGTGACACGTCCGATGACGTTTGAGTGCAAGTTCAGTCCCCCATCAGCATAGAGAGGGAGGGGAATAAGGAGTGAATATAAAATGACCAAAATACCGAGAGTAGTGTCGAAGCCATAGTTTTCGATGTCACTGAGACGAATAGTGACATTTCCGATGCCGTTTAAGGGCAAGTTCAGCCTCCCCATTAGCATTGGGGGAGGCGAGGGGGGAAGGAAAGGGTAATTAAAAATGTCCAAAATAACCGAGAGTAGTGTTGAAACCATAGATTTATGGGTCGCTGAGACGAATAGTGACATTTCCGATGCCGTTTAAATGCAAGTTTACAGATGAAGGGGTGCATATAAAATGCCCAAAATATCGAGAGTAGTGCCGAAGCCATAGTTTTCGGTGTCGCTGAGACGGAAAGTGACATTTCCGATGTCGTTTAAGGGAAAGTTTAGTCCCCACCAGCATTGGGGGGAGGGGTAAAAGAAGGGGTGAATATAAAAATGCCTGAGAGTAGTGTCAAACCCATAGTTTTCAGGGTCACTGCTACGAATAGGGACACTTCCGATGCCATTTAAATGCAAGTTTAGCCCCCATCAGCATAGGGGGGGAAGAAGGGGGGAAGAAATAAAATGTCCAAAATGACCGAGAGTAATATCGAATCCATAGTTTTCGGAGTCACTGTCCAAGTTTTGACTTAAATTAATAATGGAGTAAATTTGTAATTTTACTTGATCATTTGAATACTGTACTTAATTTTAAATACGCGTAATCTCTTTGACACCTCCGCCCCCTCCGCTCATCGCTTTAAATACGTGTAAATTAAATTACTTGGATTTTACACTATAGGTGGAATCCGTTCCTTTCCCTGTGTAATAAAAAAATTGAGATTAATAAATACCCGGCCAAACAGCTAGCTCTTATGTGCGCTTAAACAGCATCGGGAGCGATACTCCCGATGCTGTTTAAGTGGACAGAACAACTTTAAAATGGTCAGAAAATCGAATTTTTTTGTGGTACCAATTTGGTACCACAATTTTTCTGATTGGACACAAGATATTAAAATAATTTACCCCTGTGCCATATGGGTTTTAAGTACCGCTAATGAAAAAAGTAATCAGGCACACATTTACACAGTGAGAGGTTATCTATATATATAAAACAGTTCCGTAACTGACTCACTGACATACAACGCACAGACCAAACCGGTGGACCTAAAGGGCAGAAATTTTACATGGCGATTCCTCTTATGGTGTAGGGGTGCACTAAGAAAGATTTTTGAAAAATTCTTCTTAGATTTTATTAAATTAAATTTTTAAGCTGTTTTTGTAACTTTTTTTAAGTTTGCATTTAAAGCAATAAATTGAGGATTATAAAATTTATATCACGATAAAGATCATAAAAATTCCTTTAAAATGCATTCTTTTTCGAATCTTTACCTCAATTTTCGGATTTTTTGTGAATTTTTAAAGATTCATTTTTAGAATTTAATTAATTAAATGATCACGTGATTTCTTTTTCTGGTACTTTAAATAAATTTATCGTCACATGCATAACAACTAAATAGACAAAATATATATTATTTTTCTTTCTAATGCAGCAGACGATTGGATATTATCAAAAAAAATAAATATCCCTTACGATTTATATATATATACACTGCTGGCCACCCGAATTGCAACACCAAGAAAGACAAGAGATATCACAACAAAATTTATTTTGTAGATAACATGTTGACCAAGTATCAAATGATTAAATTTATAAACTTCTGTGAAGTGTGGTTCCTGCCAAAATCAGTAGCCAGAGTAGCCGCCATTGTTGGAGATCACCGCTGCCACACGCCTCGGCATTGATTCAAAGAGACTTTGGATGAATTCTTGGGGTACAGCAGACCAAGCAACTTCCACACGTTGCCAAAGTTGATCTGCTGTGGCACCTGAGGATGGAATCTGGGTCAATCGTAGAGCAACCATGGACCACATGTTTTCTATCGGCGAAAGATCCGGAGAGCGAGGCGGCCAGGGAAGCAATTCAATCTGACGATTGACGAAGAACCGTTGGACAATTCGTGCCACGTGTGGTCGCGCATTATCCTGTTGAAATATGGCTGTGGGCAAGCCCTGAAGGTAAGGAAGGACAACTGGCTCCAACACCTCGGAGATGTAGCGCTGGCTGTTTAAATTACCGGCAATGCGTACTAGAGGTGTGCGAGAGTGATATCCAATACCGCCCCATACCATAATACCCGGTGCAGGACCAGTGTGGCGGTGCATAACGCAGCTGTTCAGCATCCTCTCTTCACGGTGTCTCCAGACTCGAATGCGACCATCGTGGTGTTGCAGACAGAAGCGTGACTCGTCAGTAAAGACAATTTCATTCCATTCTGCCGTCCACATCCTTCTGTCATCGCACCATTGGCGGCGGAGACGTCTGTGGTTCTGCGTCAAGGGTAGACAAAGCAATGGACGTCTTGCGGACAGACCACTCTGCTGTAAACGGCGTCGAATGGTATGCGCAGGCACTGGATGTTGCGTTACAGACTGCATGTGCTGTGCTATGGTTCGTGATGTGACTGAACGATCCGTCACTGCCATGCGCACAATTTGCCTGTCATCACGTGAAGTGGTGCGCTGAGGTGGATGCGATCGAACACGCCGGTCCGTCGTACCCTCCTGCATCCAACGATCACATATCCGCCTTACAGTTGTTTGGTTTCGTCCAACACGACTACCGATTTCCCTGAAAGATAATCCACAATCTCGGTAGGCCACTATCCTTCCTCTGTCGAACTCGGATACTTGATCAAAAGATGATCGCTGTTTTCGACGAGGCATAATTGATCGTTTTTTTTAAAAACCCACAAGAAAAACACAATTGCCGAACTTGAAATCGTCGAAATCTCCAAGCCTTAAATAGCGCTTTGAAGTGGCGCCACAGGCGCGCGTGACGTGCGTCTGCGCTGAAATTCTAATCATTTGCATATCTCACATCCGCTAATGCATGTTGTAAATTTCATGTTATTTGCATGTTTCCTTCAGGGTGTTGCATTTACGGTGGCCAGCAGTGTATATATATATATATATATATATACACTGCTGGCCACCCTAATTGCAACACCAAGAAAGACAAGTGATATCACAACAAAATTTATTTTGTAGATAACATGTTGACCAAGTATCAAATGATTAAATTTATAGACTTCTGTGAAGTGTGGTTCCTGCCAAAATCAGTAGCCAGAGTAGCCGCCATTGTTGGAGATCACCGCTGCCACACGCCTCGGCATTGATTCAAAGAGACTTTGGATGAGTTCTTGGGGTACAGCAGACCAAGCAGCTTCCACACGTTGTCAAAGTTGATCTGCTGTGGCAGCTGGGGATGGAATCTGGGTCAATCGTAGAGCAACCATGGACCACATGTTTTCTATCGGCGAAAGATCGGGAGAGCGAGGCGGCCAGGGAAGCAATTCAATCTGGCGATTGACGAAGAACCGTTGGACAATGCGTGCCACGTGTGGTCGCGCATTATCCTGTTGAAATATGGCTGTGGGCAAGCCCTGAAGGTAAGGAAGGACAACTGGCTCCAACACCTTGGAGATGTAGCGCTGGATGTTTAAAGTACCGGCAATGCGTACTAGAGGTGTGCGAGAGTGATATCCAATACCGCCCCATACCATAATACCCGGTACAGGACCAGTGTGGCGGTGGATAACGCAGCTGTTCAGCATCCTCTCTTCACGGTGTCTCCAGACTCGACTGCGACCATCGTGGTGTTGCAGACAGAATCGTGACTCGTCAGTAGAGACAATTTCATTCCATTCTGCCGTCCACATCCTTCTGTCATCGCACCATTGGCGGTGGAGAAGTCTGTGGTTCTGCGTCAAGGGTAGACAAAGCAATGGACGTCTTGCGGACAGACCACTCTGCTGTAAACGGCGTCGAATGGTATGCGCAGGCACTGGATGTTGCGTTACAGACTGCATGTGCTGTGCTATGGTTCGTGATGTGACTGAACGATCCGTCACTGCCATGCGCACAATTTGCCTGTCATCACGTGAAGTGGTGCGCTGATGTAGATGCGATCGAACACGCCGGTCCGTCGTACCCTCCTGCATCCAACGATCACATATCCGCATTACAGTTGTTTGGTTTCGTCCAACACGACTACCGATTTCCCTGAAAGATAATCCACAATCTCGGTAGGCCACTATCCTTCCTCTGTCGAACTCGGATACTTGATCAAAAGATAATCGCTGTTTTCGACGAGGCATAATTGATCGTTTTTTTTGAAAAAACCACAAGAAAAACACAATTGCCGAACTTGAAATCGTCGAAATCTCCAATCCTTAAAAAGCGCTTTGAAATGGCACCACAGGTGGGCGTGATGTGCGTCTGCGCTGAAATTCTAATCATTTGCATATCTCACCTCCGCTAATACATGTTGTAAATTTCATGTTATTTGCATTTTTCGTTCATGGTGTTGCATTTACAGTGGCCAGCAGTGTATATATATATATTACATCAATTGTATACATTTATCGTCGCATTTATTATATATATATATATATATATATTTGTTTTGGCATTAATTGCATACATTGACCGTTGTATTTAATTTGAATGTACTCCGTAGCGAATTGCTGGTTTTCATCTAGTTATTATATAAAAATGGATGGATGTGTATATGTGTGAGTTTATGTTCCAGCATCACTCTTGAACGCCTGGAGCAATTTTAACCAAACTTGGTACACATGTCACTTACAATCTGGAAAGAAGCACTGGGGGGGGGGTAAGACACCCCTAGCACCCATAGGGGGCAGGGGGCAGGGGGCACATGTAAAAAAATCGAAAACGACTGATATTAGTGTCGAATCCATAGTTTTTGGGGTCGCTGAGATTAATGGTGACACTCCCGACGCCGGCTATGTGCAAGTTCAGCCCCCCCCCATCAGCAGTCTATTTCCGATCAAGACCATTACCGTTTGTTTGACACGGCGATAGGTCATTAATTAAAAGTTAGCATTCTGTAAGTGATAGATTAATTGAATAGCGGCACAATTGTGATATCAAACAAACAGAAAATCAATAAATCGAAATGTCACTGACGAATAACCAAACAGAGCAATGAATGACAGAAGGTAACATGTTATATATCGGTATTTTAAAGCAGCAGTTCTTTAAAAAGCTAGGAGAAATCAATCTGCTACCATGTTGCACGCAATCGCGCAAATAAAACAGTTCCTTAATACACCACAACCAAAATGGCAGAACCTGGGAGTGCAAATTGAGAATCTAAATTTTTACTCATTATAAACCGTAGATTTTAAGGTTCCAGTAGGGTTAGCTCCATACTAACTCTTCTGGATTAGCTCATCTGAATATTAATGTAGGGAGCAAATGTGTCTACTAATTACAGCTCCATAAATGCCGATAATCCAAGAAAAATGGTATCTTCAGATAGCCTTTACTATTTTGCACCTTGCAACAGGATTGATTTTATACATTTCGTCCACCAAAGGAATTTAGGAGCATACCAAACATATTCTTCCAGATTTTCTATCCAAAAAATTAAAAATTTTAAATATTATATTCATTTTTTTAAAACAAAAAATGTCCCCAGGTGTAATTTTTTTTCTATTACGGAGTATATATTTTTTTAAATATTTCAATCTAAGTCGGCAATCCTTGGACACATTTCTCCATAGGTTGACACTGAGGTGAGTGAATCCAATAGGGTTCATACACGGTAGCCTTAAGAAAATGCTAATCCATACCAGTCAGTATGTCTGTAGCTGGATCCGTTTGTAAACTTTCAAATAAACGGCTTTGATTTTTTAATTCATATGCCATCTGCACAACACATGTTTATTTTGGCAAAATGGCACCGAATACGGGAGTCGACACGTTTAAAAGTGTAAAATGCCAAGAGTCATGTGATATGTGGTTCTTGGTATGTTGTGGGACTACCTCTTCCAGGCAAAGTGCTCCCACTCGACATCACATCGATTATGCATGTCGACGGAAGTCTTTTGGACAGATGTTGAACCATGCCATCCCGATAGTAGCCTTATAGCTGGCTAGTATTATAGCCATACACAAGCCAAATCTTTTAAGTCGACATTTTATAAATTTAGTACCAAAGAACTTGATTGACTCCTAACTTATTACATTCATAAAAAATTTCCAAATAGCAAGGATTAACCTTTTCCTTACCGGGTGGCATAGCATGTATCCCAAGAATGCGGGACCAAGAATATATATATATATATATATATATATATATATATATATATATATATATAATACATACACACACACACACACACACACACACACACACATATATATATATATATATATATATATATATATATACATACATATACACATATGTATATAACCCCTTAATGGCCGAACTTACAAAGGGGTATGAAATTTATCAAGAGGGAATCGGAAAAATAGGCCCCATAAGCGGAAGGTTAACACCACTAAATGAAAAAAATTTGGGGGCTATTGAATAATAAGTAAGATTTTTCCCAGAAACCAATGAATTTAAGTCCGTACTCTAATTCTATTCATTTCAATTAAAACGCAGAAACGAGTACTTAATGTTAACGTTAAATCGTTTAGTGTTCTTCTATCACATAAAAGTAAAATAAATTAGTCATTTACCGTTTAACTTGCTGCAGAAGTAGGTACATTTGAATTATTAAACAATTATTTTTTTTCTCTAGTAAAAAAGTAATTTGAAGAGTGAATTGGATTTTATTACTTTTTTTTCATTTGCCCAGAACAGTTAAGACCGTTAGTCATACAAAAATTGTAATAACAATAATGAATTACATCAAGGATATTCTATCTGATATGTTGTCAATTAAAAGCGTCATCTGCAATAATACTTTCTACAATGTTTATCTGAATTCAAATTTTCAGAGGAATTTAAAAAAATAATAATGTATATTGTTTTATGAATTTTCTCCAATTTTTGTTTTATTAACTTACTAGCTGAATACTTGTTCTTCGCTACGGAGTACATTCATATTAAATACAACGGTCAATGTATGCAATTACTGCCAAAAAAGAACAAAAAAATATATTCATTATAAATACAATTGTCAATGTATGCAGTTAATGCCAAAAAAACAAAACTATATTTATAAAAAATTCGTATAGACAAAATAATTTAGAAGAAAATATTCAAATTAAATCTTATAGAACATACTAAAGAATATACCACAGTTAACATAGTACAGTTTGAGGAACATTTCTTTTACTGTATTTTAATATTTTTTTGGATAATATCCAATCGTCTGTCGGATTAGAAAGAAGAAAAAAAATTTATATCAATTGATATCAATTGGGAAGTAAGATTCCGAGAAAAAAAGTTCCAAAAGTCACCAATAGGCGATTATATGGCGCTGTTGTTGTCGGAGCACCCGAAACTTTGCACAAAACGCAAGTAAACATCAAAATACAAATTTCTGACTATGTATGCATTTCATATGAAATTAGATTTCAAAATGAAATTAGATTTCGATCACATGCATTCGTAGAAACTCGTAAAAAGGGGCAATGCCACATACTTACTCGACAGCAATTACGAGCAGATTAAATTAATTCCCACACAAACGGCCCCCGAGGAAACGAAAATGAATTATTTTATTGTTGTACATAGGGAGAAATTTCTATTATTTTCATCGTGCGTCCGTAATGCTTTAAACGACGTAATTTGTGGCTTGTAACTTTTAACTGGCGTGGGCATTCATAGAGGCGGTATCCCTTCCGAAATAAATTCATTCCTTCATTACTGATGAAGAGCTACAGAAGGGATGGAGTCTAACAGCTTTTCATCTCGTTAATGGACAAACTTCCGGATCTTAACTATTTGTTCAATAACAGGATAATGTGAGTCGGAAATACAAGATGAAATTTTTCTGACGTGTTCTTCTTGGGATCGATGAATATTGTTGCATTTATTTTTTGAGTCTTTCATTTGCGGGATTTTTTATTACGATTATTTATACAACTATGCCCCGCTATACGGCCGCTCTTTATACGTCATTTCGCTATAACGGCCTTTTTTAATTATGACACTTTTTTCAATTTACGGCCCACAATGTTTCGTTATGTAGCCTTAACATCGGAAAGTGATGATGGTAGCAAATTATAGCTTAGTGGTTCTTCATGTTAATGTTCATCATCACATTAAAACAGTTTTTAAATATTTTAATTTTTTTTTATTACATGTATACATATGTGCATATGATTTCTTTTGTTTTTTGTTTATATGTTTATTTTTTGAATTTCTGTTTATTATTGCATTGTTTTGTACTTTCCTTTTTTTGTAAGCATTTTTATAGGAAATAAAATTAATAAAAGGCTTTATGAATTAAAAAAACTATATTATTTATAAAAAATTGGAACATATCCAATTAAATTTGTATGGGTATGTATCAAAATTATTGATTCGTTATGCGGCTTTTCGCTTTATGGCCAACTTTACCGGTATGTATCTAGGCCGTAAAGCGAAGTATGGGTATATATATATATCTATATATTTATATATATATGACAGGCGTATGGTGTGTCTGTTCTCACATTAATTTGCAGTCATCATCATAATACTTGTGGCGAGTAGTAAGTAGTCTAAATCCAATAAACAAACATAGTTCCAACGAAATCAAGTCAATATATTTCTCCTTCCAGCAACCACTGATCCAAGTAGCGCATATTTGAGCGCTCGCCATTTCCAAATTGTGGACCCAGCTGACACACGTCCACCGGCAACGATTAAATCCCGCGTTCTGACAAAAATTCGCGGGCATCTCCGCGCGTCAACTCTCCCTGCACATGAGCAGAGCCCAAACCAGACATCTTTCACTGAGAATTACATAATTTTCCTCCTCGAACGCAAAACCCACAGGCGCGCCAAGATTACATAATGAAAAGGGGATTTTCTCAATTCGCGTCATGAAATATGAACAATTAGAGGAGAATTACGCCACGAATATAATTTAATTCCCAAGCCCCCTTTAAATTTAAGGTAATCGTTCTTTTCCCACTTAAATTCTGACAACTCCCCCCCCCCCGTCCCCCTGAAGGCGCGCACACAAGGAGTAGCTAATTCCATGTGGCAACACCTCAGAAGAGCAAAATCATCCAATCAGCCAACTGGAAAACATGCTGAGTGGGGACGTCTCCCCACACAACAAAGATCCCAGTGAACCCCATTATTAAAATCAAATGTCCCCGTAACAACCCCTGGATATTCTCTTTCTGGTCTGTAAGACTTGGAGCAGTGGTTTTAAAAATACACAGTTTACAATTTATTCACAAATTACATTCAAAATATTCTTGAGTTGTACAGTATATTATTTTATATTACTGATGACTTGAAACAAAATAGTTTTGTAATATCTTCCTATCTCAAAATATATCATCATAAAAATAAAAATATCACTTAAAAGTTACTACATTATACCTCCTCAACCATAATTGCTATCTATCACATGGATAAAACATCACCTGAAATTATCACTTTAACGCATTAACTGTTGGTGTTGCGTTGACGCAACGGTCAAAATAAATGCGTATAAAATTTAGCTATCAAATTAATTTTATGTTAACAGTAGTTTTTGAGTAGGGTTAATAATCGAATTGAAAAATATTTGATTCAACTGTTCTTTTAATTAATTAACGAGTTCCAAACTTAGACAAATAGTTAAGCATTTTTAATGAGAACTTTCCCCTGGTCTTTTTCAGAGAAGAAATATAGGGAGACAAACGTGAGATTTAGGGGTGATTTATTTTTAGCTAAGGTCAAAGTTTATCAGAACATTCCATCAATCGGTTGATTTTGTTTGGGTGGGGGAGGAAGAAAAAACAGGTGTTGCGTTGGCGCAACGTCAGCGGGAAAAGGGTATTCACATGTGTCGCTGGACTCCGTAGAACTTTCTCCCGTTCTGTGGTTATAGAAATGCCTAAAACTTTACGTTTAAAGAAGTTCTTCAAAGAATTTTCGACGAAGATTCAGATAATGATGACGAGAATTAAACTGATATTGTTGTTATTCTACCAGAGACAGCAGAGGCTAGTGATGAAGAAGAAGGAAATGATAATATTTTGAATAGTGACAATGGTGATTTACCATGCGATACTGCTGTCGAAATTGAAGTGTGAGTAAAAAAGAAGTTTTTGCCTCCTAAAAGCAGTACAAGTTTTTTGAAAAAAATTAAAAAAACAAAAACTGAAGATTTGAAATGGATAAAGAAGGGACGATTGAATATGTCTCAGCCTAAAAATTAAGAAAAAGATCAAATCGGAACTATGAAAAGTATAATACAAGATAAAAGTAGTGCAGAGATTTTTGATCTTCTCTTTGGCTCAGAGGTTTATTCCCTTCTAGTCGAATAGACAAACTCATGTGCCCAACAAAAGAATCACCCCCCATTTTTTAGCATCTAAAGCCTACATGAGACGGTTCATTGGAATATTGTTGCCGACGGGATATTATTATTTTCCTCAGGAAGAAATTTACTGATCTCTTGATAAGGACATTCAACATGCAAAAGCCATAACGTGGAGAACGTGGACATTTTATTGTCAAGTCCGAAGATAGCAGAAGACTGCGTAGTAAACAATGCCATAGCCAGACAATTTATCCATGCAAAGTTTGTCACGAAACTCTACATCGTGGTTGTAGTGAAGCTTTTCGTGATAGAAACTGTTTTCTTGATATAATAGGTAATTTTGTAAAGGAAAAATAAGTTGAATCTTTATAATAAATAAATTACCTGTAAAGTGATCATTGTCTTTCTAAAGTGTAACAAAGTTAAAAAAAATTCCCAGTCATCAAATCAAAGAAACCCCTGCAGAAGTTCAGTTGAACTCCCTTAATGTCAATACTCTTATTCCGCTGACGTTGCGCGAACGTAACACTCAATTTTTCGAAAGTTAAGACCAGTTTTGTTATTTTACCCATAAAGTAATGTTGTATATGTTCAAATGAATAGCCAATACTATTTGTATGAAAAAAAATTCACCCCTTATAGTTTTGTAACTTTATGGGCACTACTACTTTCAATTTTGCTAAATATGGATTTCCCCTTTTTGTTTTTTCTCTTACCATTACTAGTTGTGTGGACGGATCGAGTACATATTTCTGGTATCTACCTTCGAAACAGTTTTTTTCCTTTACTTAGCGACTCTTTAATTCCCTTTACTTTATCATCTTCGTTTTGCCCCTTTAAAATATTTGTGATCGTTAATTCCGTACTTTCTTGGAAGAGATCTCTAGTCAAATCATTTTGCATATTTATATTAAGCACCTGTCGTGACAGATAGTCCGCGGGGTTGAGCTGACCTTCGATGTGTTGGAATTCGAAGTCAAATGTACTCAGTTCCAAAAGCCACCTTGCTGTGATATCGGACTGTTTATCCAATTTAAGATGATATTGTAGAGCCTTAGCGTCTGATAATAATATGAAGTGTGTCCCGTACAAGTATTCCTTGAAATGTCTTATTCCCTCGTATATGGCTAGTAGTTCCGTTTTGACTGCAGGGTACCTAACCTCGGCGTCTTTTAATTTTCGAGAGTAAAATTCTATTGGTATTAAAAATCCCTTTTCATTTTTTTGTGATAAAATCGCGCAAATTGCTTTTCCCGAAGCATCCGTGTTTAAGTAGTATTGTTGATTATCGTTGGGTTTGTGTATTTGTGGTCGACTTAAAATTTCGATTGAATTCGAGTAAATGCCCTTTCCGCCTCGTCGTTCCATGTGAATTTGTTTTTCTTACTTGTGAGTTTTACTAGGGGTTCTGTAATGTTAGCGTAGTCGTGAATTAGATGTCTGAAATAGTTTGCTAACCCCAGAAATGATTTAGTTTGTTTTACTGTTTTTGGTTTTGGAAATCTCTGTATTTTCTCTATGCTTTTATCGGCGGGTTGTATTCCGTGTTTATTTATTTTAAACCCTAAGAATGTGATGTCGGTTTTGAATAATTGTAATTTTGCAGGGTCTAAGGTTAAGTTGTATTCTTTTAGGCGCTGAAATAATAATTGTAATTTGCGTTTTAACTCTGGCTCACTATTTGCTGCTATAATAATATCATCTAAATAAAAGTGGGTATTTTCTTCGTCGAGTCCTTTCATAACTGTGTTCATTAATTGGCAAAAATATGCTCCCGAATTCTTTAACCCGAATGCTAACCTAGATATTTGATAATTTTCGAATTCGGTGCGAAAAGAGCAATACTTTCTTAACTCTTCTGGAAGTATTATTTGAAAAAACGCCGATTTTAAATCTACGACTGTGTATAATTTAAACCCTGCCACTTTCTGTGTAATTTCTTTAATTCGTGGTATAAATACTGAGTACAACTCGGTTATTTGATTTAATAAACGGAAATCAATTGCAAGTCGGTATTTTGGGGGTTTGTCTGGGTTGTTGGACGGTTTTTTTATGAGTAGTACGGGAAATGAATACTCGGAAGTCGATGGTTCGATTAGTTGCGCCTCTAATAGGTCCTGAATTTCCGTTTTCAATATTTGTACTAAATTGCGTGGTGTGGTATACGGCTTACATTGTATCTCAAAATTATGTTTCAATTTTAGTTCTGGGGTCACTGCGTTTGTACATCCCAATGTCTTATAGCTTTTAGAAAATACTTCGTAGTTGTTCATTAAAAGTTGAATGACTTCGTGTTGTAATTGTGGATTTAAATGTTTAACGTCAAAGTCTGTTTCTTTAAGCTCCTGCTTTCTACGTTGAAGTATTTCTGTCCTATCCATCAATTTTATGTTGTTTATATTTCGCATTTGCTGCCCCGTTATTTCTTTTGAGTCACTGTCTTTCTCTATCTGAAATTCTGTAGTGATTTTTCCGACTCTCATGTCCTTGTTTAATAAAATTGTTTTGTCGGTAGAGTTTTGTACCCATACTTGTATTTCTCTTTTTTCAATTGTACATATCGATTCTTCGACTAATGGTGTCATACTGTGTGTTATGTTATATAAATAGATATTTGTCCCGTCTTCATATTCCTGGTCTAGTTTTAATGTTAACGCCTGTACTTCGTTAGGTTGGAGCGTAATTTTGTTTATTAGTCGGGCAAAATTGTGTCTCTGATCTGCCACGCGTTTTCTATGGTCCCGTTTGTTCGTATTCGCGTCTTTTTCATTTAGGATGGGTATCTCATGAAATTGTAATTTTAGTTTTCTTGCGTTCATATCGACGATTGCTTTGTGGTTGTGCATAAAGTCTATTCCTAATAATATTTGGTATGGGGTATCCATCTCTGCGTTTGTGACATACAGGGTGGTTTTACACAACTTATTCCCGATTTTGAGGTTAAATGCCACACACTTGCAAAATGCAATCCGTTCTTTCGTGAAGGACTGCAATTTCACCTGACGCGATAAATATGTTACTTTTATTTTGTTTTTCACTTTCTCGAACATTTCATGGGATATTAAAGAAATTGCTGACCCGCTGTCCAATAATGCGTATTCGAATGTTTCCGCGATTTGAATTTCGATTATGGGCAGCTGATTTTCTGTGAGAGATATGTTGTTTATCGTCCTATATGTGTATTGCTGTGTATCCCACCTGTCTCCTACATTGTCTCTGTTACGTCTGTATTGCGTTGTGTTTTTTCTACCTTTGATGTGTCTGTAATTTTTATTGTTTACCCCTTGTCGTTCGCGCTTTTTGTAACTATATTTTGGTCGTTCGTTCTGCCAAATTGGTTGATTATGATTATTTTTTATATGGTACCCCTGTCTTTCGTTCCGCCATCTATCATACCTGTGTCTCTGCGTATATCTTTCTGCATGTTGGTAGGAAGTATTTCGGGGTCTCTCCCAAAACCGCTTTATGTATGTATTAATGTATGGGTTTTGCTTCCTGACTAGGCGAGGCCCCTGTTTTAGTTTAAAGTGTTTGAATATCCGTTTTGCCTACCTCTGCTCGTTCCTCTACCTCTGTGAAAATTACTCCTCCCTCTAAAGTTGTTATACTCTCTGCCATTGGAGCTATGCCTCTGCGTGGGGTTTTCTCTGTATCCATTTTGGTCTCTGCTATAACCGTTCCCGTTTCTACCTGCCGCTGTTTGGTTCATTGCAAAATTTTGCCGGGGCGTTTGGTAAGCGTTTGTGTAACTCCCATTAGTCGTATTATACCCTACGTCTCTGTTGGCGTTATTAATTGTTCTGAGCCTAGTCCGACATTCTTCGATGCGATGTCCCATTTTTAAACACCCATTACATTGGGCGCGTTGTAACGTTAAGTGCTTAACGGTTTCTGTTAGTTCGGCTACCTGGTTTCTTAATTCTTTTACGCTATCATGCTCCTCATGTATTTTGTTTGCTTGCGGTCGCATGCGTACTGCGTTAACCGAGTTACTTTCTTCGTCGTAAATTACGCTTAATTCTTTCGCTCGTTTGATCGCCTCATTAAAGTCCGCTACGTTTTCTTTTCGTAATTCTGTTTTAATTTCTGATGGTATAATTTCCATAAATTTTGCTAATTTAACATTATTTGCCATTTGTTTAGTTTCTTCTACCGATAATGCCGAAATTCCTAAATATTCATTGCCCACTTTCTCTATTTCTTGAGCGATTTCGTCATAAGTCTGGGATGGTTTAAACACTAAGTTCTGGAATCTGCATTGCTTTTGCATGCTCGTTGGGTCCGGTTGGAATTTGTCTTTTAGGGTCTCTATTATTGTGCCAAAATCGGTCGCGTTTTGGAGCGTCGCATTACTCTTTAAAAATTCGTTTGCCCTGTCATGCAATCTCGTTTTGGTTATAATCGCTTTTTGTTTCTCTGTCCATCTGGTTTGACTTGCAATCTCTACGAATTGCTGCTGAAAAAATTCTAGCGACTCGTTTTCGGTGCCATTAAAGGTGGGTAACATTGCTGTTATACCTGAATCTAATAGATGGGTATCATTCGCGATTGAGCTACTGTCCCTATTGGAGTTTTCGCCCATATCTACCTCCGGGTCTCCCTGCCGCCGACTTGCCTTACTTCCTCGCGGCATAATTAACTGTTCAGGTTAATTCTCAATTTAAAAATCTAGCGCCCCTTACACCCTACACAGTTCACCTTACCTATATATCAGTAATATATAACACTTGACTCAATACTTTTCACTTATAAATCACTTAGAAATACACATATAGCTTAAAAATATCAATTTCACTTCTAAATATTGTTTCTAATCATTTAAATTTTAATTAGAGAGTTGTCCCGAAATTTTAACCTATGCACACATAAATATTCCTCTTAAAATTTTCAACACTACGATTTTCAACAACATACATAACACACATAATGTAATAATAATAACACACATAATATAATAATAATAACATAATATAATAATAATAACACAATACCTTATACAGAAATAACACATGTCCTCACTAAAATAGTGAAAATTGGACGGCAGCACAATGTAATAACACTGGGTCGTGAGCTGTTGTTATTAACTACGGCTGAAATCGTATCTCGTACACTGGTTATAAGTTCGCCAATAGGGCGGTAATTAATTAATTAAATAGATGGGCCCAACTCTCAAGAATGATACTGAATATACATATATACACTTTATTTATACATATTTAAATACATTCGAACTTGTAACACTTAGCAAACGCTGAAACATTAGTAATGCTAGGAATTTACATATATATATATATAATCTTATCCAATCACTATCTTTTAAATCATACGATGTCGCCGGCCCTGGCGGGTTAGAGGCGATGATGTAAAGAGTCGGTATGCGAATTGATATAATACAAAATGCTCACCCATTTGTCGCAGCCGTCTACATCGAATTCACCGATAACGCTGGTCCATAGTAGTACACAAAGTTCACACAGTGTTCACAGAGTTCGTGGATACAGTTTGTTCACTGTAGCGTCGCGGTGTATCCTCGTCCTATTAATCCAGTTCTCTCTATTGGGACTGAAGAGTTCGGGGTCCTTTTATGTCGAAGGTCACTTATGAAGACTCCTCGTACGTTACTCAGCACAGGTAGCTTTTCTTACGCTATGCGGGTCGGTCAGCATTGGTGGGCGGTCAATGTTGCTCAGCACAGGTGCCTCCTCTTCCGATATGCGGGTCTATCAGCACTGATGGGTGGTCGTCTGGGTGTCCAACTCGCTAAGCGACGGTGCGTATCTCTCTGGTATCGGCTTACTTAATGGTAGTGTCGTCTCTTCTCCCTCGGCACTACGTAGACATCAATGGGCAATCGCTGCTTCTGCAACTTCTCGTCGCTGATTATTCGATTTCGCGTCCGGATCTAACGCTGTTCAATCCGTACGTATTATGTAGTTGCGAAGGACCGGCGTCTTTCTTCTAATAGTATACAGTGGGTCTCTTCTCAGCCCTGTGGCAGCTTATTTTTTGTTGCGTTTCGTAAGTTAGGGCTCTCGTCGGCCCGTTGGCAGCTTACTGTATTCTCATCTCTTTTTTTAATGGCGCTCTCTCTACAAATGTCTCATCATATTGTATATATTCTTCTCCATCCTCGTCTCATTGGTTCTCGCTTCCTCGGTCCCTATTCGCTCGCCACTCCCTTGTTTATAGAGGGGGCGGATGCGATTAGCTCTCATAGGTTATTCTTGTCTCTTGCCTTTCGCAATTGCATAAGTTCTGGCGCCGATTATGTCTGGTAAAACTTCCCATCAGACGGCCCCACCTGTTCGACCTCCGACCTCAGATATACGGCCGTTGACAACTTAATTTCTACGTTTTTTATGGTACCGTAAATATGGCGTTATAAAAATGTCGGGACTGTAAATTTGCTTGTCCACGCAAGCTGGGTGGCCCCTTAACAATTTAGGTTTCTGTTGTTTTCACATTCCGACTCTTTACAAATCATTTGTCCCTGTAAGACTCAAAGACAAAAACATATTAGTGGTTGAAAAAGAATATAAACATTTTATCTTTTTTCCCATCGGATTATTTTCCTCACTTCTTTTAATCACCGAACATCACAAATTTAGTTTAACATCAATTCCAATACAATTTATCCTTTTAGAGTTCTGTTATACCTTCGACTTATATTACATATGAAATTCAAAATATTTCTATACATTATTTATAGTTCACAATATTTTTCTTTAACAACATGATCAACAATTTGAATTTATCAAAACATTTTATAATTTACACTTCATTCACCTTAATATTTCGCAATGATAGATTCATTATGTAAAACAATTCACTTCTGGTACTGGTGTACCACTCCTTCATCTGTGTACATTCTGTTTAATTCAAGGTGTATGTTTTTGTTTGTGTGTGTTTGTGTAGTTGAGTGAACAAGTGCTTAGTTGGGTCAGAGGAGAGCAGGTTCAACAATTTCCCACCGTCTTAACCACAACTGACAACTCTAAACAAAATTTAGAGTGAAAAATTGGTGCGTATAGTGCACGACACTGAAACTCTAGGTTGGAAAAGGCTCAAAAGAGATCAGTATTCACTCACTGACTCCAAAAAAAGGAAAGGATTTAACACCCAGCCAACCAAGAGGAAAAGGGTAATCCGTTCACTCATGAATTCCAATGGGGAAAACATGAGTCAACAGAAACCTGAAGAAAAGGGGGGGACAAAGGAGCGGTCAACCCACATCCCGGCTTTGGTCATTATTTTGTTTATTTTGGTTTAATTCAGCACTTAAAGTGACTGACAGGTAGAATTACTTATATACAAATGATTTGGTAATTGGGATGACTTCCAACGCGTGGGTAGAAGTGGGTGATAGTATAGAACTTCAAGAAAAAGGGAAATTAAAAAAGGTAAAAGCATTAGACTTGGCATAATCGGTGTTTGACTCAGAAGATCCAAAACATCACATGAAATAGTTTTCTAGTAGAAAGTTTAAATCAAGACAGTTTTTTTATAAATTATTTTTAGACAACACACAAGGAAATAAAACCAAAATAAATGGATCTCTGAACTTGAGGTTGGTCATAATTGGGCAAATATCACATACAGTTCAGCTTATAAAATAATTCAAAACATTATAAACTAGTGATAAACATTTCAACATACTCAGATTTGTAGATTTAGAAAAAGTTCTTTCAACAGTTATTTCAATTTTAACTCATATCATACAATTATCAAAGTCAAATAAAAATCAATACAAATCATATTATAGTTTTTCCTTAATTTCAGAAATACAATTTAATTTTCATAGTTTTATCATTATTAACATTCAAAATTCACAATTTCAATTTATTTGCAATTAGTACAAAACTTTCCTTATTTTCCCCCCTCCCTCCAAGAAATGCTGCAGGAACTGAAATTTATTTATATATAAACTCATTTTGTGGATGAAAATGTCTTAATCTTGTTGAATGTACAATGTCGGTGGCTTTTCCAGTATATTGATTTGGTTTGTTAATTTCAAAATTTACAGTAGATAGTTGTCTTAAAATTGTATAGGGGCCTAAATAAGGTGGATCTAGTTTTCTTGAATTTGGATATTTAAATTCTTCATACATCACTAAGTCACCAATTTTAAAATTTGACTGAACAAAATGTTTGTCATATCTTTGTTTATTAATTTTATGGTGTTGAATAGTTCTTTGCACTGCAATTTTCCTGGCTTCCTCAACAGGTGGGTAATTTAATGAAGTTGTATTGGGCAAAGGTGAATCATATGGTAGTATTCCAAATAAAAGGTAGTTTGGGGAAAAACCAGTCACAGAATGGGGTTGATTATTGTATTCAGAAGTTACTTGTTCAAAAATTTTTGTCCAGGGAATTTTTTTCGAAGAATTTACTTTACATCTTAATTTTGCTACTATTGTTTGATTACATCTTTCATTCGTCCCGTTTGTCTGAGGTCTATGCGAACTGGTCAATAATTGTCGTCCATTGTGATGCTTCAAAAATTTCTTAAATCTGGAAGAAGTGAATGCAGCATTTCTATCACTGAGTATTTGTTTTGGAACCTTAATATCGAAAACTTGTCTCAAGCAATTTGTGTATGTTTCACTGGTTACACTCTTTGAGGGGAATGTCCATATATATCTGGTTGCATGATCAATTACAAGATGAAGATTTTTTTTGTTGAATTGTAATAATTGAAACCCCCAACAGTATCAACTGAAATTAAGTCAAATGGTTCTTTCGCCACAGGCACTTGCTCCACCAGGACAAATTTTTTCTGAGTTGATTTTTTATTCTTTTGACAGGTTTCACAGTAAAGAACAAAAGTTGCTATGTCTACAATTATGTCTTGCCAATAGTAAATTGGGGAAATTAACTTTAACATCTTTTTTACACCTGGGTGACCAAACTTTTCATGAGCTGAATTTATTAATTTTACTCTTAGTGATGGCGGAACTACAATTTTGACTAAGTTTTTCTTTTTTACTGTTAAGACTCCATTATATGTTTTATACTTAATGTTATTTATATTATCATCACAGTGTCCTTTAATTATTTCATCTGTGCTTAGGAAATAACAATATTGATTAACAAAATGACTTACAGGGTTTCTGGATAACATATCAGCTTCATGATTGCATTTTCCTTTAATATACACTATATCATAATCAAACATTGATAATTTTAATGACTATCTAAATAGCCTGGAAGTTAATTTTTTACATTTTTTAGCCATTGTAATGCAGAGTGATCAGAATGTATTGTAAATTTCTGGCCATGTAAATAACAGTGATATTTGTCAATCGAATGAACAATTGCAAGCATTCAAGCTCAGTTATGGCATAATTTTTCTCGTGTTTTCTTAATTGTCTGGAATGAAAAGCTATTGGGTATAATTGTCCATTTGGATGTTTTTGTTTCAAAACTGCAGCTATTGCTTCTTGACTGGCATCAACGTACAAGTAGCATGGATAATTTGGATTATATAAAGTCAAAATTGGTTTTGAAATTAACTCATTTTTTAATTTTTGATATGACATTTGGCATTCAGGGGACCAGTTCCATTTTACATCTTTCTTTAATAATTTGTTGAGTGGTAATCTTAACTTTGCATAATCTTGAATGAACTTTTCGTATACATTTATGGAACCTAAAAATCTTTGGAGTTCTTTTACATTTTTGGGTGGTAACAATCTTTTTATTGTCTCAATGCTTGTATTTTGTTGAGAATATTGTCCTTGTGACACCTCATAACCTAAGAAATTAATTTCCTTCTTTGCAAATTGACACTTTGATTTCTTTAGTTTGATATTTTCTTGTTTACAGATTTGAAAAAATTTCTTCTAAGTGTTGTAAATGTTCATTAAAATTTTCTGAAAAAATTATGTCATCAAAGTAATTTAGTTCATATTTTATTTGATACTTGTTTAAAACTTGTCTAATTGCTCGTTGAAAAACACTTGGAGCATTCTTCCAACCAAAGGGGAGCCTGAGCCACTCATATAGTCCAAAATTAGTAGTAAAAGCTAATTTTTCTGTGTCTTTGTCATGTATTGCAATATGCCAATAATCCAAAGTTAAGTCAAGTGTTGAGAAGTACCTTGCATGGGTCAGTTGGTCTAAGATGTCATCTATTCTTGGAATAGGTTCTGAATCAAATTTTGTGATTGAATTTAATTTACGATTATCTATGCATAAACGAGTTTTTCCTTCTCCTTTCTTGTTGACTAAGCACACTGGTGATGCAAATGGTGAATGGGATGGTTTAATAAATCCTGCTTTTAACAACTCATTTATTTGTTTTTGTATTTCTAAATTTTCAGTTTGTGAGGAACGATAAGGTCTTAGAGCTATAGGAAGTTCTGAAGTTAAGTGGACTCTTTGGGGTTCTAATTTTATTTTTTCTACATCATATTTATCTCTTGAAAATACTTAATCAAATTTCCCTAAAATGCAATCTAATTTTGACCAGTCCTCAGGTATTTGTTTTGGGGCCAAACTTACCAAAACATCACTGAGCCTTTTAAAAAGAGCATTCAGAGTACCATCGAGAATACCTGATTCCTCCTTATAATTTAGAACATCACATTCATTATTTTTTACACTTTGAAAATTTCCAAATTTGACATTAGATTTGTTCATACTCTTGCTTTGGTCATAATTCGGTGTGTCACATTTATTAACTAAAACAGTTTCAATACCTTGGTTTACACAATTTCTCTTTTTTACATTTCTAGGATTAAGCTCGAGAGAGTGATTATTTTTAAATTTTTTCTCTTTTCAAAATTACTTCTTCTAGAAATTTTTTTACATTATAAGAATTCTTAGTACCATAAAAATTATTACTTTTATACACATTCTTATTGACTCTTCTTAGTTTATACATACAATTATCAGCATAATACTTATTTTCATAATACAAATTTTTATCATAATTTTTAAAGTTCTTATTTTGAACATGAAAATCAATAGGACTTAAAAATTTATAATCATCATACAACTTTATCTCATAACCAAATTGATACACTCTTAAATTTCTAAAATTAACATCTAATTTAAATAACTGAATATGTTGTAAACTCAATAACAAATAGGGTAACTCACTATCAATTATCAGAATTTCAATTTTCCTTTTAACACTTCCTATTTTTACTACACATTCTATTAAATTTTGCACAATTACATTACCAACAGTCTGCTTTATTAATACATTATTACTTTCTTTTACATTAAATTTTGTCACTAATTTTAGGAATTTTTAACTTAAAATAGTTACCGTCGAACCACTGTCTAAAAGACATGGAAAAATTTTGTCACTCACCCGAGCTTTGATTATTAGTCATGTTCAGTCATTAGTGTTATCCTGTCGTCGGTAGCTGTTCTGGTAACTGTTCGAGTTCTGATGTTGGTGGTTGAATGTCCTAATTCTGTCGTGTTGATCACGATTTTGGTATCTTCTTCGATGATAATCCTCTCTGCCACTGAAATGAGAGTCATAATTTGTCCATCGCCGTCGATCATCTGTTGGCTGAGAATAAAATTGTTGTCGTCTTGTCGATTAATTCGAGTTTCCACCTCTCTGCTCACATATTTCCGTCGTCGAATTTTGTATATGAATTTTTTTTCTATTGTCAGCCATTGGTATGGTGTCTTCATATCTTGCAAGGAAAGTAAAGTCCGCATTTGAGGGGTGGAGTCTAATGTTAACGTTTCTATAATATCTTGATCGGCATAATTTAGGGATTTTCCCAATTCCATCTTCGCTTTATAATATGCGAATAAATCGTTGCTTTTTTCTAGCTTCAAATGTATATATTCATTGACCATTTGTTACCTACTTTTCAAATAAATTGATATCAAATTCTTTTTGATGTCTTCAAAATCTTCTTTGTATAACTGAGTGGCTATGATTGTTTCTTGGACGTCATTCTCAACATAATTCAATATATTTTCCTTTTTCCATGTATCGTCTAGTCCAAACGTATGGCACTTATTTTCAAATAATTCTAGCCAAGGGAGAATGTTTTTTTATGGTTCTATTGTCAAATTTCGGAAGCGCAACACTTTCGTATTTTTGAATTTTACTTCTGCCACTGTACTTCTGCATTCGGCATTTTTTTCATATTTTTCGTCGTCTTGTTGGTCATCTTTTTCGTGTTTTGTTTCTGTTTCGCCACTCTTCGTTTCGTCTTGGGTCAAAGTCTGTTCCACATAACTGTCATCCATGTGTAAGCGCTGCAAGTTTAAGTCCTTTTCGTTATTTGTCGTTGCCATCGTTGAATTTTTCCTATTTTAAATTAAATCACTTTATCTTAGTTACACTCTTTATAAAATTTTTTCGCCAATTCGCGTCTTGAAATACGAACAATTAGAGGCGAATTACGCCAGGAATATAATTTAATTCCCAAGCCCCCTTTAAATTTAAGGTAATCGTTCTTTTCCCACTTAAATTCTGACATATATATATATATATATATATATATATATATATATATATATATATATATATATATATATATATATATTTGTATATATATATATATATTTGTATATATATATGCATATATATATATATATATATATATATATATATATATATATATATATATATATATATATATATATATATATATATATATATATATATATATATATATATATAATGTGTGTGTGACTGTGTGTGAGACAGAGAGAGAGAGGGAGAGATAATATTTGTATTTATATACATAATTATACTTAAATAGAATTACATTTCATTAGCATTTTCAATAAAGATCATGATGCCACATTTTGATCACACATACTACAAAGCATTTTTAAACAGATTAAAATGATTCCCAGTAAAACGGCCCCCTAGGAAAAGAAAAAAAATCATTTTATTCCTGTAAATCGGGAGGAATATCAATCATTTTTATCTTGCGACCATTGTGATAAAGCGCTGTTTTTCGGTGTTGCAGGTGCTCTGATCGAATCCCGGCTCGCGCCACTAAAATTCCTCCGTTTGCGTTCGTCCTTCCATAGGGAGTAATGCTGGTCCGCTTACATGGTGTTCCCATAAGAAAATGGCCAGCAAAACTACGGTGAATAAACCAGGTGAATGTCTATCCGACAGAGTGCCTCCGCATTAGGCTAAAGTGAAACGAGCATATATATATATATATATATATATATATATATATATATATATATACAATGTGCGCCCATAAAGTTACGAGACAACTTTTTATAAATAAGAAAAATATTACTCACCTTCAAATAAATTTATCTCCTTCTAAATAATCATCAAAAGAGTCTATGTAATTTTTTCAACATTTCTCCAAGTCATCGAAAGACTGTTTACAGGCGTTGGAATTCACCGTTCGCAAAATACCCTTAACATTTGATTTAATATCCGAGACGTTTTCAAATCTCTGTCCTTTCATAGATTTTGCATTTTTTTATTACAAAGCACTTGTTCACCGCGAATTTATTCCTGAAAATCAAACAATTAATCAGTATTTTTACAAGGAGATGCTTTTTCGATTAAGAAACAGGATAAGGCGAGTTAGGAAGAAACTGTTTGATTCTGGGCAATGATTTCTTTTACACGATTATGCTAGGCCCCATACAGCAATTTCTGTACAACAATATCTTGCTAAGCATTCAATTACAGTGATAAATCAATCACCATATTCTCCCGACTTATCGCACGACTTATCCCGACTTATATATATATATATATATATATATATATATATATATATATATATATATATATATATATATATATAAAGTGTGTGTGTGTGTGTATGTGTATATATAGTATTTCCATTCAGCTTACTTCGTAAATTTAACAAATGATTATGTAAATGTATTTTATACGTACAAATGGTGACCTAAACTGAACGTCCTCATATGTGTATTCGTATAGCATTGATATATATACGAGTATATATATATATATATATATATATATATATATATATATATATATATATATATATATATATATATATATATATATATATTACTCAAGAGACAAAACATTATGACCACCTGTCAATAACGAGTTGGCCCACCTTTGGCGCCCACCACAGCTTCAACCCGGCTTGGCATGGATGCCACAAGTCTTTGGTAGATGACCGGACACAGATTGTACCAGATGTTTAAGCAAAGGTCACGCAAATCCGAGATATTGCGAATTGGTGGTCTTTGAACTCTGAGCTGCCGTCCCATGAAATCCCAAATGTGTTATATCGGATTGAGATCCGGTGAGTTAGGCGGCCAGGACATTAAATGGAATTCAGCATCATGTTCCTGGAACCACTCCAACACAATTTTAGCCTTGTGACAGGGGGCGTTGTCCTGTTGGAACATTCCATTTCCAGCTGGAAAAACAGAGGCCATGTAAGGGTGCAACTGGTCCGCAATGATCTTCAGATACCCTGTAGCATTCATGGTCCGCTCTACCACAACCACGGGTCCCAGAGACGCCCAAGAGAACGTTCCCCAAAGAATAATACCGCCACCACCGGCCTGTGTATGACCTAATGTACATTGAGGGAGCAACAGTTCGCCTGGAAGACGGCGTATCCTGACACGGCCATCGGCGTGATGAATGACAAACCGTGATTCATCTGACCAGGCAACTCTCTCCCACTGACCCATGGACCAGTCGCGATGTTCCCGGGCCCAGCGCAGGTGCAGTTGGTGATGACGCTTGGTCAGCAAAAGGCACACGAGTGGAACGTTTGCTGCGTAGCCCCATATCCAACAGTGTCCGCTGAACAGTGTGCAGCGATACTATTCTACTTTGCCCTGCATTGTATTAGGCTGTCAGCTGAGCCACTGTCTGGCTCCGGTTTTGCTTCACCATGCGAGACAGTCTCTGAGGACCTTTTTCTTTGATAGAGTGTTGACGTACAACACCATGTCGTCTACTGCTGGTTTCGCCGTCATTCATCCACTTTGCAT